>CM060856.1:6309441-6895244 GCA_030737835.1 Acorus gramineus | reverse complement strand
TGCTCCTGCCCCACCTGCTGCTGCTGCTCCTGCCCCACCTGTTGCTGCTGCAGCTGCTGCCCTTGCTCCTGCTTCTGCTGCTGCTCCTACAACCTGCTGCTGCCCTTGCTCCTGCTGCTCCTACTACTGCTGCCCTTGCTCCTGCTGCAGCTGCTCCTGCTGCAACAACAACCTGCTGCTGCCCTTGCTGCTGCTGCTGCTCCTGCTCCTGCTGCTCCTGCCCCACCTGCTGCAGCTGCTCCTGCTGCTGCTTGTGCTGCTGCAACAAGCAGCTGCTGCTGCCCTTGCTGCTGCAGCTGTTCCTGCTGCTGCTTGTGCTGCTGCAACAAGCACCTGCTGCTGCTGCTGCTGCAACAAGGTGCTGCTGCTGCCCTTGCTGCTGCTGCTGCTGCCCTTGCTCCTGCTTCTGCTGCTGCTCCTACAACCTGCTGCTGCCCTTGCTCCTGCTGCTCCTACTACTGCTGCTGCCCTTGCTCCTGCTGCTGCTGCTGCTAGTGCTCCTGCTGCAGCAACTCCTGCTGCTTGTGGTGCTGCAACAAGCTGTATGGAAAGTTTTGAACAAGGTCATTTCCATTTTTTAAATATTTAAAACAATATTTTGGAACCACAAATAGATATAAAACTCTAGTTATATCCATGGGTTCATTGTTTCAAGCAAAAAGTTCTACAATTGTGTATGAATTTTAATGAACTCAATATTCAAACATGCAGAATGCTTGAACATAAGGAAAAACAATTTTCTGACAAAACAAAGAAACATCAGGTCTTTTACGATGTCCTCAAATGTTTGATCTTCACCTTTTATGAAATCGAGAAGCGTGGGAACCAATGTTCTCATAAACTCTAGGCGCATGTCAGCTAGAAGTCTAGAAGGGATTAATTGATAGCTTTTTTTTAATAATAAACATATAATAAAAACACACATATACACATACATAGATATACACGTGTGCGCATCGCGCGTGTGTGTGTGTTAATTGAAAATACAAATAAATAAAATAAATGCAAGAAAAAAAATAAGATTAATCTGAAGCACAAAACTGAATTTTAGTATCCCAGCATAAAATCTAATCTAGAGAGTTTGAGCACCCATTTGGTTCAAGAAAAGAAAAAACAAAGAACATGAATATTAAAGAAGGATTATATTCCACGTAATTCCCTGGAATTGCTTTCAAATATTACCTCCTCTTCAGAGGAGTAAATTCAAACACGATGGATTTTATTAGGGAAATTCCATACAGACAGACTCGATTGAAGATCTTGTGAATGGCGTGAAAAAAAGTAATTTGTAGAACACATACACACATATATAACTCCTGTCTTTCACAATTCAAATGAGTATAAGGAGTGATAAACTAATATATGAATGTAAATTTTATGTTTTGGAGTGAAACCAATGATGGTATCTGATGTTGGATACAGAGTGGTCTAATATTGGAGAATGATGACAATTTAATCCAATATGCTAAGGAAAACGCTAGAGATATGGCACCACCAAAATCCTCAAATGTTCTACATTTCACTGGAATTGATGAGATGGTTGTTGTGGTGCTTCATCACCCAATGTTCGTACAAAAATCTTAATCACATAACCTGCAAGATATTTTCTCTGGAAAAACATTAAGTTGTAATGAAAATAAAGAATGGACAGTTACACTTTTTCTTATCTATAATTGTGGAAGATTTATCTATAATTGTGGAAGATAAGGGAAAGCTCATATCAGCCAAACCAAAGCTTCCTTTAGCAACTTTTTTTACAGAATTTTTTTTTCAAGATCTGAGGATAAACAAAACGTTGAAGCAGACTTTCTTAAAGGCAGGGTTATGAAAATAAAAAGGTACCTTGTTACGAAGTAGGTAAAAGATACAGTTAATAATTCATAGCTCCAGCTCAAAATCCAATGTGAAATATAAATGCACTTCACTGTAACAACATTGATAAAGATTAAAGAATTTTGGAAGAGAGAATTTTGAGGGGAAGCAATAAGACTAGATTATGCAGTCTTTGCTTGCCAATTTATGTGTTAAGACTTTTCATGTTTAGCAAAGGCTGTAATTTCATCTCTTTGAAACATTTTATATGTCCAATACAGCACCAGAAAATTTACATAAAACAATTATTAGTAAGTCTTTCAATCACCAATAGTATAATGTCTGTTCATGCCTCAAAAAAATATATATAACAAATTTTCATTCCAATTTAACAAAGAAACATACAAAATTGCAATAGAATAGAAAGGAATCACAAACCAATTTGCTTTCAGTCGACCGGAGGGTGGTCGTCGATGGGGTTGCAGAGGGGGTCACCGATGGGGTCGGTGCAGCAGAGGACGTCGAGGGGTGGTTCGCGGAGCAGCTGCTGAAAACCCTGAATAATCAAATGACAGAACAAATCAAAATCACAACAAGATTTGGTTCCTCTTCAAAGCCAAAACAAAAGAAAACCCTAAATAATCAAATGACAGAACAAATCAAAACCCTATACCTAAATAATTGGATACAAAGGCAAGTTAAAGAAAATACTTACATTGAATGTTTTGCAGGGACGGGGGCTGGTGCGGGGTCGGGGACGGTGACAAGGTGCCGGTGCAGTGAAGAGGTGACGGTGATGAGGACGGTGTCGGGACGCGTGAGGAGTGCCGGGGGCTGGGGGGGGGGGAGACTGTGTAAGGAGAAGAGGTGGTGGAGGGGAGCCGTGTGGGGTCGCAAGGTGGTCGTCGATGGGGGGTCGCAAGGGGGACGACGGGGGGTCGTCGACGGGAGCCGATTTTCAGATCTGAAAACGTGTGTGTGTGTGTGTGTGTGTGAGAGAGAGAGAGAGAGAGAGGGAGAGAGAGCGTGAGAGAGAGATCCCGAGGTGTCCTCGATGGATTTTTTTTTTTCGATTTTTTTTTTTCCGATCGTCGAGAGAGGGAGACAGCGAGAGAGAGAGGCAGGTCGAGAGAGAGAGAGAGAGACAGCGAGAGAGAGAGGTCGTGCGTCGATTTTTTTTTCGTTTTTGTTTTTTTTTTTAAAAAAAACGAGGACCGTGCGATCGCACGACCAGCGATCGCACGGCCCTCGGACGGGGCGCACGATGGACCCCAGGACCGCACGACCGCACCTAAACATTTCCCTATATATATATATATATATATATATATATATTAAAATAAAGTCGAAGCTCGAGAAGAAAAAACGTTATCCAAACAGCGGAGATGGCGGTGGTCGTTCGCTGCTCCTGTCCTTCTTCCCGGCCATTCTCCGGCGGTCTTTCACGGCGGACCTCTCCATTTCCCGCCAAAACCCATTCTCTCCGTGAGTCACCCGCCTCTCCCTCGCCTTCGTCTCCTAACCCTCCTCTGCTTGTCCTTCTCTTCTTTTTTTTTTTTTTTAGGATTTCAATGTAGGTTTTCTTTTCTTGTGGTGGTGTTTGTTCGGTTGAATCTCATAATAGGTTTCTGTTGGGATTTAGTCTCATAAGTCGTATAATTTTCAAGAAAATTTTTTTGAGAGAGAAGGGTTTTGAATGCACAATTTTCACCAAACGTCAAAATATGCAATTTGACTGCGTTATGATGTCGTCAGATGAATCCGCACCTCTTCCTTTCATAAAGAAAAGAGTGGCGGTGTTCCTTTCTGGAGAGTCTAAAACAACCAAAATCTCATCTCGAAAGGAACGGTTTTTTTCGGGCATTGAATTGGTGGTGTATGCGAGGAGAAACGTGTCTCGGACAGCTAAAACTGAAGATGATTGTGGAATTGGTGGAGAGTTGCCGCTGGTTGATCGTAACGCGATCTCGGCAATTGAACCCAATCATCAGGTATGATGGTGAGTCCCCAATTTTCCACTTGGTTTTCCATTTTTTCCTTCTTCAGTTGGGATGTTATTGATTATTTCATTATGTTTTCATGACCACTCTTGTGTATTGAAGTGCAAGAATTTGCTTGCAGTCTATTTACTTGGTTGAAAGAATGAAAATGAGTTTGCATAGTTTATGGCATGATGTTGTACTTCTGGTCACACTCTAGAATTGCTCGATATGGTGGTTGAGGCCACAGTATGAATGTTTTTGTCTACTTTTATATATCATGATGTTGCATTATGTAGGTTTATGATGAGGATACGTACAAAGTGAATCAGTAAGGGAAGGTTTTTTTAGCAGACCACTTTTCTGGTTGATGGTAACTTTTGAGCTTCCACTTGTTGAGCTATTACTGGTCTTGGTTGTAAATAAAGAATAGTTTATCATGTTTGTTATACAAAAAAAACCAGGATAAAATTGAGGATCGTTGTCTCGTTGTTGAATTTAAAATTGGGATTTTTTTTGTTCCGTGTAAGACTAGAACAATATTTATACCCTCTTTATCTTGATTTTGACAAATGTGGATATTGTAAATCTATGTGGACTTTTTTTATCCGCTAAAATTTAGATAAGTTATCTCTGAAATCTTATTCCCTTGCCAAATTATAGAGTTTTGAAGGATGCCTTTTTTTTTTTTTTTTTTTTTTTTTTTGGGGGGGGGGGGGTTACTGTCTCCAACTAACACAACACGAATCTCCATCTTCTGCTATCATAGAACTTGTGGATTGTCACGATAGAGAGACAAAGATATCTGCCCATGATTATTTGTATAAGCTCCACATTTTTAAAATGCCTACTTTTTTGTCTGGCCTAATTCAGATATAACTGGATTGAGTATTAACCAAGTTTAAATGACATGTTTGTCATTCTTATTGGAGTTATTATAGTAGAATAAACCCGTCGGGCCTATTCTCGAAGCCCCAGGGGTTAGGGGGCAACGCTCCTAGAAGGCCACAAGGGGAATCGACGATTGGGCCCACAGGGATTTGGGGGCAGCACCCCCGACTTGAATTTTTCTCATGGGTCTTTTTGGTCTTTTCTATTTCTTTATATCTTTTTTTTCTTTTTTGGATATCAAAGGGACCCCCTGTGTGGCTGACCTTACGGTCAAGCTGGGAAGGCTACATTTGCCTGTTTGCCTTAGTCCCACTAAAAATTCTTTCGAATAATCGCCAACAAATAGGTGGATAAGTCAGCGCCAAGACTCAAACCCAAGACCTACCCTTAACATAAGTAAGCTCTAAATCGTTGTACTATGGCCATTGGAGTCTGGGTTTTGTACATCTTGTATCTATATAAGAGACCCTTCGGCCTTTGTTATTGAATATGACATCATTCCATTAATTTCTTATATTCTTTTGTATGTTTTTAATTCTTTATGAGAAAAGAAGATGAGGCTTTACTTATCTAAAAAAAATGAAGCTTGGATTTAAAAAAAAAAAAAATTGTAGTCTTGTTAAAGTTTAAGAAAAAATATTATTTTAATCTTGTTTAATTCATTCATATTGGTTGATGTTCAGCTTGAGGAATATAACTGTGCACCCTGTTCCACGTCATAGTTTGTTGGCATTGATAGGGGTAAATCCAAATTTTAGGAATCAGTTACACTGCCTGATCTTGATTTGCACTGGCCACATGACAGTACTCCATTGAGTGAATTTTTATGCACCTATTCAATGACGTTTGAGGGCATATAAATAATCACAAATCTTGAGAGGATATAAATACAAATATGAGATTTTCAAAAGTCAGTCGAAAGGTTTTTTAGGTAGAGATAATAAAAAGTTACTGCTATGAGTTTATAAACTTGATCAGTGTGTGCATTTTCCAAGATTTCCACTGACTAATTTGCTCTCTTTCAATTTATTTGCTCAGTTGAAAGAATGAAAAGAAGAGTTTCCCGTAGTCTTGGGCATAATTTTGCACTTCTTGTCACACTTTGCATCCATTACTGTATGAATGTTTTTTTACTTTTCTATATCATGACATTGCAGAATAGAGATTTGTGATGAGGACATGTATAAAATGAATCAGAAGGAGTTAAAGGACAAAGAATTTTTTCTTGATTGCTTCTTGGGGTTATATAGTCCTTTTGGTTTTATCTGTGATGATTGCCTTTTCTTACCACCTCTATGCTTCCAATAGGTCATCAAGTTTGGCATATTACTGTTGTGTTGTGTGCTGCAGATAAGGACACCTTTCAGCTTCCCAAAGGCAATTCTTATGGCAAATGCAATTATGCTTGTTTTGCCATGTGAGGCTTGGGCAGAAACATGTGAGGCTGATAATTCCCTTTTCAACATGCCCCTTTTGTTTGGGATAGCCCTTATAGGTGCTACTGTTGGGGGTAAGATTCTACAACCAGAATTTTATTTTGCCATTAAAGAGCTTGCTTTTTATTTTTTCAGTGTCAAGTTTTATGTCTCATATATATGAATTGTTAGCTTCAGATATGTTGTGTGATTTTTTTTATGAAACTCAAACCCGATATAAGAAAGAACATGGACGGTATGCCTTAAGGACCAAATGACATGTTTAATGCCTGTGAACTGTGGTCTACTCATTGAGATGTCAAACTCTGGTGCAATTTACATTTGAGGATTGGCCAATAATTCAAGAAACAAATAAAGTTAAAATGTGTCACTGTGTCCATTCACATCTCACTTAGCCCCAGTTTGGCAACATATATAAAAGCAGCTTTTAGCCTATGAGCTAAAGCTAAAAGCTATTACCAAACAGGCTAACTTAAATACATCATCATTATTAGATTTTATCTCTAAATTGTGTCTCAAAATCTGTGTTTCATAAAGCAGCCATCATCATTATACCCTCAAAAGGTGTACATGAAGCATCAAAAGCTAAAAGCTGTTTTTCAAACTGTGTTTCCATACGCGCCCTAAGCACTTATGATTATTAGGACCAAGACAATGCCTTTCCCTCTTTATTCACATCTCAAGTGTAAATAAAAATTATACTAGGCAGCTCAACAAGAGATGGAACTCCATCACAACATGCAATAACAGTTTTAGGCACAATCAAATAAGGAAAATGATCCAAAGAGATGTCCCTATTCAGATGTTAATAAAACCGACTGTGTTAAACCATTCCTTTGTATTTTAGACATACTACATACCTAAATATTGATGACTGATGATTTCAATTCAATTATTGGGTGAGAATCATGAGATTATTCAATAAGCCAGTGAAAGTAATTTATGATCATGTAATTTGTAAGCTTGCGATGAATGGGCTCTACATTCTCAGATAATATGTGATCACATCCTTATGGTTTTATTAGCACTTAGATTGCTTGTGGTGGTTGAGATTTTGATTCAATATGCCAAGTGGTAGCGTCTTGATTCTAACGTACCTTGAATATAAAGATTCGCAAGCTCCTTTAAATGATTTCCCTTTGAGCAACTGTTTTATCATTAACTTATCAACTGCTCTGTTACTTTTATTTTGTTGTTCCAAAAATTCATTATTTCTTAATGACCATGATAAATTCAAACTCGAGACCTATGGGGAGCAAGCAAACCCATTGCTATAGCCTAAAGGACCAACCCTGTATTGAATTAATACATTGATCCATGTAGACATTAGGCCATTCCGTGCCCAAACTAAAACTCTATACATTGTAGGATTGCTCGCACGGCAAAGAAAAGGTGAGCTGAAGCGGTTGAATGATCAATTACGCCAAATTAATGCAGCACTGAGAAGACAAGCAAAGATAGAGTCCTATGCTCCCAACTTGAGCTACGCACCAGTAGGCAGGATGCCTGAAACGGATGTCATTGTAGATCCAAGGAAGGAGCAGCTATTGACGAATTTGAAAACTGGGAAGAATTATTTGAGGAATCAAGAGCCAGAGAAGGCATTTGAGGAGTTTAAAGCAGCTCTTGAGCTGGCACGGAATATTGGAGATCACATTGAGGAGAAGAAGGCTGCTCGTGGCTTAGGTTTGATTTCTTTTCCACTCATGACCACAATTATACATAATTATATTTCTTTTTTAAAATTTGTGATTGTTGGTATTGAAATTAAAAGGTACTCAAATTTCCATCGATACAAAAATATAATGCCTTTATATATTTTTTAGTTTGTGGCATGCGTTATGTTTGTTTAGTTCTTAACATATTAATATGGCATGTATTATCTTATTAAGCATAAAGAAGAAAAGAAGTAACAATTTGTGTGTTTGGCTAATCAAGGTACCACAGATGCATCATGTTATTTTTCCAATTCTTGTGGAATGTGAAAAGCACAGCAAGCATGATCTTATTTGTGTGATTCATAGATTATGTAATTTCTTCGTGGCTTGTTCAGTAGTGAATATCCAAAGAAATGTCCTCAACAACTTAGGGAATGACATAATTCTATTTTTTTATTATTATTATTTTACCTCTTGGCAGTAGAGAATATCCAAATAAATTGATTTGATTTGCTTAGTAACACCTGTAGACTGCATTGGTTGCATTATATTCTTGTTTTGTTCTTAGAGCCCATGTCAGGGATGTGTTTGCCCTACAAGTCTGTTCTACTGGAGTTTCCATACAATAAAAAATAAGATTGCAAATGTATGGATCTAATTTTCCATATTAGATATGATATGAAGTTGGATCATGAATATGCAGTCCCTTTGTTTGGAGAAGTTATCATTTTATATATTTCTAAGCAAAAAAATATATAATTCACATGACCTGATTCGTCTACAACAGTTAATGGTCTTTAGATGCACTCCACACTGCACTATGAACTTCTTTGATGCTTGATATGGTGTTGGGCCAATTGGCATGATGCTGCATCATAGCTTCTCCCAACTCTTCAGCGCAACTGTGGGAATCATTCGTGCCGTTTTCATCAACTTCCCAATTGACATGTTGCAGGAGCATCTCTACAGAGGCAGGGAAAGTACAGTGAAGCCATTAAATACCACTCTATGGTCATGAAGATATCTCAGGCTATGGGAGAGGATTCGGGTAACACTGAAGCCTATGGAGCAATAGCAGACTGCTACACTGAGCTTGGAGATCTTGAGCGGGCTGGAAAGTTTTACGACAAATACATTGCCAGGTTAGAAAAGGACTGATTGATCCTGAATTATTTCAGTTTCCATTTTTTGTTTAGTGAAGAAGCGAGTGGGTTTGCCACTTGGAGCTCACTGTTATTATCTGCGGCATGCCTTCATTTTGTGATTTTTGACCATTGTAATTTTGATCATCCCTCTTTTTCAGAATCCAGGATCACCAGTGTATGTTCTCAATGAATGCTTAGAATTGCAATTCTGTTATCTATATGGCTCGTTGTCTTTGTTGTTCTCTAGGGTATAAATACTGTCTTGCATGGTCTATTGGAGCCAAATGACATAGAGCTTTGCTTTTGGTGATGCAGAAATTTGCCTGTGAAAAATTGCTCTTGGTAAAATCGCTCGGTGTTAACTGCAGTTGTTCATATGGAAGACTAAAATCCAGTGTACAATCTTAAGTTTAACCCGATGAGTTACAAAAACATAATGTGTAAACATACACACATACATTAATGGTTCTACAACATCCTCCCATTCTCCGTCATTTATAGATTGGATTACTATATGATCAGGTCATATTCAATTTAAATACTGTCTGGCCTACTAGACCTATAAAACACTTCTTTTTTTGTCCTCACAAATCAAGTTTTCTAGAGTACAACAGGTTCTGTTGTATGTTACAGCTTTCTGTTTTTCGCTTGGGGACTAGAAATTTAAGGACTAATGAAGCAAAAACAGGTCTGGATAGCAGACTTTGATGTAGTAGATTTAATGTTGTTTTGTCCTCACAAATCAAGTTTTCTAGAGTACAACAGGTTCTGTAGTATGTTACAGCTTTCTGTTTTTCATTTGGGGACTAGAAATTTAAGGACTAATGAAGCAAAAACAGGTCTGGATAGCAGATTTTGATGTAGTAGATTTAATGTTTTAAAGACAGGAGAATGGTTTTAGTTTTGCAAACAAACTAGTGTTACATCTGATTGGTGAGATTACACTTGACAATTGACATTGTGACCATTTGTAACCTGATCTCAAGTTATAAATGAACTAAATTTCCCTATAAAAAAAGTGTCATTTTTCATATATAATAATGTACAGTAATTATTCAGTGAGATTGATAGGGTGGTAGTATGTGAAACATTTAGTGATTAGGGGCCGGGTCTGACTTTCTTTAGATAGTGTGTGATCCTCATTTACCAACTATGTTTTACAGTGATATATTTAAATAGCCATGCTATCTACTAATAAAATATATGAGCCACTGGTCGTGATTTCTTTTCATGATTTAAAGTTTTAAGATGTTGAGCCTTTATTGAGAATCATGTTTTGATACTAATTATGTGAACACTTCTGATGCAAAGACCAAGAGGAAGGGTCTAGGTCCTCTAGGACAATTATTTTACATAGCATTTCAATATGTATATCCATTGTGAAAGTTTAATGGGCTTGTAATTTGTATTTTGTAATTGTATATTTTATCATAGAATTCATATGCTAAATATGTGAGGTGATGCATGTCAAATCTTCATTAAGGAGTGATGAGAACTGACTGGATGATGATTTGGGTTTAGGATTGTGTGCTTAAGTTTAAAATTGAAAAATGCTTGTGTGAGCCAATTAGAATATGCTACATAAGAGAGAAAGAAAAATCTAATTTTAATGAAACTTGTCATCGTTTTAATTAAAAATTTACGTGAAATCATATATTCTAATCGTAAATAATTTTGTGTTGTCCATGAAATGCACCTCTCACATGAATGAATTCTCATTTTTAAATGAACCTAGCACTTTTTTTTTTCCTTGGGCAAGTATGAACTAGCATTCTTAGTTGATGAACTAGGATCAAACTTAATATGTTGGTAGGAACTCAAATGTTTTTAATCTTTTTTTTTTTTTTTGGTTAAAGACATTTTGAATCCATGTAAACATTCATAAACCCATAAAAATCCTTGCAAACTTGCAGTCGGACATACAGGTCCTTTAAACTATTATGATCAGTCAATTTAATCCATGAGTTAACTTTTTATCTAATTTGACAATATATTATCATAATATTCTATCTACATGAAATTAAACACTCAAATAAGTCACTAAAAAAATAGAAAAAACATATATATATATATATATTTTTTTAAATGACCATCTTGCCCCTTATCAGAATCATTTTCGCTTTTTTTTCTTTTACGGATTTTGACGTTGTTGTTGCGTACTACTCCATTATTATTATTTTTTACTTCTATTTCAAACAATTGTAATTGTGGAGATTATTTTATTTATGTATTGTATTTAATATACTATAGATATTACTTAGATTTTTTATTTTATATTTTGATGAGCTGATTCCACAAATTAAAAAGTTCATGTTAATTTTTCTATTGTGCATTGTGGAGGGTATAATGGTAAAATCACATTTATGGTTAATTTTAACCATGATGGGTTAAAAATGATTTAACAATAGGAATGTATTAGACATTTTTTGTGTTTTTAAGGATGTAATTGTCCTATCCCAAGTTTACAAAAACTTATATAAGTTTATAGATGTTTTTAGGGACTCAAATATCTTTAATCTTTTTATTTTATTTTATGATCAAACAGTTTAAAACGGTTTTTTGATGCATTTAATCAAACATTGACTGGAAAAATAAACTCGTGAACGCTAATCAAATCAATTGGTTTAGGGTTTCATTAACTATAATTGCAAAATAGTGACGTGTACATAACAGTGACCTAGTAGATCCATCAATAAATTCTGATGAATTTGGACACAGGCAATACTATCCCTTACACATAGTAAATCCAGAACAAACAGTGAGCCTAATCTCACAAACGAACCCAACATGGTTTACTAGTGACTCACTTTTTTTTTGTTTTTTAAAAAATATATATTGTTTATATTAAAAGTTAAAACAAAATTTTTAATTAAACGTGTTTTTGATAATCATTTAAAACATTAACTCTTGATTTATGCAAAAATAAAAACTGGCGAAATGGTTTCCAAACAATCCCTTAATTTCTAGAAACTTTTCTTTCTTTTACACTGCAACACAGTTCCATCAAGTTCTTTCAATTTCATGTGAAGGCAACATGTTGATTCTTCGACAATGTGGGATGCAACATATGATTGTCACTGTAGTACTTGTAACTTTTTAACACATCCAACACTGTAGTCTCACTTTATATTAATACTATACATTTAATAAAGTGAAGTGAACAGCTAAGTGAATCAAATTAACACAACATAATCTGTCCCATCACATGTCATGTTAGGTGTGAGTCCAGCCCAGATGGGCCTTTCTTTTGGTCCAGCCCATGAGGTGATGCACGTGAACAGTGCATAATACTTATTAGGTCTTCCTTTCTCTTTTGTTTTTTGGACGGACAGAAGAGAGAATTGTGAGAGGCAGCTTTTGTTCGCCAAAACAGAGAGAGAGAGAGAGAGAGAGAGAGAGAGAGAGGAGCAGTTCTCTTCAGGACTTCTTCGCGGATTTCGACATTGTTCCACGTGGTCTTCTTCTTCATATTATTTAGAAGATCAGATTTAGGGTTCTTCTTGTGGTAACCCTGTATCCCTCTCTTATATTTGTATTCCTCAAGTTTTGGGCAAAACTTGAGAAGACATTATTTTTCATTATATTTTTAATATAGTGGATTGCTGCTGGAGTGCCCCGTGGATGTAGGCTTAAGCCGAACCACGTTAAATTTGGTGTTGCTTGGTGGTTTGCTTGTCTTTATATTTTTCTGATTGCTTTGGTGATTATTTTGGGCTGCATAAATATTTTTCCGCGATTAGTATTATTTATTTCACTCAAATAAAATTGTTAAAAATCCCAACAAGTGGTATCAGAGCCAGGTTCAGATTTATTTGTGTGAGATGGCAGATAATACTATTGGAAAGATGATTGAGTTGAATAATTCCAATTGGTTGATATGGAAGCCCAAGATGGAGGACATCCTTTACTGTAAGGATTTGTATGAACCAATTGAAGGAGATAAAAGCAAACCAGAAAAAATGTCAATAGAAGATTGGACCAAGTTGAACAGAAGATGTGTTGCCGCTATTCGACAATGGATTGATGCCAGCATATTTCATCACGTTGCTAATGAGAAGAATGCGCATACTCTATGGAAAACGTTACAGTCTTTGTATGAGAAAAAGACTACGAGTAACAAGGCGTTTTTAATCAGAAAACTCGTGAACTTAAAGTTCAAAGGTGGCAGTGTTACAGAGCACCTGAATGAGTTTCAAAGCTTAGTGAACCAGTTGACCACGATGAAGATGACTCTAGATGATGAGTTACAGGCTTTGCTGCTTTTGGGATCTTTGCCCGACAGTTGGGAGACATTAGTTGTCACGTTGAGTAATTCTGCTCCAGATGGTGTATTGTCTATGAGTACGGTTACGAGCTCTTTGCTAAATGAAGAAACAAGGAGAAAATCAACGGCTTCAGACAGTCCACAAGCACTTGTTATAGATAACAGGGGGAGGAGCAAGAGTCGAGGACCAAAGAGTCATGGCAGATCTAGAAGCAAATCAATGTCTAGAGATTTTGCGTGTTACCACTGTGGTAAAACAGGTCACATTAAAAAGTATTGCCGAATTTTTAAAAGAGAACAGAAAGAGGGACATGATCAGAAGAAAAAGGATGACGACAAGAACACTGCGGCTATTACATCTGCAGATGATTTGGTAGTCTTCTCATTCGGAGAGGATGAATGCCTGCATATTTCAGATCGGGGCACTGAGTGGGTGGTAGATACAGGAGCATCTTTTCATGCGACTCCTAATATGGGGTCTTTCACTTCGTACAGAGCAGGAGACTTTGGCACCGTGAAAATGGGTAACACCAGCCACTCAAAGATTGCAGGGATTGGTGATGTGTGCGTACAAACTGATGTAGGACACACATTAATTTTGAAAGATGTTCGTCATGTTCCTGATTTACGCCTCAATCTGCTTTCGGGGATTGCTTTGGATCGACAAGGGTTCGAAAGTATTTCGGCAATGAAAAATGGAAGCTTACTAAGGGCTCGTTGATTGTTGCAAGAGGAAAGAGTTGTTGCACTTTGTACAAGACTCATTTAAAGGTATGCAGTGATGGAATGAATACAGCAGAAGAAAATTCGTCTCCAGATTTATGGCATAGGCGGCTTGGTCACATGAGCGAGAAGGGGTTACAAGTTCTGGCAAAGAAGTCTCTAATTTCCTTTTCCAAAGGTATGCCTCTTAGCTCTTGTGAACATTGTTTGATTGGAAAGCATCATAGAGTTTCATTCGGAAAAACATTAGAAAGAAAATTAAATATTCTTGATTTGATATATTCTGATGTTTGTGGTCCATTTGAGGTTGAATCTCTGGGTGGCCATAGGTATTTTGTTACTTTTATTGATGATGCATCCAGGAAAGTGTGGGTCTATTTGTTGAGAACGAAGGATCAGGTCTTCGAGCACTTTCAAAAATTTCATGCCATGGTGGAAAGGGAGACAGGAAGAAAATTAAAGTCACTACGGACAGATAATGGAGGAGAGTACACTTCGAGAGAGTTCAGAGATTATTGCTCGCGTCACGGCATTCGACACGAAAGAACTGAACCTGGTACTCCACAGCATAATGGTGTTGCAGAACGGAAGAATCGCACCATCGTTGAAAAAGTCGTGTGTATGCTGAAGATGGTCAATTTGCCTAGAACCTTCTGGGGTGAAGCTGTTTCGACTGCCTGCTACTTGATAAACAGATCACCGACAGTATCTTTGGATTCTAATATTCCAGAGAAAGTTTGGTCCGGAAAGGAGGTTTCGTATTCACATTTGAAGGTCTTTGGATGTAAGGCTTTCGTGCATGTACCCAAAGAGCAGAGAAAGAAGCTTGATGATAAAGCAGTTCCATGCATCTTCATTGGCTATGGCGGTGAAGAATTTGGCTACAGGTTTTGGGATCCGATAAAGAAAAGGGTGATTCGGCACAGAGATGTGGTCTTCTACGAGAGTCAGAGTATTAAAGATTTCGACAGAACTACGAAATCAGTTGATGGTGTTGCAGACCTTACACCTATTCCCTCTCCAGGACAGCCGGCTACAGATGGAGAGGAGACGAGAAGTGAAGACATTGATGTGGTGCCAGAAATTCCTAACAACAATGAAGAGCAAGTTCCTGAACAGGGGGAGCAGCATAGTCAGTCAGAGACTACAGATACTCAGATTAGAAAATCATCCAGAGAGCACAGGCCAACATCAAGATACCCCACCTCTGAGTATATTTTGCTCACTGAAGAGGGGGAGCCAGAAAGTTTTCAGGAGGTACAAACTCATAAAGAAAAAGAAAAATGGCTTAGGGCCATGCATGATGAGATGAACTCTCTACAGAAAAATAATACTTATGAGTTGGTTGAACTTCCTAAGGATAGAAAAGCTTTGCAAAATAAATGGGTGTTCAAGCTCAAAAGAGATGGGAACGAGAATCTGGTGAAGTACAAAGCTCGACTAGTGGTCAAAGGCTTTGGACAGAAGCACGGAATAGACTTCGATGAGATATTCGCTCCAGTGGTGAAGATGACTTCCATCAGAACGATTCTCAGTTTAGCAGCTAGCCTTGATCTTGAGGTTGAACAGCTCGATGTAAAGACTGCATTCCTCCATGGCGATTTGGAGGAAGAGATATACATGGTGCAACCAGAGGGATTTGAAGTCAAAGGAAAAGAACACATGGTTTGCAGATTAAAGAAAAGTCTCTATGGACTGAAGCAGGCACCAAGGCAGTGGTATAAAAAGTTCGACTCCTTCATGGTGAGTCAGGAATACCAAAAGACAACTGCAGACCCTTGTGTTTATTTCAAAAGGTCCACTAAAGGTGATTTCATAATTCTTTTGCTCTATGTGGATGATATGCTCATAATCGGACAGAATGCTATGATGATCACAAAATTAAAACAGGAGTTATTTAAGTCTTTTGAAATGAAAGACTTAGGATCAGCACGACAGATTTTGGGCATGCAGGTTATTCGTGATAGGAAAGCTAAGAAATTGTGGTTGTCACAAGAAAAATATATTGAACGAATTCTTGAAAGGTTCAATATGAAAGGTGCCAATGCCGTTAGCACGCCTATCACAGAAAATTTAAAATTGAGCAGAAGTTCGTGTCCCTCGACCAATGAAGAAAAGGAAGAGATGAAGAAAATTCCCTACTCCTCTGCAGTAGGAAGTTTGATGTATGCTATGGTATGCACTCGGCCAGATATATCATATGCAGTTGGTGTTGTGAGCAGATATCTTGCGAATCCTGGAAAGGATCATTGGGAAGCAGTGAAGTGGATCTTCAGGTATTTAAAGGGCAGTTCGAAGTTGTGCTTGAGTTTCGGCAGTTCAAAACCAGTGTTGGAAGGCTTTACAGATGCTGACATGGCAGGTGATCTTGATCAACGAAAGTCAACATCGGGATACTTATTTACTTTCGCAGGGGGAGCTGTTTCTTGGCAGTCAAAACTGCAAAAGTGTGTTGCTTTGTCTACGACAGAAGCAGAGTATATTGCAGCTACCGAAGCAAGTAAAGAAATGATATGGTTGAAACGTTTTCTCCAAGAACTGGGTTTGAAGCAAGACGAGTATGTAGTATTTTGTGATAGCCAGAGCGCTTTGGATTTGAGTAAAAATGCTACTTATCATTCTCGTACGAAGCACATTGATATTAGATATCATTGGATCCGTGATGCCATCGAGAAAAACTTGATGAAGATGAAGAAGATTCACACCGACCGTAATCCCGCAGATGCGATGACAAAAGTTGTTCTGAAGAACAAGTTTGAACTTTGCAAGAAGTTGCCTAGCATGGACTCCAGGTGAGGAGTCGCGGACTGGGTTCCCCCCTCATTGGGCTGGAGGGGGAGATTGTTGGGTGTGAGCCCAGCCCAGATGGGCCTTTCTTTTGGTCCAGCCCATGATGGGCCCTTCTTTTGATTACATAGATTGGTACCCATGCATGGATGAGGTGATGCATGTGAACAGTGCATAATATTTATTAGGTCCTCCTTTCTCTTTTGTTTTTTGGACGGACAAAAGAGAGAATTGTGAGCGGCAGCTTTTGTTCGGCAAAATAAGAGAGAGAGAGAGAGAGGAGCAGTTCTCTTCAGGACTTCTTCTTCGTGGATTTCGACGTTGTTCCACGTGGTCTTCTTCTTCATATTATTTAGAAGATCAGATTTAGGGTTCTTCTTGTGGTAACCCTGTATCCCTCTCTTATATTTGTATTCCTCAAGTTTTGGGCAAAACTTGAGAAGACATTATTTTTCATTATATTTTTAATATAGTGGATTACTGCTGGAGTGCCCCATGGATGTAAGCTTAAGCCGAACCATATTAAATTTGGTGTTGCTTAGTGGTTTGCTTGTTTTTATATTTTTCTGATTGCTTTGGCGATTCTTTTGGGCTGCATAAATATTTTTCCGCGATTAGTATTATTTATTTCACTCAAATAAAATTGTTAAAAATCCCAACAGTTTTTAAGGACTCAAATATCTTTAATCTTTTTTTTTTTATGATCAAACAGTTTAAAACGGTTTTTTGATGCATTTAATCAAACATTGACTGAAAAATAAACTCGTGAACGCTAATCAAATCAATTGGTTTAGGGTTTCATTCACTATAATTGCAAAATAGTGACGTGTACATAACAGTGACCTAGTAGATCCATCAATAAATTCTGATGAATTTGGACACAGGCAATACTATCCCTTACACATAGTAAATCCAGAACAAACAGTGAGCCTAATCTCACAAACGAACCCAACATGGTTTACTAGTGACTCACTTTTTTTTTGTTTTTTAAAAAATATATATTGTTTATATTAAAAGTTAAAACAAAATTTTTAATTAAACGTGTTTTTGATAATCATTTAAAACATTAACTCTTGATTTATGCAAAAATAAAAACCGGCGAAATGGTTTCCAAACAATCCCTTAATTTCTAGAAACTTTTCTTTCTTTTACACTGCAACACAGTTCCATCAAGTTCTTTCAATTTCATGTGAAGGCAACATGTTGATTCTTCGACAATGTGGGATGCAACATATGATTGTCACTGTAGTACTTGTAACTTTTTAACACATCCAACACTGTAGTCTCACTTTATATTAATACTATACATTTAATAAAGTGAAGTGAACAGCTAAGTGAATCAAATTAACACAACATAATCTGTCACATCACATGTCATGTTAGGATTACAATACATTTTATATCATCTATTATATTTCATATATGCTGTTTAGATTGGCTTAACTTCTTGTCACACGTGTCACATGTATCATTAACCTTGAAATCAATGTGTTAGTTTTAAATGTATTTTTAACTTACGAATGAAGTGAAGTCCTCATGGGAATCCAAATTTAAATAAAGTAAACCATGGTTAATAAAAAGAGATTAAAAAGAGAGAGAGTTGACATATATTTGATGCAGTGGGGAACAGAAGGCGACACCCTCATTAGTGTTCCCCCACCTCTTCACACACTTTTTAAACCCACCACCCATGACTTTCACCACCACCGATGTCGTCCGGCACCCACCCATCAATCCCAAGCAAGCATCCTTTCCCACATAAAACTTATCATAACCTCCCCCAAAACTAATAAAAACCATTTGACTGATTAAGCATCCTTTCCCACATAAAACTTATCAAAACCTCCCCCAAAACTAATAAAAACCATTTGACTGATTAACCTCTTAAATTCACTTGATTGACTTCACTAACACTTCTTCTTAATATGTTAAAAAAAATAAAAATTTGGGTCTTGTTTTCAGTGTAGATAAGAACTACCCAAGATCAATGAAGGCACGCTTAGGGGTCCCCCCCCCCCCCCCCCCAAAATAACAGTGGTTTGCAATGGTGGTCCTCGTCAACCCTGAATGATTGAACATGTAAATTATCTGAAAAATATTTATATCTTTATATCTATATTAAAAAATATCAGGTGTGATTTCAAACAAGTCCGGGTTAGATCCAACACGCATCAGACAATCTGATTGTCTAACACGTTCGTGATCGTTTGATTTTTTTACTTTGAGATAGACATTGTGACTGAGATATTTTGTCAGATTTCAATTCAAATTATGAATCAATTAAATCCTAACACTTACTTTTTTAGAAATCAATTAAATTGTTTATCTCAAAGTGATAAGATTGGACGATCACGAGCACGTTAAACTATCATATTGTTCAACGTGCGTTGTACTAAACTTAATCCATGTTCAAACATCATTGCGGATATGCATATTAATGTATATGATCCTCATACTATAAATTTAATTACATATATTTTTATCATACATTGTTCTTATTCATTATTCTACATGACTAATCACAATTATTAAAATTTAAATAATTATTCTATTTCTTATGCATAATATGATTTTAATTCTCATATCTTTCTATATAAAATATTTAGATACGTTAATTATTTAAAAAAATATATACAGTTAAACATGTTGTATAATTTTGAGTATTAATATTCATGATATTCTAGACACGAAAGTTAAGAGGTTACTCTTCGTGTGATGATGAGTGACGTAAGCCATGTGCCGGAAAAGTACACCGGCGGGGAGGGATGGGGGGACCTCCACCGTCAGCTAGAGGAGGAGAAATGAAACAGTGAGGTCCCCGGGTGACACGTGTCCACTTTAATGGTTGATAGTGACTTCTGAGCTTCCAATTGTCGGGCAATCTCCGCTCCTCATTTTTAAAGAGGGGGTCTCCCACCGACACGACACGATTCTTTTGTCTTCTACTTTCGCGGAACTTCTTTTGCCTTAGCTCGGATTTCTCATGCTTGCTTAATAATTCTTGTATATAATGGATTGAAGATTAAATCATCATTTTTTTCATGTTTAGGAAAGATGATAAAGCTTGAATTAATTATTCTAAAATGGAAAAGGATTTGTAGTCTTGTTAAATTTTGAGAGTGAATTAAGGAGTATTATTATATTCAATTTTTTTTCACAGTTATATATACATCGTTACTGTTTCAGTGAAACATATACTTCGTTAAATTTTTTTTTACAATTAATAATAATAGATTCATTCGATTCGAAATGGATCGATATACATTTTTTATTAAAACATATATCTCGTAAATGATGTTTACTATTTTTTAAAAAATAAAAACATATATATGATCTGAATTTTGATTGATAAAAATAATTAAATATAACATTTTCTTAAATGCTATGTTCATCGAATCGTTCTTCTGGAGCGATCACCAACACCATCAAATTACACTGCAAACATGGACGACCAAAAGGCTGCTTGACTAACACAGAAAGACGTTTGGATGAGTTGTTCTACGTCTGTCCCGCTACTGCGAGATGGACCTTCATCCAAATGGGTCCTAAATGAATGACACGTGACGTTACAGGATTCGTCCATATCAGACGGGCCCTACAAATACCACCACTTCCAGTATAGATCAAACCCCTATTAATTATATATATATATAACACTGTAGAACATAAACCCGTGAAATAGACCCTAGTTAAGTGAGTTCCAGTGCTCCCATTCATAATTTTTAAGGTCGTATAATAAATTATTACAAGTCAAAATATTAATATTAATTTATTAATATAAAGATTTACCACTGCCATGCATGACTTCTGTGAGTTCCACAAACGTGAGCTGTGTGTATTACCCGCGTCTCGCACCGACGACCCATCCAACTTTTTTAATTCCATGACCTTTTCTGAAATCTATATAACCCCCTAATAACATTTATGTAAATCTAAATAACTTTATGAATTAAATTTTTATTTAAAGATAAGGAATATTCTGTTTTGTAAACCTCGATTGAAAACACAATATATTAAAAATTCTTTATAATATGTTAAAAATGTAAAAAATCTTCTGTAAATGATAATTTTATCTCTTCGGATAGGGTTTTATAATCTGGTCAGAGAGATAAAATCACAATTTATAGATAATTTTCTATATTTTTAACAGATTATAGAAAGCTTTTGATATACGATGTTTTTAGTCAGAATTAACTAAACGAAATATTCGCATAATATTTCTTATTTATAATGGAACTTTGGCCATGTTTGTTGAAGCTTAAATTTACATATTATAAATTATTACTTATAAATTATATATTATAACTTTTCTGATAAATTGTAGATATGTTTATTGTAACTGTTTAAAAGCAGTAAATAAGTAGTAGTGGATGTTTGTTTGACAAGTTGTAAAACAGCTTTTTATTGTATAATTGTCAAAAATACCCCTAAACTGTAGAAGTAAAAAATTGATTTATGTTTGATAAAATAAGTTGATTTTGACATATAAAATTAATTTTATAAATATTTAAAAGAAAATCAAATTAACATAAATAATATTTCAAAATCACTATAATATTTTTCAAATATTACATTCTAGAATTTTAATAAATTAAGTGATAAATGGAATTATAAAAAAAAATTAACAATGTATTTTTTATAATAGTAAAAAAATTGAAAAGATGAAGATGGTTTAGTGATTTTTAGTGTAATAGTAAAAAAATAGATACGCATATTATTAGTAAAAATGATTAAGGGCACGAGTGTTTAAAAAAAAATAATTAATGCATTTTATAAACTATAATCTCAAAAGTATCTCTTTCCCACCTTAGAGATTATGATTTTTTAAAACAATTTTTAACTTAAATAAGTTTCAATAAATTTAAACAAATATATAATAATTATTTATTTTAAACTAAAAGGCATAGTATGCAGTTTACAAATTTTAACAAATATCTATTTTAACTCAATGCATTATTTAGATTTTCATATATATTTACATTCGGGTTTTATGAATTTAATGAAAAGTAAAAAAATTATATGAATGTCAGAATTTATAGGGGTTTATTTGATTTTTTTCCGATAAAAAAAAAATTAAAAAACGAACAACCAAACTCGACCGTGAATTTCACGTAAACAGGGCCGTTAAAAGGTCAGGTCCCCACGCCGTGACAAAACGGTTGTTTGTCCTCTCTTTACGTGCACCAGTACACCTAGCTAGTCCCCCTCCCAAGGACCACCGTAATTATTTATTTATCGCAACCCCACCAATATCATTCATTATTAATCTTTATATCACGGTAAAATCTCTTTTTCATTTGTTTGTTTTTAATGCTCTCACCCTCCCAATTGGCATGCAACACAATGTAAGATTAAAAAAAAATTATATAAAAATAACTCAAAAAAGTTGTTTGTTTTGATAGAATAAACATCGATAATTATGTCTGAGTAAGCTAGGATAAGGTCTGATAATTATTTTAAAGAAATGTTGAAATTGTTTATCAGGGCTTATCTATGTCAATGGATAAAAGTACCCTTCTCTATAATTTTTAAAAATTTATCTCACCTAACAATCTCATACAGATTCAAAAAACTGTCACATCTATTAAATCAATCATACATCTCTCACACTATTTTTACGGGGTATAATTGTCATTTAAAAAGTAATAAACTCTTATTCATCCCTTATCAATTATTTACCATCATTTTATCTAAAGTGAACCAAACAACAAAAAAGTCATTTTTATGTTTCTCAATGACAATAACAAAAAAGACAACCAAACAAAAAACTGTTTATTTAACCTGGATTTTTTTATCTATCCCAGTATAGTTATTAAGAGCGAATAACTCAGTGTCACACCTTGTGTAAAGATTCGAGGGGGGCGGTTAATACACATTAATAACTTTAAAAAACTCAAAAGATTCTTTGTTTTATTTTATTTTATTTTTATTTTTTTATTGGATTCGTGTCCGGGCATTTCGTACGCACGAGCGAGCACGTGCATGCCGCCTCGGGATCCGGTCCGCTCAGCTGTTCTTCACGTGATTCGCCTTTCGCGCGCGCGCGAGCGAGCGAGCGAGCGAGTCCACTTTTTCTCTCGCACGGACCAAAAGAAGACCTCACCATACGTGGATGGGGGTAGGCCCGCTCATCCATCATAGACCGTCCGATCAGTGTCCCCTCCTCATGTGGTCCTTGCCCGTACGGGACCGAGCGTTACAGCTGGAATGTCATAGATTTTTGTTTGTTTTCCAAAACTAAATATTATTTGGGGGTTTCAACGTACGAACCCACCGTCATCAGGTGTACACGATCGCGCAGGATAAGCATTGTTTTACTGCACACGTGTCAGACTACTATAGGGGAATTAACGGACCAATCCGTAATAATGACAGCTGGACACGGCTAAGACGGGCTTCGAAAACCGCGTCCGCCGCAGCAACGAAACCCGGCGCAACGGCAGAACCCCCCGTTCGGGATCAGCGTTTATTTTTATTTTTATTAAAAAAAAGTGAAACCGTTATAAATAATAATAAAAAAAAAGTGAGAGTGCGCGCGCGTACCAACAAGTAAGAAAGTAAACGGGATGACGCAGTGATGCGCGGTTGGTGGTCCCCGCCGTCTCCGACATCTACACGTGTAAAACCCCTACCATGATTTACAAAAACACCCTCCAACATTTAATATATAAATCCACTTGAACAAGGGTAAAACCATCAAACAATATTAATAAAGGTCCGAGGACTCACGTGGATGGCACGTTGTTTGAAGCAGAGGCAACAAAGACTTACTGCAGTAGAGAGAAGACAAAAAAAAAAAAAAAAAAAATGAAATATATGTGAGAGTGAGAAATGGTGGTGGTGAGAGGGTGATGGCCATGTTCACATAATATCGGGGGAATAGTTTAACAATCCCAAGAAGAGAAGAAATTATAAATAAATGAAATTTTAAAAGGGGAGGGTATGGGTATGAATACTAGCACTGCATGGGCACGTAACACATAAAATCTTTTCCATAGTTTTTACTCCAATTGGGGGTGATAAAGTGATTGAATGAAGTAATACCAAACTTCTTCTTCTCCTTCGTCTTCACCCTTTTAAAGAAAGTCTGAGAGAGAAAGAGAGAGAGATTGCTCACTCAAATCACTCACTCAAGTCCAAGTCAGTAGTACTTCAAAGAAAAGAAAATGTCGCCAAAGCTGAAAATGGAAATCGAAGCGAGTGGTGTCACCAGTGGCTCTAACTCTTCGTACCTGTACGGGCTCCCGAGCACCGACTCGCTCCGAATCGACGACTTGCTTGATTTCTCCAATGGAGACATCTTCGAAGATGGAAGCGGCGGAGGCGGAGATGCGAAGCCTTTTGTCGAATTCGCCTCTGGAGCCGGCGGAGGGGACTGTTTCGTTAGCTTCCCGGATCACCTCTGCATCCCTCCCGTGAGTGTGAAATTCGGTCAATTTTTGGTTTGGGTTTCGTTTGATTTGAAATTTTGAGAGCCGATTTTGAAATTTTTTTTTGGGGGTTTTTTGTGTGTGTAGAGTGAAGAAGCGGCGGAGCTCGAATGGCTGTCGCAATTCGTCGAGGATTCCTTCTCCGACATCCCCCTCTTCCCCTCCTACAACTCCTCCGCCACCGCCGACGTACAGAATCTCGGCCCCGCCGCCGCCGCCGCCGCAGAGAAAGACGCGTCGGTGCCTGCGAGGGCGAGGAGCAAGAGATCGCGCGCGCCGGCGGTGAACACGACGACGTGGACGTCGTCCTCGTCGTCGTCCACGTCCGAGGCGGAAACGGAGGTGCTCCGGCTGCCGTCGGAGGCGGCGGTGGTAACGACGAAGAGGAGGGAGAGAGGAGGAGGAGGAGGAGAAGGCGGTGCGTCAGCGGCGGAGGGAGGGGTGAGGAGGTGCACGCACTGCGCGTCGGAGAAGACGCCGCAGTGGAGGACGGGACCGATGGGGCCGAAGACGCTGTGCAACGCGTGCGGGGTGAGGTTCAAGTCGGGCCGGCTCGTGCCGGAGTATCGGCCCGCGGCCAGCCCGACTTTCGTGCTGACTCAGCACTCGAACTCTCACCGGAAGGTCCTCGAGCTCCGCCGACAGAAGGAGCTCGTCGTCCTCCGCCACCACCACCACTACGAGAACGGAAGCCACAACAACAAGTCGTCGTCGTCCTCGACGACCACTTCGTCGTCCATCCGTCGCGACTACGCGTTTCATCAAGTGTGTCTCTGATGATGGATGGACGGTCGAGATGCTCTCGTCTGTTTTGTTTTTTTTTTTTTGTTTTGTTTTGGGGGAGTTGGGTTATTAATTGGAGGGGGGGGGGGGGCGGTTGATTGGTGTATTTTTCGTGGTGGTGTTGTTGATGATTGTTTTCTACTTAAATTGTAATTTAAATTTTCGTTTTTTTTTATTACATCATGTTTTTTATTAGTTTTGATTTGGAGTCAATACACAAATAGTTTGGATAATTTATAAATTAAATTATATAATTAATTATTAGATACATTGTTATTGCATGTACCATTCCATTTATAAGATGTATAGTTGGATATTTACGGTGTCCAGCTCTAACTGGATGAGGACCTGGAGGAGATGTATTGGTGACGTCAGGGAAAGCAGTCCATGTGAAACGCTGGCAAAAAATTTGACAGATGAGAGAGGGAGATCACGTGATCATCCCGTGTGGGCACTCTGATTCTCTTCTCTGTTTTTTTATTTTATTTTATGTGTTTTATGTCTCCCTAAACTAAAACAGTGTGGGGGTAGGACCACATATAATTCAATCAATTTTTTTATTTTATTTTTTTGACATTTGACATATGGTTATTCATCATTAATAGTTTTACTAAGATAGATAACAATTCATGTTGAATAAGTAAAATTTTATTTAGTTGTTTTTTTCTATTTTTCTCATTGAAAAACGTAAAAGTGATCTTTTTATTGTTTGTTTCATCTTGAATAAAATAAGAATTTATGACTTTTTAAATTATAATTATATCTCTACATAAATTATATGTGTTTAGGAATAAGTATGAGATGTGTGTGTGATATGATAGATGCAACAGTTTTGAAATGTGCGCAAAGAGTGTTAGGTGAGATAATTTGTTTTAAATAACATAAAAGCGTATTTTTATCCATTTGTATAAATAAGCTTTAATAAGCAATTTCAGCCTTTTTCTGATAATAGTTATCAGGTTTTATTTTAGTTTATCCAGACATAACTACCAAGGTTTATTCCACCAAAACAAACAGTTTTTTTTTGTTATTCTCTTGTATTCTCTAGTAGTCTTTTTTGACATACTTAAGTATTGTTTTTATCCGTTTTATTTCTTTTAAAATAATATACATTTTTTTAATGAGACATATATTTCTATAAAAATTATTTTAATGTTACATGAGGTAAAACATATAAAAGAAAATTAACAATTTATATATAGGGAAAGTTTTTAAAATAACCCCCTCAAAAAGAATTTCACTTTTGACTTCAGGACCAGTTTATTTACAAAATTGACTTTAGAACTGTTTTGACCCTGATCAGCGCGTCATGTGAACGCGCTAACCATTATCTCAACACTATAATAGTTGAGATACAAAAATTTGAACCCTCTCAACCTCTTTAATATGGATCTACATTTTATGTCATGCCAAATTTTAATCTGAAACCTTAGAAGATATTTATATAAATAAATAATTTCATCTCCAATTAATCTCCTAACAAACAAATATATTTCCATAATTTTAGGAGATTCACTTTATATCTTAATTAAGATCAAATCTTAATTAATCTGTGCTCACCCTAATTTGATTATTCCATGACCATTTGATGTGATACACCAAATCAAAATATAATCTGAACAGTCGAGAGACCACGTTGAGGGAAGCTAAAGAGTTGGAGAAGCAAAGTTTTGAAGCATTTAAAATGTGAAAAAAAAAACCTTTTAATGCTACCCCAAGTCAGAAGCGCAAACTTGAATATTTTTTGTTTGGTTTAAAGTTGGCGTTCTATAGCGTCCATCAACGCAAAACACGCCCCGACCCAACGCAAATTCAAACGGAGCCTAGAAGATTTATAAGACAATGGTCCATCCGCTTTATAACTATTACGGATTAGTGACCACTATGACACTGTATGTGACAGTTAATATTCTTCGTCAAATTACTTCATTACATAATAGGGGACGGATATACCCACACCAAAAAATGAGAAACTCACACCAATAAAATAACAAAAAAACCTAAAAAGTATGTTCTCTCAAAAAAGGAAAACCACCCCGACCTACCCCACCCCATTTAAACAGACCCCACCCCCTTCCCTTGTACTTTTCAGCCCCCCAATTTTCATAGACCCTCCCCACCCCAAACTGAATACAACAAAAAAAAAAAGAGGTTGACCGATTCAGTTCGACTATAAAAAGTCATTCTTAAAGTCACAGGTCATTTGCTTCTAGTCGTCCTTAAAGTTCGGATCGACTTCCTTCGATCGAACCAGTTCCGACTGTCTTTAGTCATTTTCAACGTCCTAGTTTGACCAACTCCAGTTGTCCGGTTTGAGTGAAGATCGACTGTCTAAGGTCGAATGGGTTCCAAAAGTTTCAGACATTGCTGATGGTTGTTCGACTGTCTTCAGTCATTTTTGACGTCCCAGTTCGACCAATTCCAGTCAGCCTTTTAATGTTTGGATCGACTTCATTTGGTCAAATGACATCCAGAACATATACTCATTGTAGTTCGATTGCCTTAAGTTGTTTTTAAAGTCTCTGTTCGACATAATAAAGTCGACTTTTAAGTTTGAGAACTTAAAAAACATATTATTAATTCCCATAATATTAGTTTGCCTTAACACATATAATAAGAAACTAATGACAGTGGTCTCCCAAACACACACTAGTGATAGGGGCCACTTTAAATATAACATTGGAAATATGAAGCCAAAATAAACCTTGTATGGGTTTTAGCGAAGCAAAACAAACCATCAAATGAAATGAAAATCATGCAAATATATCTATGCAAATCTATCTATGAAAAAAAAGAAATTTCACATTGCTCCTAACCTGTAAATGCATGACACTCTTTCATCACACTTTATTCTTCTAGAATTATAATCAAAAGCAGAACAATCTCATGCTTTCTGGGAGATCATCAAGTAGTTCCAAACATCCAACCCGTTTAACTTGTAAGATTGAGGGATTAAACAAACACCAAAAGAGAGTCTTCACAATAACATCCAATATCTCACCGATTCAGGAAATGTAAACAAATTCAAAGAAAACAGCTTTCAAACAAAAAAATAACATACGACGACCACCAACAAGAATCACCAAATTCCCCATCAAACTCTAACAAATGAAAACCCAGTAAAAAAAACTCTAAAAATTCCAATTCATCCCATATCAGATCCAAAATCTAAATTCCCTTCAAAAGCCAATTTTTCCTCAATACCCACAATCAAATTCAACTTGGTGGATTGGCAGGTACATCAAGTTGGTGTAGATGAGGCACTCAAGAAGCTCGTGCATACTCGTCTCAGGGGGGATCCTCACCGCCGTCGACACGCCGCCAGTCCAGATCTCAACAACATCCTTTAAAACTCTAAAAAAAACCCTCCTTTCTCGTCGATCCCCATCCCAAAAACATAATTTAAAACCTTAAAAAATCATGTCCGATGTTCAAGTCCACCTAGCCCTTGAGCTGCTCTGTCGGATCCTCCATCTCTTCAATCGCTGAAGGTGGTATCGGTGCTCCCTCCTCAAATGTGTGGGAGGGGAGAAGACAAAGGGAGAAGAAAGAGAAAAGGTTGATGTAAAATGGTTGGGGTGGGTTTACATTGACAGGTTTGAAATATATATTGAGGGGTGGATTTAGGGATTGACAAAAGAGAGAGGGGTGGGTGAGATAATGGTGTGGGATTCTTGTTATTTGGTGTGGAGGTAACCGTCCCCTACATGATATAGATTAAATGATGTAACCATTGTAACTATTTATCTAAGGTAGTTATCAACCTCAGGACTTTCAAAGCCCAGTATCATGAATTTATGGCCAAGATCAACCATAATGGTATAGAAAAAAATCAAATGGTATAACACCTAAAAACATAACAAGAGAGATAAATCATGACACCAAAAAAACCAGTATCATCAAGATAAAAATAAATGTTGCATTGATTATTGAAAAAATAAATTAACAATCAGTAAAAAAGAATTTACGAACCTATACCAAAGTTTTTTTCTTTTTTAATAAAGGTGAATTTGCTAGCGTTGTAAATACATGCATATGAATGTGCATGTAATTCTAGATGCATGTAATTGTGGATGACCTATTGGTGCATGTATACATTAGTGTACCAAATTTATTGTAAATTCATGTATGTTGGAAATACATGAATGAGTCATTATAGCTATTTCCCCTATAAATAGAGGGCTTGTAAAATATGAAAGGCATGGAAATGAAATAAGAATCTCTTGAAGAATAGTTCTCTATAATCTTTTGTGTTTTCTCTTTCTCTTTTGTTATTTTTATAATCTTTCCTATTTATTGGTTTAATTTTTCTTTGATTTTGTATTTTTCAGGCAGTTCCTTTTTTAAAAAAGAGGTTGCCACCATTACATTCATACGAGTGAGTTAAATTAAGATTTATTTGACAAGGGGTTAAGGTTTTAAAAATAAATTGTTTAATTTTAAAGGATAAAAAAATCCATCAATCTTGTTTTTATTTATATTTATTAAAATTGAAACAAAAGGTGATAATAAATGTTATTTTAATCTTTAGATAAAACAAAAAAAAAAAACCTTATTTTCATTTTAAAATCGAGACAACTGTACGCACTTTATCTTGGTTATTTTTTATACCAAACAAAATAAATTATCATTTCCTCCACTTTATCCCCACAATTACCCCCAAGGGGCTGAGATAAGAAAATAATTGATTATATCACATGTTATCCCATATGGCATAGAAAAAAATATATATAACCCCCCGCTTGGGGTGGAGAATATATGATGGATAGGGGAGAATACAGTAGAATAGCCCCCAAACAGCTGTTTGTTTGACAAGAATAAACCTTGATAGCTATGCCTGGATAAGCTAGGATAAGGCCTGATAACTATTCTAAGAAAATGGTGGAATTGCTTATCAGGACTTATCTATGCCAATGGATAAAAATACCCTTCTTTGTCATTTTAAAATTTTTATCTAACCTAACACTCTCTGCACACATTCCAAAAACTGTCACATCTATCATATCACACACACATCTCTCATACTTATTCCCAAACACAAATTATTTATGCAGGGGTATAGTTGTCATTTAAAAAGTCATAAACTCTTATCCATCTCTTATCTACCACTTATCCTTACTTTATCCAAGGTGAACCAAACAACAAAAAGTTCAATTTTACGTTTCCCAATGAGAATAACAGAAAAGACAACCAAACAAAAATTTACTTATTCAGCATGGATTGTTATCTATCCTAGTATAGCTATCAAGGACGAATAATTTTATATCTCACCCCAAACGAGGGGTAAAGCATTGACAATTTTTTGTATTTTGAGATAAAAAAAAAATGAAGATATTTTATTCTAAATAGAAAGTGAAATAGGCTTTACCCTCATTTTTTTAACCACAATTTGTAACTTTTGTGACTGACCTTTCCAAAAAATGAAAACCTTAAAAAAAAAAAAAAAAAAAACACGAAACCACTGTTAACCTCCTCTCTTTTTCACTGAATTTTCTCTCACACACCCACCACCATCCAATGGAGAACGCCCTCCCTCTCTCAATCTCTCTCTCTCTCTCTGTAAAATGGTCTCCCCCATCAACTCATCTCTCTCCCTCTCTCTCTCCCCCCCCCCCCCCCATCTCCCAAAAAATATTCTTCCCCATCTCTCTCTCTCTAAATTTTCCAGCCATTTCTTTCATCTTTTTTTTTTTTAGGATAACTGTTCTCTTCCATCTTCACATTTCACTTAATTTAGTTTGATAAAAAACCCTTTCTCAAGACTTCTTATCAAGTTGAATCTCAATGTAGATTTCATACAGGACATAGCTAAAAACTAAAAATTTGAAAAGCATTTTTGAAGCAAGGCAGTTATGTAGACACAGATATAAGATGGATTGCACTGATCTACAACTTTTATTTTTCTCAATGAAAAACCTGAAGTAATATCACACAATAGCACATGCTACATCTCCAGGAATATAAAAAATGAATTGTCCTATTTGCGAATTTAAGCCAACATATTTCAGAACAAAATGGGAGAATAACATCTGGAATCATTTTCTCGATTCACAGTTATAGCCGCATAAAAAAACACTGCAAAATCATAGCCAGAAAACACAATATTTTACACAACAGGGAGGAAAATCAATGCTCAGATGGGAATACCGTAATTAGTTATCTTTGAGACCGCTGTACTAAGGGCACAGCGCTCCTTCTTGGCCTCTTTAGCAAGGGATGAAACCTGCAAATTGGCAAAACAATTCAGCTTATTTCAACTTGAAATACAAATTTAATCCACTGTGTTTTTCTTATAAAGTGTTGACCAAGCACTAGCTTGAAGCTGATAAGCTAGTTGGGTGGGTGACCTAAAGAAATTCACCTGTTTCTGGAGATTAGCTGCATTTTGGGCGGGAAGATCCCCAAGAAGTTCTTTCAAACCTGAGTCAATTGTGCAACAGAAGTATTCTCAAGACAACAACAAAAAAGGCCATCCATCGGTTTGACTGATAAAAAAAAAGTATATGATTACACACACAAATATATATACACGCATATATATATACCTCTAGCTTTCTTTTCAATTTGATGAACCGAATGAATAGCATTTTGAATCTGAAGTCCTGATTGCCTGTGACAAGCATTTTAAAAGGCTACTAAAACGAAAGGAAATGTCTATGGAGAAAATCACAGATATAACATTTATTTGGTGGAACAACAAACCTCAATTTAGTCCGCCCTCGTTCGAATTCCTCTTGTGCATTCTTAGCTGAATTCTGGAAAGGAAAATTATTAAGCTTATAAAAATCATGTCTTCAGTTGAGTGCATTTCAAAAAAAAAAAAAAAAAGGAAAAGGAAGAAGAAACATGCATCGCAGAAAGATGAAGACCTAAATCCCCAGATTTAATATTATAAATTTTAATGCATCATTTCTCCAACACCCATTTTCAGACTGTGAAGTAACTCGTGCAACATCAGCCCTTAATCAATCATGATCAGTGGATATTGTGCATGTCTTAATAAGGTGAGTTTGGAAACCAGTCAGGAGAACTTTGATAAGAAATTCCAATGAGAAGAATTCACTTTTAAAGAAGAGCTTCCTACTTTCAAAGTAAGAGCTTCTTACAAATGAGCAATCTTTTGCTTCTTAAACAAGAAAATGCATATATTGACAAAAATGCCCTTTAAAATAAAAAAAAATCATGTTATAAATGATGGTGGGTCCAATGGCAACACCCAACATAAATAACAGTATCCACTGATGTGTAAGAAACTGTATTAAAGAGGAGACAACTACACACACACACACACAACACCTACGATCATCAATTGTATTAAAGAGGAGACAACTACACACACACACAAACTGTATTAAAGAGGAGACAACTACACACACACACACAGCACCTATGATCATCAATTGACCAAAATACCCTCGTGAAGGCTGGTTCTTCATCTAAAATGCATTTAAGCTTTTTAATATATAGGGAGGGGTTATACTTTGGAATTTCCAAAATAATATAATGTCATTTTTTGGTGATGAGAAACCCGATGTTAGTTAAAAAAAACCTTGGATGCCACCAAATAACCACAAAGAAGATCGGGGATTTGAAATTTTGATACCTATAGGGAGCAAATATATGGCTCTAACCAAAGAGTCAATCCCATGTGGGTTTACCTAATGTCATTTTAGTAAATAAAGAAATTGCATAGATAAAGAGGATTATCCTTTAAAATTTTCAAAATATTCAAGGCTATTTTTGGCCAAAAATGTACAATAGGTAATGGATATTCATTGGGATTTTTCAAAAAAGTCTGGAGTTATTTTAGCCAAATAGGATACATAAAGAAAGAATATCCTTTGCAATTTTATAAAAAATATAAAATTATTTTAATCAAAAAATATCCATGGAGATATGACCTTCACAATTCCAAAGTAGCCTTGGGAAGGGATATTGGAGTCAAAATAAATAGAGAAGTAGAAATCTCTGTGCCCGGAAGGAGTTATTTTCTCGCGGCAGAAAGAGGAACCTTCCATGGAAGGAGAAGTAGCAATTAGCCGGTTCCCAAATATTTTCACTTCTCCATGGGCACATGAAGGAAAAATCACCTAGAAGTACTTCACACCCATAATAAGGCTACTAATAAGTATATTCTTATAGCGCAAAACCAAACTTCCTCGTATTTGATTGGGGAAAAAAGAAAAAGCAAGATGGTACAGAAGTGTCACAAATGGTTGAAGCTTTCATGAGTTGAAGCTACTTGCTACTTTCCATAAAGCTGAAGAAAATTCTACATGAAAGGTACCAATTCATATTATAACAAGCAGTTAAAAATTGGAGAAAAACTTAATTATACAACACTGAATGAGAATAGGAAAATATTACCTCCCACAAGTCAATATGTTGCTTGATCTTGTTGATGGATCCCTGCAAATTCTTCATTTCATCGTTGGCCCTAGAAATCATACTCTACATACCCAAAAAAAAAGCTAGTTATATGATTGCTACCATGATAACTTAAAGTAAATCACAAGACAATGAATTTTGTTATCTACCCGAATTGCACTACTATTTGCATGAATTAGCTTACAAAGTTGACCAAAAGTCAAACCACAATGTAGCACATTCCATGATTAATGTGTAAGACAAAGTAAACAGAAATAAACAAAGAGATGGAAATTTAAGATGACACACTAACTAAAAGTAACAAGGAACAAGCAATTATTTTCCCCGATTCTATGATTATCACAGGGAGAAGAAACATCTCATCATTGTATGGTCATGGTGCATAATAGCATCTTGGAGTTGATGGTGATAAAACCTCAACATTTTGCTAGATCTGAAAAGATTAAGAGAGAACCTCACCTACCAGGAAAGTACAGAGCATGCACTAGGAAAAATAACAGCTCAACTCCATTTTGGAAACTATACTTGGACCAATTCAAAAAGAACACATCTGTCTCCTGATACATTATAGGAATCTGTTGGTACTAATTTCCTTCGATATCAATCAATAGAACCTCAAATTATATTACAGAAGGGGTACAAGAACATTTCCAATCAGGGGAAAAAGTAAGAAGAAAAAATAAAGAAGGCAAGAGTATTTTTCAAAGATAAACTAGCAAGTAGGAACAGAGATTGTACATCAGCACCACTAACTTTTGGATCACCATGTCATTTTCACAAAAACATATAAATCATAATCTTCACTCATTTCAATTGCAAAGTTTGTTGATTTAAAATATAAATCGTAATCATAATATTGTATTTCCCTTTTGATTTAAAAGATTGGTGTCAGATCATGACCTGGAACCAGGCCAGCAAATTTGAATCTGGGCAAAGGGTCAACTCACATGCAGAATCAGTTTGTTTGCAGGTCAATCTGACTGGCTTCAGCTCTAACAGTGGATCAAAATATCTTTCGCTACCAATCCACCCCTCGGCAATCCTCTATCGAGCATACCTTCCCTCCGGAACTGATTCTAATTCAATCCATGCCAAAACTCATACCTTATGCAGTCTGATCTGAGTCTAAACCTGATCCAATGTGAATGACCAGGTGGATCATCAATAAAGTAATTGATAGACCCAATCTAATAACCATGTGGATTGAGACTGGATTGATATTTAAGACCTGATGTGTGAGCAGGTTGGAATGGAACCTTCTCCTGATCAAATCCAATCAGATAATGAAGTCGATTAGGATCGAAACGATATTTGGGCCAGGAATGGACCATCACCCAAACTTGAAACTTTTTCTTTTTCTCTTTTCTTTTGGATGACAAGGAACGTCAACATTAGTCGGGGAAATCCCCAGATGCATAGAAACACCCACAAACTCTGAGAGATTCAAACTCGTAACCTATAGGGAACCAACCCTCTCTAACCAAAGAGTTTGAATGCACTCATCACAAACAAATATCCATTACTACCTGCGTCTCACAGGCAATCAAATTTTGGCACACAGAGAAAATCATTAGCTATCAGGAATAAAGGAAGGAAAGAAAAAAATATGTATGGTTTACTTGTTCGAAACCAAATTTTCCACACACGGCTAAAATATTAGCTTCCAGAAAGAAAGAGGGAACATATTAGTTTAATTTCTACTTTAGTCAATTATAAGCAAATTGTTTTAGGGCCCACGTTGTTCTCAAAATTATTTAATGAAGCAAACATGGTCAATACATGAGTAAAGAATACTTAAGGAAATTCTACAGCAGAGTTCACACTTGGAACATTATGAGTATCAAATACTATGGGTCCAGTTTTATTTTTTCGACGGGAAATGGTTTTATTGACACGTTATTCTTAACGTGGGGTTGATAGAAAATAAAAATAAAAATAAAAATAAAACTGAGTGGATAGCTTGTTCTTTTCACTCTAAAGATTTTATGGACAATATCACTATGCATCAAGAATGGTGTGTTCAGACTGCTCATTTATGTGGATTTGCCTTTAGCTGGTGTCAATTATCTCTTCCAATGTTGACAATTCAAATAAATATAATTGAATCAAGGAATATATTAAATCTATACTCCCAAACATTCAGTTGCATGGTCATTACAAAAATTCTACTACTATTAGCTCTCTTTTTCCAATTTTTATGGTTCAGACAATACATAACTCTTCATCTTTACTTATAGTCTTATACACAACTGCTCCTAGGGACCATGTCATATCCTATACAATCTAAATTGGACATCACAATGCACATGCCAGATTGCTAAATGTGTGATCTGCCCCACGTCTTTGTGCTTTAAATTGATTTGAATTTTAATTATCTCAAGCATTTTCAAGTTCTCTTTGAAGTGGTAAAAAAGAAACTGCATTGACCCTAAAGGATAATAACAGCTTAAAAAGGGAAAAAGAAAAGCACAAACCATGATAAGGGGAAAAAAAAGGGAAACATAACTTTGACCACTTACCTCCTCTCTCATAAACAAGCGCAGTGTATTGTGATATAAGTATCGCCTGGAATCTACGAGAATAGACAACTATAGTCAACGAAACGTGAAAACAGCCAATAAATTTAAACTGAATTAAAAATTCACCAGGAAGAACAAAAAGGACCAGATGGCGAATAGCAGGCATGATTTTTAATGACTAATTATTGATAAACGTTTAACTTTTGCTGAGAATCTTACATTAGGTTCACTTCTATACTCTTAACAAGACACTTCATATATCATTACATTGGTTTGAATAAACGAAATAAATATAAAATTGAACTCCATGTGACACAAGAGAATAGATTGCGACAGCACTAGCAAGTAGCAATAGCATATGAAAATTGAAATCAGAAAGTTATGTAATTTTTCTCACTTTCTGTCACACAAGTTTCATATGCATTCAATTTTTGTAATCCAATATAAATCCTAAGATATAGTCATCTGTCAAATATAGATTGACACAAAAATGTACATGTAGGAAATGCAGCTTTACCATGCAAGATTTCCTTACGAGAGGGTGCCGATTATGCCTGGCCTATATTTCAAATAATGAATGCTGCTAATCTACAAAGAAACCTCAAACCAGGGCCTGAACCACCCATGCTCTTTTAAAAAATATATATATAAAATAAAATAAAAAACAGTTTTTGCCAGCCGTAACCTGATAATGAAGATTTATGTTAAATATTTGCTGTGCTTGATTCCAACATCCCCCTTAATTACTTTCTAAACTCATTCTTCCCATTCATTAAAAAATTGACCGTATTATAATCTAAATGTGTTCATGAATTCACTCTTTCTGAGTTGTTACTTGTTATCCATCATTAAACACCGGCGACAAACACCAACAACCATGCCTTGCAAAAGATACTCTTCTTGATCAACAAATTCAGAAGACATCTATTTCAATGCGAACCGGTGATAAAGAAGACCAGAAGAATAACAAACAACACCACTGTTTAATCGGAAAAAAAAAAGGAATCGATATACATACTTCTCGGAACAAGAATTCCAAGTCCTACAGCAATCCCGCACGACAATGCTGGATGAGTATATGCCGCAAAAACACCCTCTGCGATTCAGAAACTCAAATCAATGTCACATGAAACAAACGAAAACTTCAAATCAAAGGCAAACTCCACCTTTTATCTTCCCGAAAAACACATCTTCCAGCTCGTCGTACTTCTCCTTCACCGTTCGAAGCTCCTCCTGCATTTGCAGCCGATTCTCTCCATCAAAAAGTACAACCGGTGATGGATCCACATGTAATATAGAGGGCGAGGGTTTACTAGGGTTTGATTGAGATGGGCCGAGGAGGTCGATCTGATCTCGGCAATCCGAGAACCGGCGATCTGGATGGAAGAGTCGGTGATGCTCTGGAGGGTCTGTTTCAGGGACAAGGCCCGCTCGACCGCGTAGTCTACGAAGGGGGCCACCTCTTCCCTCGCTTCGACGAGGATCTTGTCCGCCGCCGTTTCTCCTCGCCGGGGTGTCCCCGATTCGTGTCCCGCGTCGCCGACTGCCGCCATTTTCGGACGAGGTGGAGAACCGAAGTGGCTGTTTTTTTCTTCTTCTTCTTCTTCCCTTCGAAGCAGTTCGTTCGGACCGTCGAAAAAGTGGAACTTTGGGCGATCCATGTCGACCGTTTGATCAACGATCCCAGCAAAGGGCACTTTGGTCAATTGGACGGGTTATTCTCCGGAGTGCATGAGGAAATCGGTAGCGGCCCAATCCAAAAGCCCGGCCCAACCTCCTGCGAGACTGGGGATGGCGTGACCCATGTTAATATTTAGTTGAAATGACATGCAATCAGTATTTACAGTTTCTATTGAGTGGTTAACAATTGACATTTTACATATTTAATATGTAAAGTTTTATGTCCATTTTAGACAAATATTAATTATTTATTGTGGACCTATGGAAATTGAGCAATCTAACATTGATTAGAGCATATCTCAAATATTAGACTATCATTCTAATAGTCAATTCTATAACTTGAACACGATTTAAAATTTTCTTATGAAATATTTCTTTCCACCCCCATTAAGTGGAGAAAATGAAGGGGTGATTAGAAAAGAGAAAAGAGGGAGACATATAGGGAGAGAGAGAGATGAAAAAAGAGAAAAGAGGCCACCTAACATCGCCCACCTCCACCCCGCGCCACCCGCCCGACCCGCCCCACCACCTGATTGCCCTCCTCCCTCCATCATCCTCTACTCGTTGATTGTCCCAACGCGACCCGCCCCCTCCGCCCAAAGCCCCTTCCCTCTCTTTCACCATCTCTCATCTTCGGTGCCACCCGCCCCCCATCCAATCATCCTCCTCTGCCATCATCGACCCCCTCCCTCCATCTTATCAGTTGCCGCACTCCATGGTCCTCTCTCTCTCTCTCTTCTTCATTTCTTTCACACCCTCCCCACTAAAAAAAAAGAGTAGGTGGTTTTTAAAAGGGGTGGGGTTTCACTTTAAAGGGTGTGAGAAAATCCTCCATTTTTAAAATGTGTGTGTGTGTATAACAAAGTACATAGTTCACAAAAATAGAAGATATTTGAATAAATTGAATAGTTGTGAAAACAATAGATAGAGTTATGCAAAATGTGATGCTACACTTTCAGGTTTGCATTCAATGCATTTATGATTAGCGTGGATGCAAAAGGGACATCATTGATGTTTCTTTATTCCATTTTTAGAATATTTGTTTTTGTAAGCATGAAAGTTACAATGACAAATCTTGTATTCAATGAAAAGTGGTGACTCAAAGTTTTGCATATCATGCTTTTCACAATACTTAATGATACAAATAATACGACCATCAATCTTGACGTTGTAATGTAGGTCTTTACAAGTTGAGCGTGGGAGTATGAAGCAAACAAAGTATCCAACACCATATAAATACATAGATAGATAGCTAATCCCCTTGTGATTTTGGTTAATAACGAAGCTTAGACAGGAGTTCTCCCATTTCTAAATGTTTAATGTTTTTTTATTTAGGGTAAAAGTTTTAGTATTTTCTTTGGCGAATGACTCTGATGGCCAACACCAAACAACTATATTTACTTAAATTTTATAGTTTTATATAAAAATGTATATGGAATATGTTTTTTTAGAAACATTTATATCTCCAATAACATGTGGATATTTGATCATATAAAAATAATTATGAACCAACATATGGGCACTCCCATGTAACACACAAGGTATTTCCAAAAAAGAAAACTTTTGAATTGAACAGAATAATTCACAAATCAAATTGAATAACAACCCATAAATCAAATTGAATATTTCAATAATCCGACTGAATAATCATATGAATCACATCATACAACCATTAATCAGTCTAAACAACGTGACATGAAAAAAATGTTTGGATTTAAGTTGATATTTCATGGATTGATGTGAATACTTTACATATTGAATTGAAACATTCATAAATCAAATTGAACGATCATGACCCGTGCTGCATAACTTTTACATTGAATTAAACGAACTTTATATTGAACAAGATTCAATTCATGTAAAATTTAAATCAAACTAAATAGCCTATAAGTATGAAACATAACATCCATGAGAAACCCATTCTTACAAGCGTGACAGTGTGAGTCTCCTACATGAAACATGGTCCCAAATCCGTTCCCAAGTTATGGTGCGTTATCTGCCGACAATAGGGAAGGTCCGCCGCGGAAGGTCTACTCACTGGACGGACACGATCATTTCTGCATGATTTGGACAGCGATGCATCGTAAGGTAGGGCCACTCGCGGGTGACGTTAAATGTTGCACTACAAAAGGCCACTTCGGGTCCCTAAATTTTTTTATTTTTTACGTCTTGGAAATACATCGTCGTCTATACGCATTTAAGGCTAAAAAGCGTTCAGTCTGATCTCCATCTCCGTAAACCCTAGCGACCGCTATCTCCGGCGAAAAGATGGTCCCTTTCGCCTCCACCGCGTCGGGCCAGATTCGCTTCCTCCTCAATAGCTCAAACGACTCGGATCACGCGTCGGCCTTTCGCGAGCTCTGTCAGGTAAGCTCTCATCGGCTCCTCAAAGCTCTGTTTTTTCTTCGTTCTTCTTCGCTTGCGGAACTGGTTCTTTGCATGGCTGATCATCTGGAGTCGTGGATCTTCGTTGATTGTCCAGATCAGCCGCGGATCACTTGAGTTGTAGATGTTTAGGGTTTTATATATCATGGACTGCAGTTCTATTTATTGACCATAATCAACATTTTTAGCTAAAAGTTTTGTCTTTTAGACCCTTAAAATAGCGACTATTGAAGTAACTCAAGCTTGGTTGGCGGTTAGTAAAAAAGTGTCATGTAATTGATGATAAACTGTACAAACTATTTTGGTAAAGTTTATGTTTTTGATTCCTTTGTGAAATTTTTTTGTCCGAATGCACCATCAGGTTCATCTTCATGATTCATTTTTGTTTTTTTGACTGTGCAGTTTGTAGACTATGGACTTGAGGGGTGCATTCTGTTGCTCCAGAACTGTTTAGATCACTTGAATGCTCACGGGGGGGACCTGCAGATTGTTAAGAAACCAGAACTAGTCTCTGCTGTTTTCAGATACTTATTGGGTCGTCCAAATTTCAGTACGGCATTTTGCGAGTCACTGAGAAGCACATCAATGAGTGAGGGGTTCCTTGGGAGCCTCTCAAAGGCACTGAACCTTTCGACACCTGAGAAAATCGGCATTGGTCTCGCCTTGTATGATTCCGAGAATCCAGATTTCAGGATGAGAGGGCAAAACTTCTGTATTGCCCAAATTGAGGAATTGTGTCTGAATCCGACTGTAATTTCGGATGAGCTTATTCAGGACATCGTGATGTTCCTTTTCCGCTCCGAGGGCCTTGCCAAGCATGTTGACTCTTTTACAAAGATGCTGTCGCTCTTGCAGCTGAAAGAGAAGACCCCTTTCATATTGGCTCCGATGGTTGCCGACCACCATTGCAGTGACAAATCTTTGAGGTACTGAAATTGAAGTGCTGCCTTTTGTATCTTGATTAGTTTGATAGGGTATCATGCTTTCTTGGTACACATTAAGAACCACTGTACCCAACTGGCATGCATGTTACCTGGTTCACAAAATTTAAGAAGGTGAAGTACTGTGAATACCATTTGGAAACCACACGGAAATTTCCATTGCAATGTCTCCCAGTCAATTCTTTCCTTTTCTAAACCTTTTTTTTTCTTCTCTGTAGTTGGCAACTGTATTTCCAAATGACTCTTTTTATCTAGGCATTCATAAGCACTTAGGCTGTCACCCCTACCTGATGTCGAGCGGCTCAGGATTGTCTTAGGGTATATTGAAAATAAAAGAATTTCTGACTATAACAATTTCCTTGCCATCCTTATAATTTAGAGACACAAAGGAGGGAAAGAGCCCTTTGTTCTTTTTTTCTTTCTCTTGCTTGGTTAGCCCTCTTACATATCTTCATTGCTGGTACAGGGTCATCACATTTTTGGTAGTTAATGTGAATATTTCTTTGAAATTTTTGAATGCTTTCCATGACTCACCAGTCGGTTTATGTTATTACAGGCATCTGGACATGTTCTCAGAGTTTTTGGAGGATGACTTTGATTCCGTTTTGGCAGAGATAGAAAAGGAAATGAGCATGGCAGATATCATGAGGGAACTGGGATATGGGTGTACGGTCAACTCTGCACATTGTAAAGATGTGCTCTCTTTGTTTCTTCCTCTCAACGAAGTAACACTTGCCAAGATACTCAGTACGATTGCTCAGACCCATTACGGACTTGAGGACAGCCAGAGCGCACACACAACTTTCTGCTCAGCTCTTGGGAGTTCAGCAGACTCTTCATTGTTGAGTTCGTGGAATGTTGAAATTCTAGTAGATTCAATCAAACAACTCGTGAGTTATCCTTGGTGTATGTTGTTGGCCGTGTATCTGACATATCAGTGTCAATATTTTTTACATGTCTTGTGGTGTTTTGGATTTCAGGTTCCGGAGGTGAATTGGATTAGGGTCATGGAAAATTTGGATCATGAGGGATTCTACATTCCCGATGAAGGGGCATTTACTCTATTTATGTCTATTTATGCAAATGCTTGTCAAGTATGTTGTTTTTTGGTTCTGTTTTACATTTTAGTTCAAGTTTCTCTGAAGTGTATCATATAAGGCCATAAATTTTGCAGGACCCTTTTCCACTGCATGCTGTTTGCAGTTCTGTCTGGAAGAATGCCGAGGGTCAGTTATCTTTTTTAAAATACGCAGTGTCTGTTCAGCCAGAAGTCTTTTCATTCGCTCATTCTTCAAGGCAACTTGTACGGATTGTTCACCAAACCTATTTAATGTTTGCATTTCTCTTATTCATATCACTCTGCATTATAAATGACACTTCAACTTCTGTCGTAGACAAATGCTGAGTTGCAGAGGATTAAGTCTACCGGTGGAAATGTAAATCAAGCTTGGTCCTGTCTTGATCTTTTGGAGGTGTTGTGCCAGTTAGCTGAGAGGGGCCATGCCAGCTCCGTTAGAGTTATGCTTGAGAATCCTCTTAGACAGTGTCCAGAGATCTTGCTTGTTGCGATTGCACATGTCAATGTATATTTATGGTCTTAAAATTCCTCTCTAAGTCGTGATTTGTCAGTACATTAAAGGTTCATCATAACATAGTGTTTTTTTTTTGGCAGACGGCATATAATCTGATCCAGTATGAAGTGTTCTCCACTGTTTTTCCTGTGATGGTTGGAAATGCCACTAAAAGTGGTATAGTTCATCACCTCTGGCATGTTAATCCTAATCTTGTCTTGTGGGGATTCATAGATGCCCATGCTACCAACCCAGACATTATCTCGAGAATTTCAGATCTTTGCCAAGAATTTAAGGTACAGACCTTCAAATACATAAATTTTCCTTGTTGCTAAACAACTTTTTTTTGTGAAACCACCTCGTCTTGTAGAATTTATAATTAAAATTCCTGCGGTTCTGAAGATCATTTTCTCACTCTAATAATTAATTCTGATCTGTTTTATCGTTTATTAGCTTCTAAGTTGTTTACCTCAATGTAATTTCATTAGATTTTGTCCAGTTTTCACATAAGTTTAAACTTGGTACATTTTCTAAACGGTCTTCCTAATTGTTACACCTGTTTACATATTGTTTTTTTATGCCTAACTTGCACCAATTTGGATTTGTTTGGTCCCTTTTTTTCCATCTTAACATGAATGAAAAGTAATACTTTTGATATGGAGAAACTACTTAAGCAATATTATTCTTGCCTCTATAAGTGTAGGTTTCATCAACTTAATGAATCATATGTTGGATTTTCATTAATGTAAATACAAACTTTTTTCACATTTTTTAGTTCTGTATTGTTATTTGATCTTCCTGTTTCTTTTTTGTCTCACAGATTCTGGCATCAGTATTGGATACAGCTCCTTTTCATTTCAGTATAAAATTGGCTGCCTTTGCTTTCCGGATGGAGCATGTGAATCTTGAGAAATGGATTTACGAAAATCTAAGTGCATACAAGGATGCTTTCTTTGAGGTGATATTCTTTTGTTTCCTTTTCTGCTAGAAGATATTATTATTTTTTAAGTGTAATACTTAAGTAGGGTTTTATTTCCTTTACAGGATTGCCTCAAATTCTTAAAAGCAATTCCATTGGATGGTGCAGCAGATCTATCAACCAATCCTAACCAACATTCTAGTGCTCTTATCAATGTTTATCAGGATGCAAGTTCAATTTTTTTCAAGGTTTTGCTTCTGTAAACTTCTTCTAGATTTGCTGACACCCTTCGTTTTATATTGATGATCATTGTTTAATCATGTGGTTCACATACATCTGGCAGGTTCTGCAAGCTCAAACTGGGCAGCTTATGTCAGATCAACTTCCTGAGGAATTGAAGAAGTTGCAAGTTGAGTCTGTGCATTTCAACCCAATGATGCAAGGTGCTGGGGGATCAGACTCGTCACCACCAACTGATGGATCTTCAGACAATATAGAAATAGTGGCAAATGCATATTTTCATCAAATGTTTTCCGGGCAGTTGTCAATTGAAGGGATGGTTCAGATGCTTGCACGCTTTAAAGAATCTTCTGAAAAAAGGTAACATTTTTCAGCATGAGAAACATTATATGCCATTGCTATGTATCACTTTCTCCATGTATGAGGCGCTGGACTTGGGATGTGCATTTAGCAATTAATGTTCTATCAAATGCAGCTGACACTGATTTTATATTTTTAGCCCATGATCACTCTCTCCATGTTCGAGGAACTAGACTTGGGATGCTGCATGTGTATTTAGCATTAAATGTTCTATCAGACGAATTGGCGCTGATCTTATATTTTGTTTTAGCATAACATACATTCTGGCATATTGCATCTGACCACACAGTTTGACCTTGATCACATGATTGTTGACTCACTCAGATCTTTAATGTGTTAACAGGGAGAAAGCAATCTTTGAATGCATGATTAACAACCTATTTGAGGAGTACAAATTCTTCCCCAAGTATCCTGAAATGCAGCTTAAAATTGTATCTGTTCTTTTTGGTGAGGGTTTTAGCCATTATGGCTTCTTCCTTATATTTTGTTGTGTTAGATATATAATTTGTCCAAATTTTACAATATTCCAACTATTCTGCTCTGTATTCTCTCCTCCATTTTCTATTCACATAACTGAAATCTCCAGCTTATAACATGTGATGTAATCTCAAGAATGACACACATTGATTTTAACAGCATGTTGTAAGTTTGTGGGTAAGATGATAGCTTGCAAAGTTCATGGATTTCTGATTTCTTTAATAGATAGATTAAAAAAATTAGTTCATTTTTTATATTTATTCATAGATGAACATGATATAAATTATACATTTTAAGATCACAAGAATGCGAAATCCTAATGAAAATGGATGCTATATGCAGGGTGTTTTCTTGTTTTATGAATGTAACAACGTTAGATTTCTCATAGATACAATGTTTACGAAGGCATCAGGTCTCTGTCGTGTGCCGGGGGAACCTAATGACTATATGAGCGCCTAGGCAGCACCAAAATGGGAAGGGATTTGGGTTTTTGAAGAATAAAAGATAACAAACCAAACAATTATTTTTTGATGGAAACAGCAGGCTGCCGCCCTCATTTTATTAAAATAGGGAGAGAGTGCAAATTCAAAAGCCAAACAATATTATTTAGGGGGTTCTTGTGCCTTTGAAAATAAGAGCTTTTATGTGGCTTCTTTCCCTAGACAAAGTCCTCACCAAGATCAATCGATCAAAATGGGCTAGTGATAGTGATGCTACTTGTATACTTTGTAGGGGTGCCGAGGAGAATAGGGATCACTTGTTCTTTCGATGCCTGTTTGTTAAGAAAATTTGGAACTTGGTAAGGAAGGCAATTGGCTCTACTTGTTGTTTCCTTGATATTGATGAGATGTGAAATCTTTTCCATCAAAGAAGGAAGAAAGGTGATCGTAGTAACGAAGCAAAATTTCAATGGCTAATTCCTCAAGTGGTTTGTTGATGTATTTGGTTGGCTTGAAATGAAAGTAAATTTCAAAAAAAGAGGGTATATCTGGAGAACATTTGGGCACAAATTTCATATATGCTAAAGGATTAAGTGATGATGATTCTACAAGTGGATAATCCTTCTTCTATTATGGGTCATTCTTGGTTTGTGAGGAATTAATCGTTTCGTGCTGAAGTCGATTGGGAGATTGTCCCTTATCGAGTTTATGTATCATTTATCTTTATTTTGTTAGGAGATCCCTCATCTTCACTTGTTCGGGGGCTTTTAATTAATAAATGTTCCTACCTTGCTTCAAAAAAATAAAAAAATAACAAGCCAATCTCTACAAGTTAGGGTCCTGGGTCTGGGCACTAGGTGGACACCTAGCAGCCCAAGGCAGAGGACACCTAGGCAGGTGCTAAGCAGTAACAAATTTGTCAGCTCTTCATATACAAAGGGAGAATAAATTCTTTATTAACCTGTCAGTCTGTACAGGTTGAGAAAGATTCTCTTGCATTTTACCATTAGAACATTGCATTTATGCAATACCTAACACATGTAAACTTAAATTTTAATGTGTCCTTTGTCAAATAATTCTTGGATATTGATACACCTGCAGGGTGTCGATCTATTGTGAGAGAATATATATCACCTGACTTGTTAGTGGCTTGTTAATAGAGTTTGTGAGAAAAATGATGGTGTCGCTTCTGATCATGTCATTTTTTTGCGTGTTTTTAGAATTGATGCTGCTCCCCTCTGGGGTCGGTTGTTCTCCTGTGCTTAATTTTACATATTGTGTTTCTTAGTATATCTGCTTTGGTTAAATTTTTCTATCACCTTTGTTTATATGTACCCCTCTATGTAGACATTACCCATATGATCCTTTTGGTGTTGTTGCAGGTTCCCTTATAAAACACCAGCTTGTTACTCATCTTACCCTCGGTGTAGCTCTGCGTGCTGTTTTGGATGCATTGCGTAAATCTGTTGATTCAAAAGTTAGTGTTTATCACTACAACACTATTATATGCTCATAATAGAGGCTTTGTATTATGATGATTTTTTGTTTGCTTGCAGATGTTCATGTTTGGTGCCAAGGCTTTGGAGCAGTTTGTTGATCGTTTGGTAGAATGGCCACAGTACTGCAACCATATTCTGCAGATATCTCACATGCGTAGCACTCATGTAGAGCTTGTTTCATTCATTGAACGAGCTTTAGCACGGATTTCATCTAGTCAGTCAGAATCAAATGGTGGCAACAATGCCTCCATTGATCACCAAGGCTCTGCAAATGCCACTACAGAAGAGGTATGGTTTGAACCAGATGTTTACATTTTACTTGTGAAATTTATCTTTTAAAAATGAGATTAATTTTATTGCATTAATAAAATTTATGACATTCTGGGTCTGTCCCTGAGGCATAATGGAGAACCAAAGATGGTTCTTCAACCCAAACAATTTATTTTTGATAAAATTCAAATCTTGTGTCCCATTGTGTTGGGCATAAAACGATTGAAATTTGTGATTGAATTTGTGGACAAAGCGTAGATGCATTTTTGTACAGAATGAGGAGCTTTAGAATATAACTGTGGCATAAAAAACGCATTTACAAAATTCAAGTGACAGCATTTTAACGTCTGTAAAACTCTTCACCTTTTCCAATACTTTATAACATTTTCTGAGTATTTGTTGGCAAGGCCAATGAAATTTTACTTTCATGGTTTGGTTGTTCTGTTTCAAAGTTGTTTCTACGATAAGATCTAATTCATTTTTCAGAGTAGTGATGAGATATATATTATGTATGTTTCTCTTTTTATGTTGTGTAAGTATTTTTATTCCATCATTCACTGCCTAGATATGTTATTATTTTTTTAGTCTGAAATTATACCTTTTTATGGCCATAAAATTACTAGGTCCATTCACCCGAGTTTCTTGAAAATTGTGAGGATCATATCAGAATTCTGCAGTTACCATTTCTTGCAAAATCCAATGTGTCTTATATCTCTGTTTAGTAATATTTCTAAACAGTTTTCCCATCTTTTACCCATCCATGTCTCTTAGAAGAACTTTTTGGTGGATAGAATTTATGTTTTTCCCTCAGGAATCTGAAATATTATGGCAGCTTATGAACTCTGGAACAATGCAATCTGGGCAGCAATTCTCTTCTTCTACGATGGTCCAGCCAAGGCATCATGGTTTCCTGGAAGACAGGGCTAAATCAACTGTTGCTTCTGTGAATTATATGAAGCCTTCATCTCCAGCTGGGCAACCATCACTTGTTTCTTTGGGTGCTGATATAATCAGTAATCAGAAGGTATTTAAATGATATTTTGTTTATGTTTACTGCTTCATTGAATATGCACAATAACTGCTCCGTTAATTCCCTTATTATAATTTTGTTGGTACAGGCAATTGCCTCACAATCCCTTCAGTCCGTATCTTCATCACTTGCATCTAGTGTTCCACTTTCTGTTTCATCATCGTCTGGTTTTCTGCGTTCTACTCGCGGAATAACCCCTGCAGGTGGTTGAGTGGGAAATCCTATCTAAGTTAATTTGTTCTTCACCTATATTGAATTGACCTGGGTTATTTGTTTACCTTTTTTCTATCCCAATTTTTAGGTCGACAACACTCCTACAGCACAGGGTTTGGAGCTGCTTTAAACATTGAAACACTAGTTGCAGCAGCTGAAAGAAGGGACACTCCAATAGAGGTATCTCATATGCTATTCTTTATTAGAGAATTTTTATAGGAGTGACACAAGTTGAATAAACATGCTTTTTGTTCCTTGCTGTATATTTTTTTATTATTCTATTTATTTGAAATGTAGCTTAATTGTTTGATATCATTGTTGATATCAAGACAAAATGTAGCTTTTATTATTCTATTCTATTTTATCTGAAATGTAGCTTTTGTTTTCCTTTTTAAATGCAGGCTCCAGCATCGGAGATCCAAGACAAAATACTATTCATGATTAATAATTTATCTGCGACAAATATGGATGCCAAAGCCAAAGAGTTTATTGAGATTCTGAAAGAGGAGTATTATCCATGGTTTGCACAGTATATTGTGATGAAGAGGTGTGTAAGTTTATTCTTTGAGTTGTCTGGGCACCAGCTAGGGTGAATAAAAATACTAATGGTTTCCACCGTATTATTGATGAGACCTAAGTATGTAATTTAGGTAAATGCCTTTGAGTTGGCTATTCGCCATACGCATGTGAACAAAGCATAATATGCTACTATTCATAGTCATTTAGTTTTAAGGTTCTTGTATCCCTTTAATGGAAAACCTCTTCTTGATTTTGTTTTTTTTGCAGAGCAAGCATTGAACCAAATTTTCATGACCTGTACTTAAAGTTTTTGGAGAAGGTTAATTCGAAATCATTAAATAAGGAAATCGTTAAAGCAACCTACGAGAACTGCAAGGTTTGTTCCTATACATGTACTCGTGTTTATTGCGATCAGAGCTAATATTATTCCTTTCTTTTTAGGTTTTATTGCGATCAGAGCTAATAAAATCCAGTTCAGAAGAGCGATCTTTACTTAAAAATCTTGGTAGCTGGCTTGGGAAGTTCACGATTGGAAGAAACCAGGCACTCAGAGCCCGAGAAATTGATCCAAAAGCTCTAATAATAGAGGTAGTTTCATCTTGGTTCTGATTTGTGGATCTGTATTTTTTTTCTTTTTTAGATATGGTGTTGTTCATCATATATTTGTATATTCTTTGGCATATTTGAAATAGGTTTTGCAATTTTAGAGAAAGGTGTGTGAAATAGGTTTTGCAATTTTAGGGAAAGGTGTGTATGTATATGTGTGTGTATAATCAAATTTACTGTCAACTCTATTTTTTTTTTGTCAAAAATTTGATTTAATATGCTTCAGACTTCTGTCGGATTAATTTTGTAAATTATGTTTGGTCCTGTGTTACATTTGCAATGAGGTAGCCTACTGTGTGCTTTTGCTCTTGTTTGTTTGATTTACTTCTTACTTTCTGTTCTCCTAAAAAAATGATCTATTATTTTTGAAGAATATATAAACATAAATGAATGATAAGTGGTAGTCTCCTGTATGAAAGATATATTTGTCAGATGTTTCCTATTGCATTTTTTGTGGATTTTCTTTCGTATAGTGTTACACGTCTCTGCTCTTTAATATGCGATGCATCCACTCTTAATCATTTTGATGTCCATATATGACCAGGCATATGAGAAGGGGCTAATGATTGCTGTCATCCCATTTACATCAAAGGTTCTTTTATCCCCTCTTCATAAATTTGCTTTGCTAGGTTTTTCAAATTAGAATATTTTTTTTATTGTGATATATTGTGATGTCGTTGCAGATTTTGGAACCGTGCCAATCCAGCCTGGCTTATCAACCTCCGAATCCTTGGACCATGGGCATCCTTGGTTTGCTGGTTGAGATCTATGCTCTTCCAAACCTTAAAATGAACCTGAAATTTGACATAGAGGTATATGCTATCCTCTTATTACTTGTCTTCGTTCATTCATATGAAGGATCATCTCTTCCACTCATATGCTTGTGTAATGACAAACAGACCTATACCTTGAATAGTTATTAGGTCATGACCTGACTGGTCAGCCATCATTCATTACAAATATGCTATTGCTCCTCGTAGCCATATATAGTACCCTGACACCCATCTGTGGATTTAATGCAATTCTCTATTATATATGCACTTCTGTACTGATTTTCCCCTAAAATTATAGGTTCTATTTAAGAATCTTGGTGTGGATATGAAGGATGTCAAACCCACTTCGCTCCTAAAAGATCGCATCCGAGAAGTGGAAGGAAATCCAGATTTCTCAAACAAAGATATTGCCGCATCTCAACCAGCAGTTGTTGCTGACAACACAGGAATGATATCAACTTTGAATCAAGTTGAGATTCAACCAGAGGTTGTTAGTGCATCTCGTCCCAGTAGTCATTCAAATTTGCTAACTCAGGTTTGTGCTCATTTAGAATGTGATTCTAGGAAGTCTCAATCAAGAAATATGGCTTCTATCCTTGTTAATTTTCACTTATTTTTTGTGGGTGGTTGTAGTACACTGCTCCTCATCATCTTGCTTCAAGCACTTTAATGGAGGATGATAAGTTGGGAAGCATAGGGTTGCCGGAACGCATTCCTCCTGGGCCAGCAATGTCTCAAGTTAGTCCATCCCAGTCACCACTGTCTGCTAGTCAGGTAATTAATATTCTCTCTGACCCCTTGAGAATGAAGGACTTGATCACTTCCTCGGCCAATTTCTTTCAGTAATTCGGGTATCTGAGTAAATTTCTTTGGTTGGCAGCTTCTGTCACCAATATCGAACATGGGGATTCATGTTGTCATCAATCAAAAGCTGAATGCTTTGGGCTTACCATTCCAGAGGTTTGGTTAATTTAATTTTGTTTTTTTAAGCGTCTTAGTTTTTTTTTTTCCAGATTTTATTATACTTTTTTGGCATTGTGTGGCTGAACTACCTTGTTGGAAAGACTTGATATTATTAACACTGGAGTGTAACAGGATTGTTCCCATAGCAATGGATAGGGCCATTAAGGATATTGTTACACCTGTTGTACAACGGAGTGTTTCCATAGCAAGCCAGACGACCAAGGAACTTGTTCCGAAGGTTACTTATTGAGCTTCTTGTTCCTTATATGTCCGAATGATTTTGTAAAGTATATGTAGTCCTAACAACAATGAATTGAACTTGTAGGACTATGCTTTGGAGGCGGATGAAAATCGCATATTTAATGCTTCACATCTCATGGTGGCCAGCTTAGCTGGAAGCTTGGCTCATGTTTCTTGCAAGGTTTCTTAATTCTACTAATATTGCTATGTTGGATCTCTGATTAGAACTACTTCACTGGGAAATTTATATGTCAGACGTGTGATTTTGTCTATTTCACTATTAAAAAAAACAATGTTTTTTTATTATGTTGCTAGGAACTTCTCCGCACAGCACTGTCAAATAACCTCCGTAGTTTGCTTCAGACTCTAAATGTTGGAAGTGATCTTCTTGAACAAACAGTTCAGCTGATAACCAATGACAATCTTGATTTGGGTTGTGCAATCATTGAACAAGCAACAACTGATAAGGTAGTTTTTGTCTTTTTATCTGTCAATTTTTTTTTTGTCTACAAAATTTTCATATTAATAGTTGTCATATTTTGGACAAATTGATACAATACTTGTAGTGGGACACGAATGTGTCAATTTTGGTGAGGTATTATTTGATACCTATAGATATTAACCTGATACCCATTAGTGTTGGACAATACGGTTGAAAGTAATTCTATATTGTCCAGTATAAATGGTGCCTGTTTTTCTTTAGTCTTAACATGTATTATACTTTAGTTTGAAAAAAAAAACATGTTATACTTCTGTGCCTAAATGATGGGAACAACAGATATAAATATCTATAATTGTTTGAAATTAGGAACTAAATGATAAATTTATAACTTGCAACATGTTTAACTATAATCTGGTATGATTTTAGATGACAGAAATGGTATGCATCAGTTGCGAAATATACGTTGTTGATGTTGATTATGCGATCTAAAACATTGAAAAATAAACTTATGTGATGTAAGTGCAATTGTTAATGACGTGATAATTTCAATTGTTAATTTGAGACAGTTGTAGCATCAAGATACATTTACAACTTTTTAGGAGATTCCTTTATCTCATTTTTTTGTATATTTGCTTTGCAAGTAAATTTTAGTGGGCATTCCAAACCATGTTATTTTCCTTATCGAACCTGAATTTAATGAGTGTGAAGCATTCATTTCATTCATTTCTTAGGCACTTTGGTTTTGAATTCCAGATGGGATGGGCTGAATGTTCAGTTGCTTTTTATATTTAATTACAGGCCTTGCTTGCTATTGATGGAGAAATAGCATCACAACTTTCCATCAGAAAGAATAAGAGAAATGCCTCGGCATTCTATGATGCCAATCCTTATGCCCAAGGCTTTGCACGAGTACCAGAAGCACTTCGCCCCAAACCTGGCCGGCTCTCTGCTGCTCAACAAAGAGTTTATGATGTAACATGCGTGCCTTCCTAATTTTTTTTAAAATTGATTTTTTATTTTTACCACTTGAGTTGGTATTTAGTCCATTCTAGCTCACTATGTTTTTTTTTTTTTTTAAATTGTGCTAGGATTTTGTTAGGTTTCCCTGGCAAAACCAGCCAAGCCAGAGTTCAAGTGCCTTGAATGCTCAACCTCTTTCATCTGGAAGTTTAACTGGTTCTTCTGGACCCCGTGGATATAATTCAAGTCCAAATCGGCTCAACTCAACTCTCTTCTCTTCTGCACAAGTGACCCCTGGATTTGGCACACAGTCCTTGGATCTTATTTCTGAAGACATGGAACCTGGTCCAACACAACTTCTGAGGTCTTTTTTGATGGCCCAAGATAATCTTTTTTATTTTTGTCCATGTGAGAACATTGTTCGTTTGACTTCAACAAATTTTTACTTTTGCATAGCACTTCGGCACACATTGGGATCAGTGATGGTGTGATCCAGAATGCTGCCGAGATCAGTACTGTTGCTTCTCCATTTCCACCAACTGTTGTAACTTCTGATTTGAATTTGGTGGAAATGTCGAGTGTGGTGAAAGTGAGTGCAAAGTGTTACATTGTTTTAGCCTTCCTTTGATGACTTCCCTTTATGTTGACATATTGTTCAATATGGCACTAGGAATTGGGATCTGTTGTGCAGCTCTCTCCTACAACCCCTACTGAACGTTTGGGAATTTCAATACCTGAACAATTACTGACAACTGGGGACGCTCTTGAGAAGTATCAAATAGTAGCTCAGAAGGTAGCCCACTTTGAATATACGATGTATATTGTTATTATGTAGATAAGTTTTATCTTTAAAAGAAATTCCATTGTAAACATTTTATTAGTACCTGTATGTTTGTATACGTAATTCCAGTTATCTTTTCCGAAGTGAAGGATAGATGCAGTGTAGTGTGTAATGTGTATTTTTGTGAACTGTTTCTCCTTCAACACTCACTAAGATGTTTGGTTTTGGGGTTATTTTGACTGTTGAATTGAAGAGAGAATGGATGTAGCCACGAGATTGACATGAAGGATGATGACTAATTAATTGGAAAGCGCAAGTGTGTATTTTCAGTTAATGATCAAGTATTGTGGCAGGGTAACATGGACAACTGAGTATTTTTTGGTCTCTTTGGCTGAGAAAGCCCTCTCATCTTCTTACCATTTTGCTCTTGTTTGTGTTTTGGGTGGTTCATCTCATTAATAAATTTTGTGGGCATGTCACCTTCGAATAGAAAAAAGGATTTCACATCTATCTATTAGCCATAATCAATGAATTACAAAATGTGTTCGGTCCTTTACCCAGAAAATTTTATGACATTTATCACTATGATTAACAAGATGTGAATGCCTCTTTTACCCTTATTTGGCTAAACTGCTAGTTTTTTGCATCTTTTTTATTAATGTGTATAGGGAGTCAATGTTACCTGTGCCGGAATGCAATTGATCAAACATCAGATAATCCTACTCCTTTACGTCAACATAATTCATTGAATGAATTTTAATGCCTGAGAACTTGGTGTTGCACTTTCTCAAAGGAGAATGTATAAAATTTAGTTTTTTTAAACGTCTCTGAGTCTCCAAGTTTATTGTGTGTGCATAGTGTGCTCTTTTGTTATGGCGAGGTGCATCACTGTTTGACAATCTGGTGTTTATCCATTTTACTCTACCCGAGTTTTATATGTCGTTTTTTTACCCTTTCACTGTTTTACATTGATGTTAAGCATTTCCTTTTTTTTTTAGTTGGAAACTGTGATTGCCAAAGACATACAAGATGCGGAAATTCCAGTAAGTCCATTTACCTTTTTCTAGTTTTATCTCTTATTGTTCATATTATTTCACATTTAAAGTTCTATTTTTATTAACTCTGTATAGGGAATCATAGCTGAAGTGCCTGAGATTATTCTCAGATCCATAAGTCGAGATGAGGCAGCTTTGGCTGTAGCTCAGAAGGTAAGCATTTGCCTTAGTTTTAGGCTGTCTTTTTTTCATGCTAGATTGGTATTCATGGCCCCTTTTTTTTTGATGTTGAGACAGGCTTTCAAGAGTTTATATGAGAATGCATCAAATAATATTCATGTTAGCTCCCATCTTGCTATATTAACTTCCATCCGTGATGTTTGCAAGCTTGTGGTCAAGGAATTAACAAGCTGGGTATGCTTTTTCTTGACTTTTTTGTGACCCTCAATTCATATTTCAGTACCTTATAATGGTATATTCTGTGTAAATATTTTCAAAATTTATGTAGCCAATCATGGGTTTTCTTTAATGCAATATAATTTTCTATGGATTGAATATCATAGGTGATTTACTCGGATGAAGAGCGCAAGTTCAACAAGGACATAACTGTTGGCCTCATTCGCTCTGAGTTACTAAACCTTGCAGAGTATAATGTCCATCTAGCAAAACTGATTGATGGGGGAAGGAACAGTATGTGTATTATTATACATATTTACATATTTAATATAAAATACTCAGTGATATGGTGGATCCAATGCTGACAAGCTGCCATCATTTACAGAAGCTGCTACGGAGTTTGCTATTTCACTTGTACAAACCTTGGTGTCTCAGGAACCTGGGGTTAGCATGTCAGAATTCTACAATGTCATTGATGCCTTAACAAAGGTATTGGTGCTCTTGTTTAATTTGATCATCCTTGCAAACTTACTTATATAACCTGTTGGTTCCAAAAATGCAGCTAGCAATGAGGCCTGGATCACCAGAATCTTTACAGCAGTTAGTGGACATTGCCAGGAACCCTTCGGCTAATTCAATACCTCTCTCTGGTTTTGTCAACAAAGAAGAGAAAAGCAAGCAACTGCGAGACAAGAAGGTTGTAGATTATACCAGTGCCTTTCTTTATAGAGATTCTGATTTATATATGAACCTCTGGATTTTTTAGATAATCGTTGTGGTTTCTGTTATGAAAATTAGGTGGCTTCTGTTCGTTCCATGACAAATAGGGAGGAATATGGTGCTGTTGATTCTGCAGTAACAGATCCTGCTGGCTTCCGTGATCAGGTTGTAATAATTTTTAACTTGTTCGCAGTTCATGCACTCTCTTTGCCTGCTAAGTTTACAAGGTTGAATGAAATGTACTAGAAATATACAATTTATTTTTGTGTTGACTTTATAAGTAACAATCACTGCATCTGTGTGCGGTCTTGTTGTGCACTTATAGTCATCTTGTAGCATTTGCTTCGGTCTTAAGCTTAGGGTGCGTTTGGAAACATAGTTTTTTAAGATGTAATCATGAGGGTTGCTTTTATAATTAATAATCAAGGAATCACGTTTATTGCTGTTATAACTGAAGCTACTTTTGTTGGAATAAACACAGTTTTCGAGTCACCTCTTTTGTTGTAACCATGAGGGCAACTTTTTAATTAAGTGGACTTGTTTGGTAACTTGTTTGGGGTTTGTAGGTTTTAAAGAAGTTAAAAGCAACCCAAAACGGGCTGCCAAACAGGGCCTTAGTCACTTTGGAGCAATATTATAAAATTACAGCTGTTATTCCATTTTTGTCCATGATGTTGTAAACATGCATGTTTAACACCACGATGGAGGGAAGAGCAATGCATATATGGAACTCTTTATGGAAAACCATTTTTATTTGACAGGTACAAAATCATGATGACAGACACTATCACACATTTATTAAAATTTTTTTTTGAAACTGTAGGCATCCCACCCCAATTTCATTAAAGTGAAGTGAATGTCCAAATACAAAAGTACAAGAACAAAAGCACAAAAAAACACCCTAAGAAAAACAATCACACCGGTCTAGGACGCAGTAGAAGAGATTTCTACTGACAACTTCAAAACCGTACTGTTTCCCCATCAACAAAATCACACTCCTCGACCATGATACGATCCCTCGAATACATAACAGAAGAAGCACTTGCACAAAATCCTATCCCAGTCTTTGATGAATCAAGTCATTGACTCCCATGTATTTCTACATAAAGCAATGCATCAACAATATGCCCCATACCGCTACCAGCACAAAAGATTGGGTTAATTTCCAGTCCCCCTTCTATCACCCCCCACCCCCTCCCCCTGGATCTCAACCTCTTACCAGCTATAGCCACATCCCATCTGTGATGGTAAAATCAACCTATATTCTTGTCGCGGCTCTGAATCTACTGCACCGCCTGACACCGAATGAACAGATACTCCGCGGTTTCCTCTGTCACGCAACACAAACTGCATGTCTTGTTGTCATTTGGCAGCCTTATAGCTCTATAGGACTTAGCAACTTCTTCTGGTACATCAACCGCATGAAGTCTTTGACTTTGAATGGGAATTTGAATCACCACACCTCCTTCAACTTGGTCACCATTTGCCTCATTCTTTATCTCTCCCTCCACCACTTGTAGCACCTACAAACAGAAAACTCCAATCTCGGCCGAGGCTTCCACACCAGCACTCCTGGTGTGCCCTTGTTGATAACAGCCTCCTGAAGATCAGCCAATAGTGCCGCGTACACAGTAACTTCCTCCTCCCACAGATTCTTTCTCAGTATGATCTCCCAGTGCCCTCCATTTTCACCCCTGCACCAATACTGACTCGCTGTCCCAGCCTTGCTTGAACAAAATTTGGAATTTTGCTTTGAAGGACCGGTCACCAAACCACGCATCATGCCAAAAGAACATTGTACCTCCCACCCCCACACTCCAGCTGATAGCCTCTCTGAATCTTCCAGACACACTAATGATACCTGTCCAAATAATGGACAACCTCGAGGAGACCATCGAGAATCTCTCCATCTGCCGGTGCGCTGCATCTGTATTTGTCCCCTACCACCAAGAACCACATCTGATTCTTGTCCCTAAGCCACCTCCAAAGTCATTTGTCAAGAGCTGTCATGTCCTCCAGATTCAAAACACCCACCTCCAAATGCCATTAGGGATTTTGAAAATGGAAAGAAAGAAAATCAAAATAGTTAAGCAAACAGATGACATATTTTTTATTGTCTCACTTTTCAGATTTCATAATGTCCAGCATATATTTTAAAATGAAGATTAGCCATATCATTAAGATATGACAATTTTATACAACATTTGAATCCCTAACTGGCAGGAAGTAACATCTGACAGAAATGTGCTATTGTTTTTGTTTCTACAATTTTTGGATTGCAATTCTTAAACTCACCAATAATTAAGTCGATCCATTCTGTGGTTGTATTTATTAACTTATCTGATATTCTTTTTTGTATTGGTGCATTTCAGGTGTCAGTTTTGTTTTCTGAGTGGTGTCGAATTTGTGAACTTCCTGTGACAAATGATGCATCACATACCCATTTCATCTCACAATTACACCAAAGTGGATTGTTGAAAGGAGATGATGTTACAGATCGCTTTTTCCGCATTCTCACAGTAATACTCACCCTGTCTGACAGTTATAACACATATATTTGAGCGATTTTTGGTTACCTTTTTTTTGTTTTAAAAATTACAGGAGCTGTCTGTAGGACATTGCCTCTCCTTGGAGGGCCAATCCTCTCAGCAGACACAGTATCTTTTTGTTGCCATCGATATGTATGCAAAGCTTGTATATTTAGTTGTGAAGGTAAATTGTAGGTGGTCTTGGAATTGAAGTTTTTTTTTGGTCGAGTTTTTTCATTTTAGGAACGAATTTCATAACATGTTTCTGATTACTTTGTGATGTCATTTTTGATGTGAATAGTACTGGCCGGTGGATCAGGGTTTAAGCAAAGTCATTCTTTTGCCCAAGGTTGATATCTTAAGAAAGCTGCCCAAGAATGCGTATTTTCTTCCTATTTTTTTACCCCTTTTTTATCAGCTTGTTGATATGCATTTTCACATGGGATAGGTTCTATCGGTGACCGGAAGAGTCATTCAAAAAGATGCAGATGAGAAAAAGACATCTTTCAACCCAAGACCATATTTCAGGTTGTTTATCAACTGGCTATTGGATCTAACCTCTGACCCTGTGCTTGAAGTTGCCAATTTCCAGGTACATTCTTTTAGAATTTTTCTCTTAACAATTTTTGTTCCCTTTTACCTAATTAAGTTATTTTTTTCAGGTGTTGACATATTTTGCAAATGCTTTTCATGCGTTACAGCCTTTAAAAGTTCCTGGGTGGAGGTTAGTACTGTGCCATATTATTTCTCCATCCTCAATGAAACTATAGTAATAAAGACTGAGTACTAATAATTTACAAGTTTACTCAAACAATATTAGAATATACCACTCCAAATATCTGCTTGGAATTGTTCTCACGGTTTGATATTGAATGTCTATATGTTATGATTGCATCAAGTGCGTGGGTGCATTTGCTCAGATATATAAAATCATGGCACGTGCCTGCCTTCTTTTTTTTTTTTAAAAAAGTGTGGGTGCATTTTGGGGCATTAATATAAGTACTGCAGAAAAGAACTTTTTTGGGTAGTACATTTGTTTTATTATATAAAAGTTGTTAGGTGATACTGCGATAGTGATCTTTTTTCCCTTTTGCCACCATACATCCACCCCTAAATTGCATTTTTTTTCCAAGTTCTGTCCTAATATCTGTATGTCCCATATAGCCTTAATCATCATCTCCATTGTTATAAACACGTGCACTTGTGCGCCTTATCCAATGTTCTAAAAAGCGCTAGGCGCTAGTCAGGCGGTTGAAGGGGGACTAGAGATTAATCGGCTAGGCGGAGGAGATTAATCAGAGATTAATCGGTTACTACAAAATAATACATACATGTATATATGTGTGTATAATACCTAAATGTTGAAAAAATAAAATAAATAAAATAAACTAAAGAAGATAAATGACCTGGCACATAGATATTCATGAAGAGAATGTGTAACTATCACATAGATAAATCATGAAGAGAACATAAGTGGAATCATACAAATAATTATGAAGAGAATTATTTATGACTTAGATAATCATAAACAAATGATACTTAGGTGCATCTATAACATACAAATAACTTAGATTATTTATAAACAAATAAGCATATACAAGTGCATCTATGACTTAGATAATACTTAACTAATAGGTGCAACTATAACATACTACATAGATAATAAAGAAAAAATGTGAGCAATTAAATAACCCAAAAAAATCTTGATTTCAAATTTTTTTTTTTTGAGGCTGACTAGTCCCCGCCTAGACCCGCCTCGACCCGCCTAGGCGGCCGACCGCCTAGACAGGGCGATTTTGCCCTAAGCGATGCGGGAAGGCCCCGCCTACGCCTAGGCGGCCGACTAGTCCCGGCCTAGGGCCACTTTTTAAAACACTGGCCTTATCAACCGGTGTGTTTACATATGTATCGCTCCATTTATTGTCTGAACCCCAAATTGCATTCCAGTTTTTTATTCTGGTTTTTGACCATCAAACATTTTTATCACTCATATTAGCCCATGTTCTTATAGGGTATGACTAACTGCTCAAATACCCCGTTTACTCTCGTATACCCCTGTAACCCTTTTTGGGTCTCTGTAAAACTCTTTTATAAGTGAATTTGTTGAACTCTTTCACCTCCTTTTAAAACTCAAAATTTTGCTCTAGGCACTGTTTTTTTACAATATTTTTGCAATATATTGAGAAAAAGCCGATTTTATGCAGCTGAAGGGGACATTAACATGAATATGAAGCATGAAAAGCTCATTCATGCTCCAGCAGCTTGTCATTTGTCTAGGATTCTTCATTTCTTTTATAATAACCCACTGAATGACATCTAAAGATTTTTTTTTTCCATACAAAATCAACCTGAATAACAACAAAATTGATAACACAATAAAGTGATGCATACATTTACAATGTGAATGAGTGATCATAGTAGTGTAAAAAAATATTCGTCTCTATGGATCATGAGTTTCTTGTTGCTTTAATTTTATGCATTTTTTGTGGAATATCACACTGTCTGAATTGTGAATGACCTTTGGAATTCAATTCACAAAATTTTGAAGGATGAATTCATGCCATAAACCGATTATCAAATGTTGGAAGATACAACCTCAGGGAAAATGTGATACTTCTCTGCTTTCCAATTTCATACTATTTTTTTTATTGTTTGAAAATTTGGACCATTTCTCAATTTCCGCATGTCATCCTTTGGCACTATTTAATAATATTGGTGGCACAGCCAATTTTTGGTGGCTCCGCCAATTTCATAATAATGGTGGCACTGCCAATTATTTAAGCTGTGATAATCTTATCTTATGCTCTATTTGGTTTTGTTCTTGGATTGATTGACTCCTGCATTTCTTGGGGAAGGAATCCTGGGTATGATTTGCACATTGTGATCACTAACCTCTTTAATATATTTCAGCTTCGTGTGGCTTGAGCTTGTGAGTCATAGAAGTTTCATGCCAAAATTGCTCACGATCAATAATCAGAAGGGTTGGCCTTTCATCCAACGCTTGCTTATTGATTTGTTCAAATTTATGGAACCATACTTGAGGAATGCTGAACTTGGCGAATCGGTATAATTTTTTCATCAAATTTTACTTTATCACATCTTCTAAAGCAAGTAAATACATTTTTCTTTGATATTGACATCTCATCTTCTTTAATCGCTTGCAGGTTCATTTTTTGTATAAAGGCACACTGAGAGTGCTGCTTGTATTGCTTCATGATTTTCCAGAATTCCTGTGTGACTACCACTTTAGCTTCTGCGATGTGATTCCTCCCAGTTGCATACAGATGAGGAATGTTATCCTCAGTGCATTTCCTCGTAACATGAGGCTTCCTGATCCATCTACTCCCAATCTTAAGGTCGTGGCAGTGCACTAGTCATTTGCAAAACTGTTTTTAACTGAAAGATTGATATTCATATTCTTGTTGCAGATTGATTTGCTACCTGAAATCACTGTTCCACCTCGTATCCTCTCTGAGGTTGATGGTGCCCTTAAAACGAAACAGATGAAGGCCGACATTGATGAGTATTTCAAGGTATTTTTGGCATGTTTTGCCATGTTGTGTAACTGAAAGATCTTTTTATGTAAATGTGTTTTTTCAGAGACTGGATGATAACATACACCTGCATATGTTTTCCACTTCACGTTGTTCACCTAGTTACGTATAGGAAAGGTTGTACATGCTGATGTAGCCAGGCGTGCAAGTAAGATGGAATGTCTGTTTACCACCATGCCTGTGACATTGCCAACGAGGAAGCCCAAATTACGCCCATCAGTAGGATGGTGCTGGGTGACAAGTCGCATAATGATAAACTTTGAATTTTAGGTGTGTTTGCGGTGGAATTAATCTTCACACTGAAGTAGTCAGAAGAAAGAACAAAAACCTAAACCTTTGATTGGCCTCTAATGCAATCTGGCTTGCTGTGGTTTGTACTTTTATGGACCCGTGGTTTATAATTACAAGAGGAATGTGTATTTTTTTATTGCTCTCTATCCATACAGTGGACATTTTGGCTTGGAAGTCCATATGTAAGGAAAGATACATTTGTAATTTGGATATTCTTTGTAGATGCCTTCTGGCAACATTTAAATGTTTACTGAATTCGTTTTTGTAGAACCCATCTTAAGAAGTAATGTTTATTTCACTATCCTTTACAAAGCTGTTGGCACTTCATCTTCTTCTGGGGTCTGATGTTTCTCCCTTACCCTTTTTTTGTGTTCTTCAGACAAGGCAACCAGGATCATCTTTCCTAACAGAATTAAAGCAAAAACTATATCTTCCCTCGAGTGAGGCTGCATTAAGTGGGACTCGATACAACGTACCCCTCATCAATTCCCTCGTGCTTTATGTAGGCATACAGGTGATACATTGTTCTCTTATTAATTTTGTCTATCATATTTGCACAGGAAAATGACAGTTGCATTGAAAAATGAGGATTTAATTGATAAGGTCCGGCAAAGTGTATAGATTTGTCATTATGGGAAGGGTGTTTCAGGTTCATGATGCCCATTCATATTGGCATATGCAACTGATGCTTGTTGGTTGGACATTTCAGGCCATTTCACTACTACAAAACAAGTCTTCTCTGCCAACGCCACAAAATCTAGATATCTTGTCGGGCGGTGCTGCCATGGATATTTTCCAGGTCCTTGTAGGGGAGTTGGATACAGAAGGACGCTACCTGTTCCTCAATGCAGTAGCTAACCAATTACGCTATCCAAACAACCACACCCATTACTTTTCCTTTGTCCTACTGTACTTGTTTGCGGAAACAAATCAGGTGAGAATTTTTGCATGCTCTGATTTTTTTGAAAGGCTTTAACAGGTAGTATTGTTAAAAAGAGTATGGTTTCCAAAATTTTGCTTTATTTAAATTCAAATCGCAAGAGTGAACATAATTTGCTATCTGATAATTTTTCTCATGGGAATTTAATGCTTGATAAGATGATCCTTGTAGAGAATTGTTTGATTTTACTCTTGAAAAACCCCCTTCATGAAAAATAACTGACCTGATCTTTATGCTTGTCAGGTTCAAATCTCGTGTACTTTCTTTGTTATTAGCTATATCGTGTGTTTTCACACAATTTCATCTATTTCTATGGTGTGACTTATGACTCATTTATCCCTGGATTGCAATTGTTAGCCCACTCATTCAATAAGTCATGGGCCACTAAATATGTTTAAGATGATTCTATCCATGTAAAAAGTGGAGTCATCTCCAAACTTGCTTTTGGTGGTTATATTATGCAAAAACAGGAGTCCTATAAATTGTGTTTTGCCATGAATGCAAAAAACTGGGGAATGTGATTTTGTCATTTTTCGATGTCCGCTGTTTTATTGGAATTTATGGACAAATACACGATGGAAGATCCTTGGGGTGTTGGGGCCACAAGTTATATCAATCATGCCAAATGATGAGCCTTTGTAATTCCAGTAGTTAATGAACTCGAGCTTTTACATTGCAGGACATCATCCAAGAGCAAATAACTAGAGTGTTGTTGGAGCGTCTCATCGTCAACCGGCCACATCCCTGGGGCTTGCTAATTACTTTTATTGAGCTCATTAAGGTTCGCTAGTAGATTATTGTTCTCTTTTCTTTTAATGTTCTGATAGTTTTTCCCCTATGCTTCTTTCTTAAGATTAAAACATTTGTGTGATTTTCCCTCAAATGTCTGTTAAACGTTTGCAGAATCCAAGGTATAACTTCTGGAACCGGTCATTCACCCACTGTGCCCCAGAGATCGAGAGGCTCTTCGATACGGTGGCAAGGTCATGTGGGGGTCCAAAAGCCGTGGATGACGGGATGGTTTCAGGCAACATTTCTGATAACAACCACTGATGAGCTGATCTGTAAATGATGTATTATTTGTTGTAGAGCACACTAAAAGGAAGTTATATTGGCCCGTCGAAGGCAACAATTGTCCTCAAATCTGCTGCTAATGAAACTTCTTGATTTCTGTATAAAATATGCAATATTCCCTGTCTGGTGAATGTTTGTGTGTCAAGTGTTTGATGGGAACAATCACAAATGAAGTATTATTGTATTCACATAAAGTGTTACAGGAGTCAACACATCCGAACATAAAACTGTGATGTAGATTGGGAGGAGAAGCTTAATTGATTGTAGCAATGATGGGTTAGATGTTTACATTCTTGCATGTGAGACTTCCTGGAGGTGGTGTAAATTTGAAGTTGCATCAGCAGAAGAGAAGCTTCCAAGGTAGCTTCCCATTGTTTCTGATCATCTCAACGGCACCCGCAATCTCAGTCATCTTCTTCATGGTAGATGCCCTCTCCCTCAGCTTCTTTTTCTCTGCCTTCTTTTGCGCATGGGTAATGTTCCTCCGCATTTCCTGAAGCCCTCTTGCATGCTTTTTCTCCATCTTCATCTGTTAATTATGGTTGGTTGCTTTAGAACCCGATTTTCATTAGTATGTGGATTAGTTTCAGTTGGGAGTTCACATTTTGGTACCTGAAGCTGGTTCATTTTCATTCTCGCCTTCATGGTTTGCTTCGTCTCCCACTCACTGATCTCAGCCTCTCGTTTCCTCAGTCTGAAATGCAGAGAACCAGCAATTAGAACTCACGTTGCAGCGGGTGAAATGTAACTTGCGCGATTACTTGATCATGAGCTTCTGAATTCTGGCTTCCTTGAATGTGGTAAGCCTGTTCTCGATTTCCTTCTTCATTTGATCTGCTGAAATGTATTGGTCTGGTCTCCTCATCCGGGTAGGCCGAGCGAACGATGATCTACGGTGCTCCTCAATGAAGCTCTCGACGTCTGAATTCTCATACCCACTGCAGTTGTTTGCTGTGTAGTACTCATCTGCAACCAACAAAAGAAAAAGACCCATCACAACCATCTTAGGAAAGCAAAGGCCTCTTTATCTGCCAAAACAAACTCTGCGCACCTGAGGACGCTCGGTACTGGTTGTCAATGTACGTCGAACCGAGATGGCTCTTCCCCTCCAATTCGTCGGTGGTGGTGAGGGATTCACTGTCAATTGCGGTCTCACAAGGGATGAAGACCTCCCGGCTTGACCTCACGGACTTCACTGCAGGCGTGCGAGCAACCGATCGCTCTCGGCTCGACCTCATCGATGGGGGCTTGTTGGGGGTGGCGTTCTTTAAACGGCGGTCCAGTTCCAAGACTGCAAATAAAAGCAAAAACAGAACAGAGGATCAGGATCAAGTGGCTTTACTCCCACCACCATCTCTCTCTCTCTCACACACACCCAAAAAGGCTAAATTTTTAATGGGGTGGGAATAACTGGAATCAAATGATGAAAACAGAGGAGGGCAGAAGTCGCTCACCCATGGACTTCCTCGCTAGAGAAAGGTCATCATCGATGCAACGCGACCTCGGGTTCTTGTTCTTCATCACTTTGGGTGATATGAATCTCTTATCATCACAGGACACGATGGACGAACTCCGCTGATCCAAAACAGAGATTGGGTTCCTCTCAAAAGAAGCTTTAACACACATGAAGAAACAAGAACAAAGAAGACCCCCCATGAAAACAAGAAAGTGCATCATCATCATCATCACCTGATAACGAAGGGGGAGACCGGAGGACAACTCGGTGGAGACCTGAGAGAGATGCGGCTGAGGGTGGGCGGGGCAGCTCGCCGAAGAGTCCCTCTTGAGGGCGGTCATTGCCGCCACCAACGCTTCCGTCGTGTCGGTGTCGGTGTGGGTGTCGTCGATGGGTGTGTCGGACCGGGGATCGGAGTCGGTGGGGGAGGAGGAGAGGCAGAGGGGGTTGGTGTTTGGATAGGGAGGGTGTTCGAAGAGGAGTCGCCGCCGCCTCCGACGAGAGAGGAGGACCATCTTTGTTTGCGAAATCTTGGTCTGGGTCGCGCGCGTTGTGAATCGAAAGCGCGGGATAAGTATAGTGTGATTATTAAGACCCTGGTGAAGGTTATATATATATATATAGATAATGTATGGTTGATTAAGGTTAAATTTATTCATTCTCCCCTGTTTGTTGTAGAGAATTAACAAAGAAGAGTGAATACTGGATAATAACTCTTATTCGTTACTTGATTTTTTAGGATAAATCCTGGCATTTATGTCTGAATAAGTTATGATAATGTCTGATAACTATTCTAAGATTATGTTAGAACTGTTTATTAAGGTTTATCCTATGCTAATTGATAAAAATATCTTTGTCTGTCATTTTAAAAAAATTATCTCACATCACACATCTCAAATTTGTTGAAGGATATAATTGTTATTTAAAAAGTTATATAAACTCTTATTCATCTCTTATCATCAGTTTATTTATTCAAGATGATCCAAACAATAAAAATGTCATTTTTATGTTTTCCAATGAGAATAAAAAAAAAAAATTAAATTAAAATTTATTTATTTAGCATGAATTGTTATCTATCTCGATATAACTATTAAATACAAATAAATCTATATCACACCTAGTATTCCACCCAAAGCAAATTGCTTTTTGGATGGTGGAACCCCTCCCCTCTCTCCCTCTACGTCTCTCTCTCTCTTCCCCCTCCCCTCTTTATCAGTTTTGAATAACCCCTCCTGAAATAAAAACCCACCATGATGTGTTTGTAAGATTGACCTTAAGAATTGATCAAACATATAAAATTTTATGCAGCTTTGAAAATTTTATATAAATAAATATTTGACATGAATACAATGCTACACTTCATTTAAAAAAGAACAGAAAAAAGTAAAGATATCTTAGCTTCCATCTTCAAACATAATTAAGGCACATATACAGACATAATACATCCATGTTGCATCCCACTTTGATTCAATATACCCAATGAACTTCATATATTAACATGAGACCAGGTGATAAAAAAAATGCTCCTCCCATCCATAATAATCCAGTAATCAAATTACAATGTACATGTCAGGTATTGTGAACGTGATAAATTATACATCCAGCTATGATTAGTGCTGTAACCCGAGGCAAGAACATTCAGGTCATCCATTTTCAACATCAAGATTGTCCTGTGCGTTTGACCGAGCTTCAGCAGCAATAATGCCCTTTTCAATGCACTGAAATCATAACAAATGAATCTGAGAAATTTATACTGGTTGATACATTAAGCAAGAGAGGAAATGCTTGTTATATTCTTTTCTTTGCTCTATAGCTTGTGAGAAAAATATTCGCTTTATTTACCTGTAGAAGATGACTGTGAAGCCAATCCAATGTTTGGGGAAAGGTGGTGGCAGAAATATTGACTACTGTAAGACCCTATTAGAAAAAAAAAAATGTAATAATCCTGTTAGAATTAGAAAGCAGAGACCAAGTTGAAGAAGGTGTATTATATGAAGAGCTACATAGCATTGCTCATAATTTTACAATGATCAACTTACTCGTGACTCAAATGAGCAAAGGTAGTCCTGAATAGTTTTTAAGTTGCTTATGAGTTTATCCTGGTCCTGAGAAAACCATTAAATTTATTCATGTCAGCTAAGAAATAGATGTCATGCATTTCACAGGAAACAAACAATGCTCATATAAACAAACAGTGCTACACAACAATAAGAAAGAATGCCATCAATTTCCATAAAAGAATATGTTTGGTATGTTTGGCTGAACACATGCACTATGACAATAGAAGAGTGTAATTTCATCAAGATGGTCAAGTAGTCGTTTTCATGTTTGGTTGATCAGATGGTGCATCCAGTCAAAATGTTCTCATTGTTTTTTTTTTGAATAAGTATAGGAACTTTTATTAAGTAAAAGCCCCCGGACAAAGGAGACGAGGGATCTCCAAATAGTTACAAATTGTGCGATTTGAAAAAATCCCAAATCATAGTAATGAGAAGATAAATTGAATCACTTCCTCGTGAACCAAAATGGACCCATAACTGTGGTAGGATTATCTTCTTGTAGGATCATCTTCACCCAATCCATGAGCAAAGAATGAACTATGCATCCAAGTGTTTTCCACATACACCCTCTTCCCTTGAAATAGACACTCATTTCGCATCAACCAAATACTCCAATAAACCGCATGAGGAATAAATAACTGCATGAGGAATGAATAACTGAAATTTAGCCATATTACCACGATCCCCTTTTTTCTATGACGGAATAGCTCCCACATTTCATCAATATTAAGGAAATTACATGACGAACCAATCCCTTTCCCAACCAATCCCCAAATTGATAAGACGAATGGACATGTAAAGAACAAATGTTCCCTATCCTCCTCGGCACCACCACATAGCACACATGAAGTATCACTGTTGGGAACCCATTTTGCCCTATTAACCTTGGTTAGCACTTTATTTATGAAGAGAAACCACATAAAAACTCTGATTTTCAGAGGCGCTAAAGAACTCTAAATAAGGATATGGTTGTTAGCAGTCAGGATTGGAGATGATACTTTGTCGATCTTCCGATAAAGGTTTTCACCGAGAACCCAAGAAGAGGTGCCAATTTCCATTTTACCACATCCTCATCTTCCGTTTTAACTCCACACCTTGTAGAAGATCCATAAGACTTGTAAATTCCATTGCTTCGACATCATTTAAATTTCAGTGCAACCGAGGACACCAAATGATATAGAATTAACCCCACAAGTAAAAGAGTCACATATCAAGTCATCCACATTATATGCTACCCGGATTAGATTAGGACAAATACTAGCCGAAGACGCACCACGGAGCCAAGGATCTTTCCAGAATTTAGTTTCAACTCCATTTCCCGGAATGAAAATTGAATCTTCTTTAATTGCATCCGCACTCTCGAGTATGTCCTTCCAGATTTTGGATAGAGCAGCTCTAGAATGAGGAATTAACTCCAATCACGAGCATTTCTTGTAATATTTCTCTCTAATAATGCGAATCTACAACGAGTCCGGGTCAGCAATCAATCGCCATAGCCACTTGCCCAATAGCGCCTTGTTCATGTTCTGAAGATTAAGAACCCCCATATCACCATCCTCCTTATCTCTGCATACAAGGTCCCACTTAGCCAAATATGGCCTCGAACCACCATCTTTAGTGCCACGCCATAGGAATCTCCTCCTAATTTTGTCCACCTCATTAAGAATGCCGATTGGAATCTTGAAAACCGAGAGAAAATAAATTGGGAGACTTGTAAGGACCGCATTAAGAAGAACCAATCTGCCCCCCAAACTGTGCTCTCCCCTTCCACCCATCAAGTTTTTTGCCGAACCTATCGATGAGGGGGGCCCAATCTCTCTTCCAAAGCGATGAAGTGTGCAGAGGTAGTCCTAGGTATTTGGTCGGAAAACTTGAAGCTTTACAATTCAAGCGAGCAGCGATAATATTTACCTTGTCCAAGGGGATATGAATACCACATAAATTACTCTTGTTAAGATTAACCTTGAGGCCCGAAAGAATTCCAAAGCACTTAATAATGAACATAAAGCCATTCAAATTGCTCTCCCTCTCATCACAAAGGAGAATTGTGTCATCCGCATATTGAATATGAGAAACACGAGAGCCACCTTTTGTTACCTCGAGACCATGAATCCAACCAAGTGATACTCCTTTTTAAATCATACGACTAAGGACGTTTGTGATGAGAATAAATATGAAGGGTGAGAGAGGATCCCCTTGCCGAAGGCCTCTTCCCGAATTAAAGAACCCCACTGCTTTGCCGTTAACCAGGATTGAGAGCTTGTTGTGGTGCTATATATACCGATCATCACCAAACCACGAGCATTTAGATCCATAAATTTGGGTTCATCATGGTACTAATCCATCCAAGTCAAAGCCAATACTTAAATGTTTGGTTTATCCGCCCTAAACTGCCATCCATGCCTGGGAGCAAACCCAGGATCCAAAAGAACCAAAAGTCATGCTCCATGTGTGTCATAACAAAAACATTATTATTGTATGGAGGCATTCTTGCATGCTGTAAATCATACAACTATGAGAAGTCATCTGTTACCAATTACCTGTGTTAGACATTTATCACCAAAAGTTCTGGTCGAGATCCACTCCTCTAGTAAAGCCTGGATCCAATTAAATCCACTCTGTTATATTCAAGATAATATGACATTCAACAAGAAAACGAAACAGATGCCTGATGAACCAGAACATCATCATATCTGGATTCCGAAGATCATCAACCAATAATTTATTCATGAGACGTAGGACAAAAATCCACACCTTGTGGTCAAATTCAGCCATCCTCAAAACTATCGGGACAATTATTGGTTCAGCAGCAGGCTTTTCCTTCTTGACAGGACTATTTGTTTGTGGATCTGATTCTTTGAGAGTTTCCCCTAGAAATCAAAGCAGCTTAACAGGGTGAGAAAATATGCTTGTGATGTAGATAAAATAATGAAAAAATAAAATCATCATTATATTTTAAAAATAAACATAAAAATACAAACCTTGGTGTACACAACCATTTTCCACCGCATGGCAAGTGTTATCCCCGAGGCCAACACAACCAGGATGATCTCTGACATCTGCTGATTGGGAATCAAGCATTCCTTCTTCTTTGTCCTCTACATTAGGAGAAGACTTGTCATCCTCCAGAACTGGGGCCTTTATTGTACTCGAGATCAGACCACCACTGGAAACTTCAGTGCTATGGTCTATTGGAGCTCCATTATTGTCATTTGATGTAATGGGCATCATGTTTGTCTCATCTTTTCTCGTATTTGAATTAGTTGTTTTTTCCTCATCCATCAAATAAATACTTGGGTCTATATGTATTCCCTGTTTCACCGAAAAAAATAGTATAAATTTGATGCATCAAAAGAATCCCATTAATTAATCTAGTAAGTCAGGTGCTTTCCCAACGATGTTCCAGGATTTAACTGACACATATATAAAACCTGAATTCATGATGTAGCTACCACATGCACAGACCTAACAAATGGGGCTTAGAGGTGGAAGCATTTTGCATAAAGTTCATATAAAATGTTGCCATAGATGTAACAACTTTTTTTTTGCAGCATACCGCATGGTAAGTTGACCAATATACCTCAATTATGATTGGCTTCCCATCCTTCATTGCCTTCTTCAAATCACCAGCTAAGCCTGGCAGGATAAGAACCATGTCAAATTAGTAACTTGCAAACTACAATGGAAACCCCACAACCACATAAGCCTATTTTCAAAAAAATAAATTGGGGCATTCGACCTTATGAATGCATATGATTATATTATGTAAAATTATAGCTCCCAACATCCACAGAAACTAATTTAAACAATGAGATAAGTCTTTCTTTTCTTCCAGTAACAAGCACAAGACTACCTTTACGAACAATTCTGCATTCTCTGCAAAATTCAGTGATGAGTTCCTCTGGAGAGTTGAAATCGCGTGCCCATACTGGATTTGACACTAATGGTGCACTACAATGATAAAAGGGGAATTCATAAGCATACGAACAGCAGACTAGAAAATGAGAAAAATACAAGCTCGGAAGAAAAGCTTGAAAATGAAACCAAATCTATAGCAGGCATACATAATAAACCAGTAACCAAAGGTATCATCACATACCTTTTTCCAAAATAAGTGTATTTGGAAAGGTGTAATTGATATTATTACTGGATATAGCAAAGGATAGTGAGAATTTTTTTTTAATTCCTAGCATACTGCATACCGCAAGTTAATGTTTCCTATAAATGGACAATAATTAAACATCATTATCATTTTCTCATTTCATGATGTGAATACAAATAGAACCTCATTTCTATCTAAAGAACCCTGTCATACGTTTCCTTGGACTGAAATAAAAAAAAGTATGACAAAAGTACTCACAGATGCAAAAAGGTAGTTAGATGGTCACTCAACTAAGTAATTACAATATGCTACTGGGATTCATGAATGAGGGGAAAGCTTTATTACCATGTGCTAGTATATCTAGTTTCAAAATCATACAATATGATTGCCAATCACCTTGGTATCCCTTTTTCATACCTCAAATATACTAAAGCACAAAATATTTTATTGAAGACAGCTGCATGAATGAGATGCCCATGATAACGTTGTTTTATGATGTATATATAATAAGTGTGTTTCATCTATCCATATCCATATTTAAAAATGTTAGCTACTGAAAAACGGCGGCATCTCGAAGTATTATGAAAGTCTTATTTAAAATCTAAAAAATAATAAAAAAGATAGACCAACATACTCTGTTGATGTCCGCAGCAATTCATATACCATATCCGTCTGTATCATGAAGAACAATGTAAACATATAAAAGAAAAACCACGTAAATTTTATTGCATATGGAAGTGCGCAAATGTTTCCATGCAGCTAAAAGAAAAGGAACTGTAAACCATGATATACCTGCAAAACATTTGGTAAATTTAGTCGCTGAGCAAGTTGGGTAGCGATTGTGGATTTACCAGCACAAGCAGTTCCACATACAAGAATTACTAAGGGTACTCTTTGATGATGAAACCTGAATGTTGGATGATCCAGAATATAATAAATTTTAAAAAATACCTTATAAAGATAAAGAAATTGAGCAAACCTAATCTATATAGATTGAGTGACAACCATGCAATCTGATAATGAAAAAAATTAAGGGCAGATAAACCATTGTAACCATGAGTAAGAAATGCTAGCAACTAACATGGACACAAGAGAATACATGTTATGAATTCTAGGAGTACAACAAGACATTTTGTAATTTGCTTGGTGGAAAATTCTTTTGCGAAACCTGAAACACATTGTAGTTATCTCCCAAAACTTTCACTGACCTTGTCATCATCCTATATCGATTAATGTATTCTTCCCCATAGCCCCGCCGTTCCATAAGCTGCAAATTGAAGTTCTGTAAGTATGTTCCCTCCACAATATCGAAAATCAGAAAATCCTGAACGAGCTGGCACAACTTTGAGTCACAGAAAAATGTCAATGCAGAACAGAAAATTAAGCTAACACGAGAGCAGTACAACATTATTCACCCAAAAACAAAGAAGGCCCTGCATGATTAGAATACCAATCAAACCTAGAGTCCCTTTTCCGGGAATCAAATGACTGAATGTTTTTGCCAATATACATACAAGAAAAAGCTCACAAAAACAAAGTTCTTTATGATCTCCAAGAATTTGATCACATAGTAAATGCAGGATGCTAGTAATGGTTGACTTTAAACGTCTATATTTCTGAGCTTAATCATACTTACATGGCCAGAAAGAAGATAATATATATAATAAAAGTGAAGGCGCCCTTTGGCAGTGAGAGTAAAATTTGGCTAATTACACCACAATGTGGGGTATTGTAATATCCATGAATTTTTTTTTTTTTTCGGAAAGTAATATTCATTTACTTTTACTTGACCGACTTTTTTTTTTAAATAATATGTTAGTCTTCTTATATATAAGCAACTTTTATCTTTAGCTAGTCTTTGGTATTTAAAAGTCTATACTTTTTTAAATACCAATTATCAATACTTTATGTGTAAATGAAATGTGTAATAACACAGAGAGACCGAGAGTCTAACACTTTATATAAGGGTATTTATTTTTATCTATATCATTGGTTGACAAAAGAATGGTACAAATCTTAATCCATTTCTTAGGTAGACTAGTTAAACCACTATTTGAGGATAAAAAATGACATTCTAATAATGGTTTTTTGGGCAGGCGTGGGAGTTGATGTTTCTTCAACCCCACCATTACACCTCCCTGGGTCCTATTTTATTTGGTGTACTTTGGAAAGCTTCCCCGGGTCTCTTATGTTTTCGTTTTATTAATTATGTTTTGGCTTGGGCATTCGCCTTGATCTATAAAATTTGGCAGAATGCCTACCTTTCATCAAAAAGAAAAGAAAACATCTTTATTGCTGAATGGTATCAAATTATCATTTCAGCTTTATACCATAATTACACCAGTGCCAAAGCAGGCCAAAATATCACTAAAATGTTATGTAATAGAATTAGTAATGCACAAATACACATCTGTAAGTACAAAGAAACAAAAACAAACAAGTATACTCAATCTGATGAATAGTGGATTGAAGGGAATATAAAATACAGTGAACATGACATACCTTAAATAGATTAACTTCCAAATCAGACTGTGAACTGCAAACACACACAAAGTGGTTAGAGAAACAAGAGCGTGCATCCCACTCGTCCAAATATAGAAACGAAACAAAAAACATACATATTTTTTTCTCTGTCTCTCAACATCAAAACAAACCAACAAAAAAAGAAGCTTGTGAGATGAAAACATACACATCAAGAAGACTGTTGTCAATAAGCAACTTCTTGAGCTCGAGCGCAATTTTAATCGCAACATGATTAGGGATCTGCAAACAAGAGGCCAAACAAACACACACACACACACACACACACACAATTATCTCCTAAACTTAATATTTCAATTGAACTCATGAAGAAATACTTCCCATTTGGGAAAAAAAAAAAAAGAGATACCAACATCAAATTGGTCAACAACATGAATTTAAATAAGCAATTCAAGAATCCATACTAACCAAAGGAAAACAAGACCAACAAATCAAACCTTGGTGACAGTCAACATCCGACTCAAGAGGAACCTGGAGAGGACATAATAGTGATCCGCATTGTCTCCCAACCACACCTTCACCTGAAACCGATAACAGATTCATCAAAAACCACGTTTTTGAACGGAAAGCATCGAAAAAGAAGGGTTTTTGTGCGTGATTTGGGGAAACCTTGACGAAATCGTATTTGGAGGAAGCGTTTCGGGCCGAGATCCTGCCGGCGGACATGGCCGACGGGTCTGATTTCTTCTCGTCGAGGGACTCATCGGAAATCGAAACCGCCACTGCCTTCCCCTTCTTCATCGTCGTCTCCATCTCTCTCTCTCTCTCTCTGACTCTGACTAACGCCACTACTGATGAAGGCACCGGCACCTGCAAAATCCAATCTTAGACCGTACATTCGGTGGACCCTTTGTAAGGTTCCACGGTACAGTGGGCTCAGTTGGGCTTCATTTTCGGCCCACTTCAGAGAACCCGAAAATTTCAAGAGTGCTGCTACACTCGGTTTTATTCTCAGTCCAAAACACAAACCTTATATATCTTGTTACAAATTTAATTAAGCATATATTTCGTTAGATAATGTATATTACTAATTGAATTTTTTTTTACACTTGCTAAAAATGAATTCATTCAATTTGAAATAGAGCGATATGCACTTTTTATCAAAGCATATACCTCATTAGATGATGTTTACTATTTAAAAATAAATAAAAACATGTAAAATCTGAGTTTTTATTGGTAAATGTGACTGACTTTATCTTTTTCCAAATTTCAAGTGCATGTTCTTCACATGTGACCATGCCCGGCCGTGTGTATCTTCAAGGGGCTTTAGATTCCCAAAAAAAATAAATTATTATTTAATATTTTATTAGAAACTTTTATATTGTTTTTGAATTTTTATTCTATTTTTAAAAATTTATCAATTTCTTTCTTTTTAAATCTTCTTTTATTTATTATTTTGTTATTTTATTAGCATTTATTTTATTTATTGTTTAATTTTCATGTCTTATGTTTGTCTTTTTTTTTTTTTTTTGTTTCTAATTTATTAGGATTTGCTTTTATCAAGTTAAAATTATGTTTTGAAAAGTTAAAAAAATATCAAAATTGATGGTAATCACAAAAAAAAACTGTGAACAGGGAGGGGGTCCTATTTTAAAATTTGGCCAGGGCCCCACCAAGTTGAGCATTTAGGCCAGTCTTACGTGTGCCACTCTTTGTACCCCTTGAATCTACTTGCGCACCTTTCTAATTTACACACCACTCCAATTTGCACACCCCATCTCCGTTCGTTCGCCCTTCTTTTTTGGTCAGGCTATCATTCCAATAGTCAACATCCACCTCTTTCTTCTTCTCTTCGAATCTGTTTGCCTCCGTGTTTGGGGGGGGGGGGGGGAGTTTGCGTTGGTGGACGGTTCAACGTTAAAAAGCACATGTTGCGTTGCATGTATATTTGTTGCCGACTTTATTGATGCGTTAAAACAATGTTTTTACAGTTATCTCCCGCTTTGACAGATGTGACGGCCCCATATGCCCTCCGAAAATGGAGCTTTCATCTTCTTTAATTGCACATGGATTTAAAATGTGGACATGGAATAAATACAAATGAAATAAGACATACAAATTAAAGAGTGAGCAAATCAAACAAATATCACATGTTTTTCTTTTGGTTTCCTTTTGATATTAGACATCATATTTGAGGAGTGTATTTGTCTTTTTTTTCTTCTTGTATTTTAGATCATTTGTAACTCTTTGATTTTAGTTATAAAATGTCTAATTTTTTTTATATAATATATAATATATATTAATGCCAAGTTTGTATATAAAATTGAATGTATGGATACCTATACTATGTGCTTGGTGGTTATAGTTACCTTTGCGTTGGTCAATTTTATTATTATTATTATTATTATTATTCTATGTTTTTGAAAAGCTCATTCCCATAATTTTTTTGAAAAATAAACCAAAACCACATGCCAGTAAAAAAAAGTCGTATCCGCTTATCCGCGACAAACCTCTCATTCAACAATAATTAAACCTCCTTGGTTATACTATATCGAAACAAAACAAAACAATTCATTTCCATCAATTAAACCTCAGTTTCATTTTTATTTTTTTTTAAAAAAAAACTAAAATCAGTTTCATCAAACCATATAGCTTGTCAAAAAAAAATTTCACGTAACACATGGCGCGACATGACATCTTTCAATTTATATCACATTATCATAACAAATCATATATAATATATATATATATATGACGTGACATGAGACGTGGAAAGTGGCACACATGATTACCTCGTTTTCGAATTTCAAACAACCAAAACTGCCCAACGTCTCTAAAAAGCGGGACCCACCATTAAAGCCCCTTCATTAAACGCTAATCCAAACACGTGTGACTTTAAGACGGGGCATTTTCGTATTTATCTGCTACTCCAGGCCCGAATTAGCAACCCATTCTCGTAAAGAACAAAAAGAAAGCCTCGGAAATCTGAAACAAAAGAAAATAAAAAATACAGGTGGTCCTCAACAACGAAAAAAAAACAAAAAAGAAAAAAAACTATAAATGACACCGGGACTCATCAACGGTGGAAACGAAGCCGTGCCACAGAAACGGAAGCTCCAGATCCTCCCAAACCACCGCCACCACAGCCGGCAATGCATCGGCGAAGCACAGTGAGAGACAACCCTAGATGTCCCTCTCGCCTCCGCGCGAGGAGGCGAAGCGCCGCTCTCCTCCGCCGCTGAAGCCCCCGCCGAGCTTTCCCGACCTCTGGTTCCGCCGCGACAAGCCCCCGCCCAAGCCCCGCCTTCCCCGCCCCGCCGAATCCGTGGATCCGACGTCCTCCGTCTCCGACGAGCTCCTCCTCGGGATCCTCGCTCGCGTCCCGGACTCCCTGACGAGCCCTAGCTACTCCCTCGTCTGCAGGCGGTGGCTCTCCCTCCACGGCCGCCTACGCCGCCGCCTCTCGCTCCTCGAATGGACCTTCCTCTCCTCCGGCCGCCTCGGCCTCCGCTTCCCCTCCCTCGAGGAGGCCGACCTCGTCCCCGCCTGCTTCGCTCCTCCACCCAGGGCCCGATCCGGGATCGTCCTCTCCCGTCGATCCATCTCCGTCCCGCTCGACCCCCGCGACTCGGAATTCGTGCTCGATCGCCGGGTCCTGGCGTGGGACGCGATCGACGAGGGGCTCCACGCCCTCGCCCGGGGGTGCCCGAACATCCGGAAGCTCGCGGTCGTGTCCGCCTCGGAATCCGGGCTCGCGTCGATCGCTTCCGGGTGCGAGACGTTGCAAGAGCTCGAGCTCCACCTGTGCAACGACCTGTCTTTGAAGGCCATCTCCGGGTGCCGGAACCTCCAGATATTGAAGCTGATCGGGGCCGTCGATGGCCTCTACGGAGGCCCGCGATCGGACGGCAATGACGAGGAGGGTTCCACGGGTGTATCGGATGTGGGGCTGACTATCGTGGCGCACGGTTGCAAGAGATTGGTGAAGCTGGAGATGAGTGGGTGCGAGGGGAGCTATGATGGGATCAGGGCCATGGGGACGTGCTGCCCCATGTTGGAGGAGTTGACGATCAGTGACCATCGAATGGACGCCGGGTGGATCGCCGCGCTGTGGTTCTGCGGGAATCTCAAGACGTTGAGGCTGCAGGGTTGCAAGAGGATCGATGCGGACCCGGGCCCCTTAGAACACCTCGGTGCGTGCCCCACAATCGAGCGGCTGGTGCTGCAGCGGTGCCAGTTGCGTGACCGGCAGAGCCTGCATGCGCTTCTCATGGTGTGCGGTGCGGCCAGGGAGATTGTGTTTCAGGATTGCTGGGGATTGGACGATGAGACGTTTGGGATCGTGAGGATTTGCAGGTATGTGTTTTCTTTCCTTTTTTGTGTTTGTTTCATAGCATTATATGAGGTTGCTCTGTTGCTGCCCTTCCTTTAGTTTAATCACTGTACAAGTGTTGGGGGGTCTGGTTTTTTGAGATGGGTTGGCGATTGGGTATGAATCATGCTGATCCTATACAGTTTAGATACCCATTTAATTTGAAGTTGGTTTCTTCAAGAATATAAAGGGGAGACTATTTGTTTCTTGGAAATGATATGTTCTTTAGTTTTGACCTGGAACATGAATTCATTTCATCGTGATCAAATATTTATGTTTGATGATGAGAATTAATTTCAATGATGAGAAACAATTTCTTTGACAAGCAAGTGTAACAAATTTTAAATGAATCAGAAGTCAGAACTACTTTTTTGTACTCTGCTTGATTAGATGCCATATCTGTGCATGTGCCTCTTGTTTGCACTTGAATTTGTTGGCATCAGCAATTTTTATCTTTTTATCAATGACAGGGAAGAAAACATGTTGATGTAATGAAGTCTGTTGTCTAATGATGAACATGCCCTTCTAAATTGTCCAATTTGTTGATTTCTTTACAGGAGAATTAAGTTTTTGTTATTGGAAGGATGCTCATTATTGACAACGGCGGGATTGGAGTCGGTGGTTTTGTCCTGGAAAGATCTCCAGGTGCTCAGTGTAGTTTCATGTAATAATATTAGGGATAGTGAAGTTACTCCGGCTCTGGCAAGTCTGTTCTCTGTTCTTAAAGAGTTGAAGTGGCGGCCGGACTCGAGATCCCTCCTTGAGATGAGCTTTGCGGGTACTGGAATAGGGAAGAAAGGGGGGAGATTCTTCAAGAAGGTATATCACGACAGGCATGAATAACTAAGCAGTTACCAGGTATTTTTTTTCCTCATCAAAGAATCTAGAATTATTCTTATTTTATTTTGTTTGTGTTGGGTTTGTAGGGACGGGAATTCAGAGAAAAAAGTTGGGATATCTTTTAAATAGATCCGGGGATATGACATATTGGCGTTATATCCAGAGAGCTGTCACTTCTACATTGCCATAGATTGATATGAGATGCGCAGCAAAGGCGTTATGTACAAGGTCTTGTACTACAATGATCCCACTACTTTTTAACCTATTCCAATTGACTCAGAATGCTTCCAGTTAGAGGATGATTAGATTCAACTCATAACTTTTTAGGGCTAGGCAGTAGAATTTTAAAGTTGTCAACCCATCTCTTTCAAAATATATAGCTCAACTTCAATGTATCGACATTAGTGTAGCTTCATTCAGGAATATCTCTTATAGAACATCCATCTTCTGCACATGTAATGGAACTTTTCAATAGCCATTGTAGTGCCTATTTTCCTGTACCTATTTTTTGTTGCCTTTTCTATGACAACATTCGTTTACTGAGATCATCTCTTGCCAGATAAATGTGGTTTTTAGGTTACACTATTGACATATGCAAATTTCTTCCCATGCTATATTTTTTATCATGGAGAATATTCAGCTTAACTTTTTTTTTTTCTTTTAACAACTGTGATTTTCCAAGGGGCATTGCTAAATAAACAAGAATCCCACTCAGGTTTCCAACATGGGTGATGATAGTCCCAATCACACCTGATTGCTCCAATCAACTTAACTTGAAAGAGGGGCACAAAGGTTGGTTGTGATGGCATCTGTGTGGAAAACATGTCTGTTTCCTATTTGTTAAGCATCTTCATCTGTATTGATTGGTTTGTGCAACTTGGGCGGGTTGAACCTGACCCAACCCGACCCAACCCGGTTCATGGGCGGGTTTGGGTTGAGGTTTTTCTCTACTGGGTTCAACCCGAACTAACCCGAACCCAATTCGGGTCGGGTTTGGGTTGGGGGGTCGGGTTATGCGGGCTCAACCCGAACCCGAATTGGTAAATGTTTTTTTTATATTTTTGTTGAAAAGCAATGAAGTTATGCTTAGCTTAATTAAAATTTAGAATATGTATTCATAAACTATTTGGATTTTGTAAGTTTTTTTTTGTGGTGAATATACATTTAATTAATTAGAGTTTATTGTATTGTTTATTAAATAATTTTTATGATCTTTTAAGTATTAAACCCGAGCCCGACCCGAACCCGCGGGTTGAGGTCGGGTTCGGGTTGAACCCTTCGGGTTGAGGCCGGGTTCGGGTTGGGCTCTGTGCAATGTGGGTTAAAGCCGAACCCGACCCAACCCGCCCGAGTTGCACCCCTACTTTGTTTTAATTGTGCACCGACACTGGGTTTCGTGCTTTGATTCTGACTGATCTGGTCGGTATTTGATATTTTATGAGGCTTTCTCCTTTACATAAAAATAGAAGACTTTGCTTTCAAAAAATAAAAATAGAATATGTTTGGGTAGAAGCATAGATGTGAAATAGGGGTGAATAAGCCCAAAAAACTTGTTGGTTTACAATGAATATATGTGTTTAGCTATGTCGAAATAGGTGGGAATGACTTGGTATTAGTATTCCAAGTCCCCCTGGAATTGTTATTTCACCCATCCTATTCCACTGGTATAATGAGGGGTCACATGTCAAATCACTAGTCATCATGACATCACTTTTTATATATCAGGGGCCCACATGTGAACTTTTTTTCATTTTAAATCATTATCCACGTCTTATTCACATTTTATTCATCATTTATCCATGATCAATTAAAAAACAAAAACTTTATTATTACATTTTCCAACAAGAATAACAAAAAACACAACCAAACAATAAATGAAAATGACTTATGCCACTGGTATAATATCTATATTGGAAGAGTTATCTAAAGTATTACTTAAACTGCATTGTACAACAAGGTAGAAATATTCTTTAAAATGACCGATTTCTTGATGAAACATGTTCAAAAAAAAAAAAAAGCCGAAAGATTCATTATGTGCAAATGTCTGCTTTTCAGAATCTTGCTACCATAGTTCTTTCTAAAATCTGCTGCTGTTTTATTCATTTTTCTGAGCATGTGTAATATCTTCTAAACCACATAAATTTGGAAGGCCTTCACATGGCGTAAAAAAATTACAGTTTTGGCGTTAAGTGTTGACATGGTGGCTAGGTTTTATGCTTCTTTGGACCTTCAACAATCATCATTTTTTTATTTTCATAAATTATCTATGGCTTTAACATAGATAATTTATGAAAATAAAATTAATATAACATAGATATCTAAACCATGATAACATGAGGATCTTCTCTGGCTTCAACACTCTGTACCCCTGCCAACTGCAGATGCTTTGAGTAATATCTGAAGGGGATGACAGGTAGTCCCAGAGTGGGCTCACTTGTCTTCATTAATTTTATGTTTTACTTGAGCATATCCTTAATTAATTTGCATAAGTTTTTGTTATACTTGAGCATCTCCTTAAGCAATATGCATATGTACCAGTCTTGCTCTGTATCCAACTGTCCTTGATAAGTAGAAAAATTAAACACCACAAGGGATGCAGTTTTATTTTGGAAGAATATGATCCGAGGAAAGATGCAGTTCAGCTTCAAGGAGAACAGCTTGCTGGTTCATCAACCTGCTTCTGTATATTAAGGTGTGTGATTTCAATGTTCATATTTGCAACTTGTCTGTTATATAATTTAAGATGTAAACGTATATCACTTCATGAGAATTGCTCAATGCCAACTTCATGAATTTATATGTATGTCATTCTTGAGAATGCATCATAGTTTCGACTATAACTCTCTTTTTTTTCTTTCACTTGTAACAATTTTGTAAAATGTGACCATCTTTAAATTGGACAAATTATATTAACATAATAGTATTAAATATTAAATATAAGGTCCCCTACTATTGCTGCATGACCTGGATAATGATAATGGACTCCCCTGCAAGCTATCTGTCAAGCTATCATCCATCACTGCCCACTAGAATCCAAGAGAAACACCATTTCTTCTTATTATGCTTAATCCAGATTTGTAAATGACCATGTTAAAGTTTTTGTTATCTTTTGATATGTCTGGATGTTTCACTGAATTATTAAAAATGCTATGCATTAGCAATAAAAATGAAGATTGAATTGAGAACAACACAAGAACTGTGAAAAATACAAGTGGGAGCTGACTTCATTTTTATGAAGTAACATATGAGATGGCTTCTCTGCTGGTTTTGTAATAAATTGGGGACTATTTTCTTTAGGATATTTTGTTCTAGCTCTGTCCATTTTCATGTTATTCTGTCACCCTTTATATACTTTTGAAAGTTTTATCTTCTCTTTCATCTTATTAATATTTTATATCTCATTTCTTTTTGCTGAAACTTAATACCAATAAGATATCTCCTCTACTTGTTATTTGGTAGCATCTGTTACCTGTGTTTGCTCTGGTGTGGTAGTAGAAGAAATATTTTTAAGGCATGATGAGGAATCACAAGTTTTCAAAGATACTCCAGCTCAAAGGTTAACAGGTTCTAAATACATCCATCTCCCTGGCCAGAATTTTGCATCTTTACTTTAGACCAACAGCATTAAGAATAAATGACGGGGATCGTAAATCTAATGTATCATCGATGGTTTTATAAGCTTCTAGCATGCTTCAATCATCCTGAATTTGTTTGTTAGGAACTTAGGATCCAACACTTGTTTTAGGTAATTGTTTATTATTGCAAATCTGACCTCCATAGGTGATTGTTAATCATGTGAAACTTCGGTGAGAAATACCTCTATCGTTGACTTCACAAGTATCCTGCAAGCAGCAGCTTTGTTAGAAATGGATGAAATGCTGATTACTATTCAATTACTTTTTACAAGAGTTTGATACTTAACCACGAACGATCTCTGTTTTGATCTCTGTTTTGTAAGAGCGGATAGATGTAAAAGATTTTCTTATGTGAGTGCCTCTGAATTTTTCAGGTTTAAATGTTGAGACAAAAAATTAGCAGTCCAAGCCGCACAGAAACTCACAGAGGAGTATATGTAAAATTTATTGATGTGTTCATGGTTGTGATGTGCTTGTCTGTATTGGTTTATGATAAAAATTTCTACAGCTACTGGAAGGAAACAGAACGGACACAGTAGAGTTACAATTGTAAACAATGTACATAAATTTTACTCATTTGACACAAACAACCATTTGATCTCTCAATTCAAAATTATGTATTGAATGTGTCATGTCATAGAAGTATTGTTTAGAACTAGTTTAAAACAGTTTTTTTTACTTACTTAAAGTAGCTTTTCAAAATAGCTTTTTACAAAAAAATATTTTTTGTTAGATTCTTGAAAATTGTTTTAATAATGAAAAGTTTTTTTTTTTTTTTACCTTCTTCAAAGAACCGTTGGGGCGTTTGGAAACGAGTTTTGGATTACTGCAATTTCTATAAAAGCAAAATCTCCAAAAGCTTTCAAAACTAAATATGTTTAGGATAATGTTACGTACAACTTATTTCCAGCTCCTATTTCAGCCTATAATTGTTTTGAATTTTTTAAAAATGGTATATTTTAACTAATGAGATACATGTTTTTATAAAAAAATGAAACATATACTCCTATGGATGCATTTATAAAAAAAATATGAAAAATTTCTATCGATGCATATATTTTGTTAATGTGAGTATATGTTTTGGTGATTTTCAATCGATGTATATGAGATTAGAATTAGGGTTGGAAAAAAAAAGTGTAACAGTACTCATGTTTAACATGGCTGCAAAACAATGGATATACACCAAGTCATGGATTACTCCAACAGGTCATCTTCAATTCGATCAAGTCCCAGGCATTAGAAAAAGGCACTCCTTTACATAATTGATTTGCAGTCTACACATGTTCATGTTCAGCCTTTATTTGATGAGAATATGTAGTTATACACACACACACACTCAAATAAATTGAATTTATTAGAATAAAAGAAAAATGACTGACTAATATGTATTGACCCAGGGTCATAGAAGATTCTGTAAAAGCTCGTCGAAGTGCCCAACACAGAAATCGCAGCTCCTCTTCAAAAGCTTCCAATGTTTCTAACTTCTAATCAAATGAATGAAATATGAAAGTTATATTTCATTTGATGAATTTTGATCATAAAACATACACTAAAAAAAGTGGATCCATTATAGATAGATAGATGATGATCAATTATGATATCTAAAATCAGGGATTACATTCATATTAGTTATGTGCTTTAAAAAAAATGATATATCAAATATTCTTAATATTTTGAGTACCCTATAATTAAATATAAATAATAATATCTTTTAAGATGTAATATAAAATTATTAAAAAATATTCTAAAAATATATTATAAAGTAATTGTGAGTAAGTTACAATTAAAAAATAATCTATTATATTTTCAGAGTTGAATGAGATTTGGTAAATTTGTATATATTGTTATGGTATTTAAAATCTATATGCTGTACATAATTTTCTGAATTTAAATCTAATAAAAAATAATATAAATAAATATGATGATGTGACATGATCATTATTGTTCTTTTAGGCTCCGTTTGGCGGAGTATCGATGATGTTTGCGGTTGCCATACGCAAGGGGAAGAGACCACGGTTGACGAAGCGGTGTTGAGGGGAGTCGGGGAACAGGGGGGCAAAAACAGATACGATAAGCATATTTGGGATATAGATGCAAACGCGGGATGCACCGTTTGTGTGCGCGATCGCGTTCGTTGACGCCCACCACCGCCAACGTTGTGAAACTGCTCACCCAAACGGACCCTTAATATATATTTTTTAAAATTATTAGTGTGACACAGTTGAAAATACTTTTGATTAGTAATATAAATAGATAAATAAATACAAATCCTATTCATAAATGGAAAAAAAATACAGAGGATTCCACCGTGTACCTAAAAATAAATAGAAAAAATAAACTAGTTTTAAAGGTTAAAAAATCCTAGACTCTTAGAAATTTACAAGGAGGAAATATCTCAACTACTTCAGAAAAATCTTATTAGAAAAAGTTTTTTTCCCTGGAGCTGTGCAGCTTTCCATGTAGAAAAGGCAAATCAGATTCTGACAAATTCAGATAAAAGAGGAAGATAGAAGAAAAATTGTTTTTAGTGTACCATTCGGGCATCATGAATGAAATGTTTACCTTTTAGATTAAAAAATGTATCATCAGAATTTTAAAACATAATGAATGAAATATTTAATCTTTATAGATCCTTTTCATTGTTTATATTGATAATGCACTGATATTTTTTGAAAAAAAAAAATTAGATAAACATTAGAAACATCTAAATATCTTTTTTAAAAAAGTAAAACAAAACAGTGTGGCGTGAGCCAAGAAGATATATATTTTATTCTTTATCTATTGGGATGAAATATAAATATTCTCCTGTCATATATGCCAAAATTTTGAACTTTGATTCACGATTCATCGAACCAAACGAGAGCTACGTCCGACTACGAGTATACAATACCAATCCACGTGAGCCACGCTAAGTTATATGTTCCTTTAATCTTGACTTTGAAACCACCGATCCGACGGTCAAAATTTCCTAATAAACCTTAACCAAAAGACTCATTCAACCCAGCAAAAACAACACTGACGACCAGAGAAGCGAAGCCGCAGCCGAAAGAGAGAGAGAGAGAGAGAGAGGGGTCATACATATGTGGACCAAAAACCCTCTACGTGCCCCCTCTTCACTCTCTCTTTCTTTCTCTTTAGTTCCACCACACAACTACCATCTCTCTCTCTCTCTCTCTCTCTCTCTCTCTCTCAACACACACACAACACTCCTCCATTCACTTCTAACATGAGCAATTGCGTTGGGCTTGCTTCCTTCTTTGATAGAAAGATATAAGCCTACCGTTTTCTTAGAAAAAAAAATAAAAAAAATGAGCCAGTGCGTCCCAAACTGGGACCTCGACGACCCGCCCTGCTCCACCACCCGTCTCACCATCAACTCTGCCACCAGTGCCTCCGCCCCTGTCTCCATGTACGGAAAAAGACAACCACCCTCCCAACCCGATCAGACCAAACCGTACGTGTGGCTTTCTACTGCTGATTCACTTGGATTTTGTTAATTTTTTTTATTTCTTTCTGAGTTTTTTTATATGTATGGGCTTAGGGCAGGTTGAGTTATGAAGTGGCGGAGCTAACGTGGGAGAACGGCCAACTCTCCTTGCACGGGCTGGGCCAGCCCAGGCCCGCCGCCGCCTCTGTCGGCAAACCCCTCCCCCGCTACGCCGCCTCCTGTGCTGACACCCTCGAATCCGTCGTCAGCCAAGCCACCCGCCCCGCCGCCGCCGACGCCAACACATCCACACGCGCCGCCGCCGCCACCACCGAACACTTCATGCCCTGGTTGGACGCCCTTGTCCCCTGCTCCGCCTCCGATGGTGCCGCCCACCGCCTCCGCCGCAACCTGGGTTCCTCGTCGGTGGGTGAGGCTCCGCCGCCGCGCGGGGAGAGGGAGGAGCAGGAGAGCAGCATGAACCAGAGCGGGAGCGCGACGTTTGGGGGGTGGGAGAGCACACGTGTGACGGCGGAGGACACGTGTGAGGTCAGGGATGACGTGGACTTCACCACCACCGCCTCCGGTGGGTCTCCGGCCGGGGGTGACCGGTCGCCGGATGACACCAGTTGTGGGAGGCCTCTCTCTTCCTGCAACACGAAGGCGCTCACCGCCGCCACCGTCGACGACTACGATTCGTTCTGTGACGGCCACCGCCGCTTCCAGGTCCGACGACCCATAATGATTTCTTTGTCATGGTTTTGATTTGGTTTAGGTTTATTTGATGTTATGATAAGAAAATATAAAAGTATGTACACAGAGAGATGGAAGTGATGAGCGTGAGAAGGCTAAGAATATAGTGATTGGGAGGTCCTCTTCAATCTCCACTAAGAGAAGTAGAGCTGCTGCTATACATAACCAATCTGAAAGGGTATGTAAATAATGTATTTTTGTGTACATATAGGTCAGTAGTCAAGTCTTTCTACATCAATATATATATATATATGTTCAATGTATATATAACATACAAGTAGTCGTCAATATTGCAGAAAAGGAGAGACAGGATCAATCAAAGAATGAAGACCTTACAAAAACTGGTCCCCAACTCTAGTAAGGTATGATATATGTATCTCAGTATTCACTTCTTTTTCCAGTAGCATATACTGCCTTATTTTGCTTTTTATTAAAAAAAAAAATGTTATTGTATCTCAGTACATATTTCATTTTATATAACAACATATGTACTTCAATGAAAAAGTGTACATGTGTATAGTTGAACACATAATTTTTCATAGTGTATACATCTAAATATATGCTTACCCTAACAAAGATATACGCTACATGTTGTAAGTTTTTGATGATTTATTCATAACAGACAGACAAGGCGTCGATGCTTGATGAAGTGATAGAGTACTTGAAGCAGTTGCAAGCGCAGGTGCAGATGATGAGCAGGATGAACACCATCCCACACATGATGATGCCCATGACATTGCAACAGATGCAGATGTCTATGATGGCGCAGATGGCACAGATGGCTCAGATGGCTCAGATGGGCATGGGCATGGGCATGGGTGTCATGGACATCAATGGCGGCAGTGGACGTACCTCCGGACCTCCCGCCACCCCTGCCGCCATCCCTCCGGTCCTCCACCCTCAGATGTTCCTCCCCATCGGTGGCGGATCGGAGGCGGCCATGTTGCCTGATCCCTTCTCAAACTTCTTGGCTTGTCAAAGTCAGGTAATGCTAACACGATAACAAACCTAATCAATGAATGAGAGTGTTGGATCTCATCAGGTGTTCTCAGTTCCAGTTCCTTGATGGGGAACGGAGACTTGGTTAATTTAAAATATAAACTCATATGTGAAGTTACACTTGAGGTCTGATGAGAATTAATTTAATCTAATTAATATTGACTGGATTTAATCCCCCACATTATCTAATACCAATTATTTGGGGTTTTTAATGGACCTTCATTAGAGTTGTTATTCATTATTTACATTTAGACTAGATTCTATATACTAAATTTGGGTCCTTTAAGTTTGGGGCGGGTTCCGCTGCGTTGGAGAAATCAAGCGGTGATGATGTTGCGATAAGAAAACATTTTTTTAGAAGAATTTTAAACGAAAGCCAAAATGATCTGCGCGTGAGGAGAGGAGTGATGCCATCGCGAAAGACATTTGAATCTGCGATGGCGTTTTTGTGGTTTTTCCATTGCGGAATTCACCCAATTGTATATTCAAATGAGGCTTTAGGATCAGTTTGACATTTATTCTCATTCTGCTATAATACACAAGAAAACTGCGTTTAAATTCTTTCATTAGTGTGTTCATTTTTTAAAACTGAATCTATTAGAAATAAATTTTTGGAAAGAAAATCAAAATTTCTCCTTGTAGACTAGAATTGTTAATATGAATCATATTTAACCTACTTAGATTTGATTGAATCTCAATTATAAACTTATTTGTGATAATCTCACATATTTAACATAAGAAATGATAAAGATTTTTTTATGACAAGTCAGTATCCTACTATAACATGATAAGATTCAATCCTGACTAGATGCATCATCTGATACTAAATCAACGGTCATGATTCATCCTAAGTTGCTTGCAGCCGATGAACAACATGGATGCGTGCAACCGGATGCTTGCCATGTACCAACAGCTTCATCAATCTCCATTGCAGCCACCACAGCCACCACAGCCACCACCACCTCCAAAGACCTAGCAATTTTTATCAATCCATGCATGCACTTGTACTATAGAGGGTTGTATCTTTGTCTTCCTTTTTTATTTTTTTATTTTCTGATAATTCCAAACATGAGGAATCATGTGTGTTTGTTAATTAGATAGATAGACATGTATTTTATTTATTATTGTTGAACAGCAACATATATGGAAATATCTGATGAACTGGAGATTCGGTTGGCCAATCAGATTGCATGGATTGGAGGGGAAGGGGAGACTGATTAAAAGGGGACCATATGTATATAATTATCTGCAACAGCAAGTGTGAGCTTTTTGGAGAAATGTTTGTGGTTATGAGGTTCTCCTCAATTGTCCAAGGCTTTGGTTGTTGTCATGGATGGACCCATACTTAAATCATAACTGTGAAACGGAACTGACTACCTAACATGCAAGTGCTTCAGACAGGATGTACATCTTGAATTATTTTTGTGGTACCCACTACTTATGTATCTAGGTCCTATTTGGGGTGTCATGGATTGAATTACAGACAATTTCAGTTTGATGTTTCATTGTAGAGCACAGTTAGTCCTGTTTACTGTCCTAACCACCCCCACCCCAAAAATTAAAAAAAAAAATAAAAAAAAGTCCCATATATGTACTTTTTTATTGCAGTATATCTCAATTGAAATTTTTTATATTTTTAATAAATGAGTTCTTACAATTCGTTAGAATAAATGTTAAATACTTTATTTTCTATAAAAATTTACGTTTCAGGCTGTACGACTGACTGTAAACAAGGCCGTGCCCAATTTTTCCTTCATTGAAATTATATATTAATTCTCATGCATGTTATTTGGTGATTGAAATCACAACGTACGAAGTATAAAAATCTAATCCAATAGCAGAATTTTATATATACCATGAAAAAACTTTAATCTATGTGATTATAAAATTTTATAGAATATCATGGGCTCCATTTTTGGGAATCTAGGTGATCAATCTTGCAAGGAAGAAACAACCAATCACACAAAAGAAGAATAAAAATCACAATATACAGATAAATTAAGATTCAGCCATTCGAACTCTATCATTGAAAATATGTATTATGCTCTACCTTGTCAACAACTATTTCCATCATTATTAAATGCTAAATTTTTTCAACTATATGTTATATATCCCTGTTATTTTCATGGGCTGGAGGATGTAATAGATTTTTTTTTTTTTTTTTTTTTTTTGGGGGAATTCCCATATATACTTGGACCAGCCATTTTATTTATTTTGTGCCTGGACTTTAAAGAAATTTTTTTTTACCCTTGTAAAACTGTCTCTTTTTTTTATACCCCTCACCCGTGCCACATCATTTTTTGTTACCTAAAGTACTTCATTCACTTTATTTTTCCTCCAAAACCTTGTAACTTCCCCCAAAATCCACTCCCCCCCCCCAATACTCTCTATTCCATGAGCTCCTATAATTGGAGGCATTCGTGTACCTAAAGCTTGGTGCGGTGCCGACAGTCGTCTCAGCCCTCTCCTCTGCCGCCAACTCCAACTCCACCGTGCTCGTCTAGGGCCGTCACCGCCCTCGGGAGCTTTGCCTGTGGCATCGACGCTAGGGCCCCAACGGTGCTCGACGGTGGTGCCACGCCGATCCTTGTGAGGCTGCTCTCCAACCGTAACAAGAAGATAAAAGTTGATCGATGTAAAAGTGAGTTTTTTTTAAGGTTTATGTGGGGATTGTGAATTTTGTGATTAGTTTTTGTTTGATGGTAGAGAAAAAATGTATTTCTTAAAAATGAAAAATGTAGTTATTTGATGATATGTTGTGCTTAAGTATGAAATAACGCGGCGAAAAACTAATAAAAAGATCCAACAAGCGTTGAGATCTCATAAGCTCCTTGAATTCACAAGGAATCCTTGAATCCACAAGGAATCCTTGAATCCACAAGGAAGAAAGCCCTAAAAGGGAGAAAATTCAAAATATTATTGATAAAAACTGTCAACCCTAGATTACAAGTCTGCTATTTATACTAATAACATAAAATTAAAAAATTACTAAAAATAGTAAAATTCAAAAACTAATTTTTCTGATTCTATGAGATCCTCAATGATTATAGGAATTGATAGAAATCAATTCCGATCTGTTATGATTGAGATATCACAAATCTAAAACTTACTAAAAATAGTAAAATCACTAATTTAAAGGCCTAAATGAATTAATTTTTGAAAAATAAGAATTGTTAGTTGTATAACAACTAATCTAGAAGATCTCCTCGATATATTTCACCATGTAAAATTTCGTGCGATTCCGAGATCGTGACCATTGATTTGTAATTTATCTGATGGACTTCTTTTAGTGCTCCCATCTGCATAATCTGTCCTACATCATTATGAAATAACGAGGCTTTGCATTCTTTTGTTTTTTCTTTTTTAATTTTTTATTTTTTTTTGCATTGTGGATATTAATGTCTCGATTATGTGTTTTTTATTTGCTTTTGATGTAAAGGGAGGAGCTTTTATAGTTTTTTTGAGATTGACTATTGCATGATTACTTTTATTTGATTATACAGAAAAAAATGTGATGTTCTGTAATTGGTAATTTACTTATGTGTAAATTGATATTACATTTTTGTAATTGATATTACCATTCTGTATTTAGATATTACATTGCACTTTCTGAACTTATTCTGACATATTCTATAGCTCAAGTTGTTAATTAATGAAAATCACTTGATACATGATTATTGTAGGATTGTTGGATCTCAAATTAACCATCATTAAATAGTCCTAGTTAGTTCTGTTGTAGTTGTTTTAGTTATGTTGTAGTTGTTATATTGAAAAAGTTTATCATTTTATAGTTATGTTGTATTTGTTACATTGGATATATAATGTTGGTTATTTTTTATAATTAACAGTTTCTAGTTTCTGTTTTTGGTGGTCTTTGTAATTGGATTATTTCTTTTCTAGTAAATGGTAGTTTTTGTTATATAAATAATAGTTTAGCTTATATTCTGTATATGGTAACTTATGTTTTGTAAATGGTACTTTTTGTAATTTTACAGTAAATTTCTTTAAGTTATTGTTATATTTCTGTGATTGGGCATAACATTTTTGTATTCATGTGATTTGCATATATCTTGCGCAGAGGATCCGATGAAGAGATGGTGAGAAATAGGGGTTCCCCTAGGATTCGTTGGAGGATGCACGACTATATTAATGGTTAGTTTACCCTATTGGTTTTTAAAAAATCTCCCCCTCCATTCCTTATTTTATGTAACACCTGTGGTTGACCCCGTCTGTATAAGATATATATACATCAGATTATTACAAAATCATAATGTTCAATCATAGAAATATAATTACAAGTTATAGAACTGTACTAAAAAATTACATAAACTACCATTCATAGAATATAAACTACCATTTACATAGTAGAAACTACAATTTACATAAATTAAACAATCCAATTACAAAGACTACCAAGAACAAAAACTATCGATTACAAAAACTACTAACATTACATATCTAATTTAACAACTACAACATAATAGTACTACCAATATAATGCACAATTACAACGACAATTGTCATTCACAAAATGTAATGCCGCAACTACAACACAATTATACTAAGGACATCATGTAATACCCAAATTACAAAACATAGATATATCAGTTTATGAAATTAAATTAATGCCCAAACTACAACACAATTACATAAATAATATGCTCAATGAAACAACTACAACATATCAACTACTGTGTAATATTATCTATCATTTACATAACAACTACAACACAATTACATAATGTAATGCCCAATGTAACACTTACAATCAATAACTAGTTACAGAATTAAACTAGCCATCTACAGATTTGTAAATGATAGAGATTTATATAAATTTACTAAAATGTAATAACCACGTACACAAATAAAATGCAAAATTACAAAAACTTGATAAACACTTACAGAATATTATTGTTGATTTACATAAATCATTCACAAAGAAACACCTAACAGGATGGAATGTAAAACAATCCAAAGAATATAAACCCTGAACAACAAAGTATATTAGTTGCCCTCTCTCAAAGATTTTTTAAATCATCCTCAAGTGACATACATTCAAAAAAAAAAAAAGAACATCAACATAAACTGATTCAAGTGGCATTGACAAATTATGTAAAACAAACCAAGGAGCATAAAGTACTCTGAACAAAAAAAACATAATAGTTCCCCTCTTTCATAGATTTTCTAAACCATCATCAAATATGAACTTCATTGCTATTTTTAGCTCGCATTCAAGTTGATTATATTGAATGAGTGGTCTAAACTTAATGACTAATACCACAATCCTCTACTTATTAAAAAAAAAAAGACCACAAATCAGTCAACACATATTAAAAATTTATTCTTTCTGAAACTAATTAGATTAACATAACCCAAAAGAAAATGAAATTAAAACAACCCAAATAAAAAAGACATCACATTTTCGGCATCACCTCTTCAGCTCTTCTTCTCTTCTCCGTTTCCGTCATCACCGCCATCGCCCCTACTCCCGGAATTCTTGGCCTCCCCGTGACCAGACTCGAGTGGGAAATAAAGGAGCGATGTATACAATGGTGTCACGGCGGCGGTTCTCCTTAGCGATGAGGTGAGCGGTGGATCGGTGAGCGGCGAAGTGACCAACGACGGGTGAAAGTGATTGGTGAGCAGAGCTCGTTTGGGGAAGGAAGAAAAAACACTCATTTGTGAAAGAAGAAGAAAAAGAAAGAGAAAGTGATTTTAGTTTGTCTTATATGAGGAGATAATATTGATATTAAGAAAAAATAAAAGTAAAAAAACAATGGGACAAAGCTACAAAGGTAAAATAAAAAATAAAAAAAAGTCAGGGGTCATACAAAAAATAAAGGTTGATCCAGGGGTATACGAGCAATCCCCCCCACCCCCCTCCTTTTTTTTGTGGAGAGGATGTAATAGATATTCTCTAACATACTTCAAATCTAACATATAAAGCAATTCAATAATGTACACAGGGTAGTACTGAGTGTACTGTATATAGTCTGAAATTCATACATATATTGATATATAATCTTGAAACAAAATGAATGGGTAACAAGAATATCTATTATAGATGATCATTTGATCTGGAACTATATAACATCTACTAATAATAGTGAGGCATATAAGTATTTCGAAAACTACTTAAAACCACCATCAAATAGAACCATTAATGATAGTCATGGAGAGGTATATATTCCAATTTATAATTATAGTCGCGACATAATTTAATTTTTGTCCCATTCGGAACTGATTTTTTTAAACCAATTTTTTTTAAAAAAAATGTTTTGTTCACTCATAATACATAAAATGTTAGGTTTATGTTATTGATCATTACAAGCTTCTCCTATAATTGAAGTATATTGCATGTCATAATTAATGAATGAAAATATGAGTGTATAAATATCTATTGAGCACATGTATTTTCATGTGTAAAAATAGTCTTGTAATTCATGTATTATGTGTGGGAGCATTGTGGTGATGAATCTGAGCTATCTATATTTATATTTCTTTGTGTGGGAGCATTGTGGTGATGAATCTGAGTGTGTGTTTGTTTTTTTATCTTCTCTATTGTCTATTTTCACATAAACAAAGTCTTGGGATTGGACAATAGTTTAATGGTTGACAAATAAAATTTACAGTCATAGGGTCATCAATTGCGTCACAGTACTTCTTAACAAAAAAATAAAATAAAATTAAAATTTAATATTAAAATATACACATTTAGAACTGATTATTTGAAACTGAATTTGTAGAAGCATAATAAGTTTCAAATGAGACCTTAATATGTTTAATTTAATTTAAAAGTTAGTATTCAAAATTCGGATCTTTTTCTTCTATTGTTGTACGTTCCACTTAATACTTCCAAGTTTTGCAATATATATATCATTATTGTTTAACTACAAAGATTTTCAAAAAGTGATTTAAAAAACACTTGGTGAGACATGGCTTTATCCGGGAAAAACTATAAATGATATTACAAGGTAAACAGCTATCGTGATATTTTTGTTTAGTTATATTTTTCTTATTAATTATGTCATCCATAATTTTGTCTTTATTGTTTAGCATTTATTTTGATTTGCACAAGACATAAATAAACTATTCCAATCCATTGGAATTATTATCAAAGTTTATGCTAATCTATTCAAGCATAGGTACTGGGATTTAGTCATTTAGGGTGCGTTTGGTTGCGCGATTGCGATTGCAGGAAGCTGCGTTTACAATCATGCAACCAAACAGTTTTACTGTAACAGCTTCCTGCACACAGATTTCAGGTAAATAGTGCCCAAAAGCTGCGATTTCAGAAAGCTGAGAAAGTGAGCTTCCTGCAGAATCAGTTTGCAATCGCAGATTCCTGCAGAATCAATTTTACAATCGCGCAACCAAACACACTTAATCAAACTTTGCTTTTTTTTTGATATTCCAAGAACCCGTACATGGGGCATGGCTCAGTCTTTAACAGGAAAGCTGTCATTGTCTTTTTTTTTTTTTTTTCCTTCTTGTTTCTATCTATTTGCCTGTTCTTCAAGGAAAGGAAAGGGGGGATAGGAGAAGGAAAAGTATGCTTTTGGCATCAAATAAAGGATGCACCCACTTGGAAGATAGGGATATCCACAGTGGGAAAAGAAACAGAAATTGACTGCATCTCTTTTAGCTACGGAATAAGGTGGTATAATTATTCCAAGGATACGTAGAATTGGGTTATTCCTCTAATCTTTGCTATTAGTATAAGAGATCTATATGTCAAATTACATTTTCATCTTTATGCATCATTGGATCCATATTTATAAATCATTCATATTTTATTTATCTTTTATTTACAATTTATCTATGGTTAATCAAACAATAGTTTTTTTAATATTACATTCCCTAATAAAAATAATTAAAAAATACATTTAGACAAAAAATAATTTATTACACTAGTATAGTTATTTATTCCGAATAAATTAATACCTCCATTTAAATAGGGGCTTAAAGATTTGGGTTACTTTTTGTCATATTTGCCATCACATTTGAGTTACATGTTTTTATTGTAATTGAAAATATATACTTATTTAGTAAAACATATATTCAAATAAATTAAATAGATTTTTTTTTTTTTTTTTTTGCATTTTCCTTGTCTATATGGAATTAGAAATGTATTTAAGTTATTAAAATATGTATTTCAATACTTTTATGAAAGTATATATTTTATTAAAATAAATATATATTTTAAAAAATTCAAAACTTATTCAGGATAATAGAAAAAGGTTAGAGACCGACTGTACCAAACAATTCCCCATTGCTCTGAAATGTTGTCCAAACACTTTAATATAATTAATTATGTAAAAAAAAGTGTATATTAATTGCACCTAAGCAACCGACAGTTTCTAAGAAATTTCATTGCACCTTTTACAAGGGTCCTTGAAGGTGGTCTCCAATTTGTGATGGCTGCATTTTGATGTTGACAATTCCATCCAATTATTATCCCCTGGGATTGGATGACTATTCTTATGAATAGGAAGCACTATAGAATAGGTCTTTTTATTCCATCCGGGGACCAACTTCTGTCCCTTCAAGAGAAAAAATTCTGTTCCTGTAGGTCTGTGGTTGAGTCACCCCTCTATCCATAAGTCCATGTCCAGTAAATGTTAGTAAAGATTATGTTCTTTGCTATCTTCAACAAAAAAAGATTCTGTTCTTTGCAATTAATATATATTCATAAACGATAAAGATAAATATAATAAACATGCAGGGATGATTAGAATATTTGCTAGATGAATTGTGGTCATTTGTTTGAAAAATACATGGAATAAAAATTTATGTTAGATGTAAAAGCAATTATGACAATTAGGTCTAATTTTGAAATCATGAAAAATATAGTTTTAATTAAATAGATATCGAGATCCTGCAGATGCTAACATAATTTGATATTTGGTTGAAAGTGAGAGGTATCCTATTGCTGGAATAGAGTACTTTGAATTACGAATACGCTATGCATATCTTGAATTTAGGCTGTATTTTGAATTTGAAATTAAAAAATAGAGATTATTACTCTTAAAAACTCAACTTTTAAAAAGCACTAAAAATAGATTTTTAAATTCTTTTTTTTTATATATAGAAAAATTTAGACTTTATATAATTGAAAAATAATTACATGAAAATAGTAGTGAACAAAAGCCAAATACATAAGATATGAAAAATACGGAAAATGTCCAAATGCGTTTTTAGATCTGCGTTTGAGAACCAGCTTTTCAAATATTGAAAATGTCCAAACGCGGATCCTATTTGGCCTAAAGTCTCCTATTCATCCATTTATATTAAATCTCTACTTGGGTATTTTAATGATTTTGCTATGTAAAGTAATATTTATACACAAAATGAGTCATGATACCCAGGCCCCACAATATAAATCCCACTTACAAGCTCCATGAGGTGTCATCATTTCATTGGTTAGTTTGTTTGGTTCGCTGACTTTTTCAAAAAAATGGTAAAATGACAAAATATAAATTTGCCATTCATTAAAAATTTGTCCCATTAACCCAAATCCCCCCATTTTCTCTTCTCGGTTATGACTCTTGAATCTTAAAATCTATTTACCTATTTCAAATTTTGAATTTTGAAATCATTACTTAAATTATAATTGAACCTAGATTATACCAAAAATTACCGAAATTGTTTTCATCAAAATCCTTCAAACGGCCCATTTTCTCTAGGTATTTATTGTATTCAAATTTAAATAAAAAATACATATAGTTAACATATGAAACAGTTACATTTTATATTGGTAATTACAAATACATTTATTAAATGTTTATATCTCTCACAACGATTTGTTACATTTATATAAAAACTGATACATTTATATAGATGGAACGAACAATTACATTTACCTAAATGTCAAACAGTTACATTTACTCTTTGAAATCATCTATTTCAATTTCTAGTGCACTGCCTTCCAAAGAAAATGTATCAGAATCTCCTGCAAAAGTATGTACTTCACTGTTACATTTATACGTCATTTCTATTTGCATTGTTAAAAGAAATGCACAACAAGAGATACTGTTACATTTTAGAGTGTTACATTTATGAATGTAACAAAATTGTGTAAATGAGTATCCGAGTTCGGGAGTCTAATATAAACATCACACGAATCATTAACAATTAAATGTAACAATATCAAAAGTTACATTTATGAAATTATGACGACACAAATATAAAAAAAAGTGTGAAATAGTGATCAAAACATAAAAAAAAAAATTCATTTTCTAAATTGAAACATGTAACATAGATTGAATATTTGATCATCAAAAATTTAATTTCAAATTCGATGTGACTTTCATTTAATAAGATAAAAAAATGATAAAAAAAAAAAATTGACAAACCTGATCCGGAAGACATTGTTGGAGATCCAACTCGATAAAGAACAAATCAATTTTTCAAACTTCTCATGATTAAAATTTCGGGACTACTACGAATATTTTAATCATAAATTATTAGGTTACTATTACCTACATAAAATAGGGATTAATGATTTTACACGATGCAAGGAAGAAAAAATACAGCAATTAATGAAATCTTCATAATTCTATAAATAAATCAAATTATTTTCTTTGTTTAAAAATAATTATTAATAAGAGAGTATAATAAATAATATTCTGTCATCGTATCATTTCCTCCGATAGGGCCTCGAGGAAACCGGAGGCATGGGAATAATTATTGATTAATTTAATATTTTTGGTTTTACATGAACCACCTTATGATTGGCTGCCCACGGTAGATTTCAAGTCAACTTACAGACTTACAGCCATTATTTTGGGCAGACACTTGGGCGGATGATTGATAGATTATGAAAGTGTGGACCAATTAACAATAGAGCCATGTGGAAAGGTGTCTTTATAAAACTCCATTGGATCCACTAGTAGACCCACATAAATATCATCCAACAAATCAAAATGATTGATTCTTTTACTGTGTATGACTGAAAAAAAAAAAAAAAATTGATTCTTTTAACCGTGTATGATTGAAAAGAGGTTTGGGTGATAGTATGACCTATATCATATGATATTGATGATATCATTTGTGTAGTATATGAATTGAATTGCTCATAAAATAATATTTAATTTCTGTATCATGTGTGGAAACATTGTAATAATGCAATTTGACTTTATGTACTCCTTTGTGGATTAGGGTATCTCGAATCATTGAAAGACAACACTAGGGTTTGAGAGGGAGATCCAAGCCTATAGCCTAAAAAAGCTTGTCATTCATAAGAATAGTGAAAACTTTTCCCTCTTTATGAACATATGCAATCTTTTTTCAAACCACATGTAAATCTTCGTTTATATTATTCTGTGTCTTTTCTACTTGATTTGCGACATTATTTTTTCAACATTATCATACATAATAAAAATCATTCCCACCCAATAGTCATTAAAAAAAAATACTTAGATGATTAATCAATCATGTTTCACAATAGTCCTTGATAATCATGTACAACAGAGGACCAGGGGACCTGAGGGAAGTGGTCCATCATATCACCTGAATGTTAGGGAAGTGGTCCGTATCACTTTTAATGTTTTTGGATGGTTTTGAATTGTTGTACCTCCTTGTTAAGATTAAAAGAAGTTTTGAGAGAGAACGACATGAGAAAGAGAGGATGGCAAATTACAAAAGTTTCTCCTGGTGTGCTTTGCTTCCATTAAACACAAGGAAGCATCACTATTAACAACAAAACTCTCTATGCATTAAAACCAATAGCTTCATTACATACAATCTCTTTTTTTTTTTTTTTTTGTCTCCATTCCAGTCTCATATGCCTTGTTAGTACAATATACTAACGGTATATATGCTATTTTTTTTACATTTTTCATAAATATATCTATACAATTTATTAGAATATATGATTTATTTTTTTATAAAAACATATACTTCATTAAATGAGATGCACTATTTAAAAAAAAATTAAAACATGTGTGAACTAAAAATATGATTGAAAAAAAGAACTGAAAATGTACAACAAAGGCTCCTGCGACCTTGGATGCTCCCGAAGAGGCAGAAGGGACTTCTCACCTGACACTACATCCACAATTATCAAATTAAATGTTGCAGTTCATCTTTCACTCACATGTCACACCCCTGCCTTTCCTTTTGCATTCACTGAATGCCTCTGCAACCAATCAATCGAGTTGTGCAGTTACATTAGTGTTACTGGTCATGATTTTTTACTTATTGATTTCCACTGTTTATGTAGGAACTATAGGAATTCTTACTATTAAAATATACAATAATTTATGATTTTTCAGATTCAGAGCCAGAATTGAACCATCTTAAATATTAATTTACAAAACCACAATCCCAAAAAGAAAAATAAAAACTAAAATTTAAAAGCACCTCTGTTGGATCCAACAGCTATCAGATGAGCTGCTTTCCAGAGAATTAGAAGTTTTTGTTTTCACTTCGGGAAAAATTATTTCAGTAAGCCAGCAAGACTAACAGCTATCAAATGAGTTGCTGCTCCAAAACTCTATTATTTGTTTCCTAGACTTACTCAGTAACACAAAAAAAACTAAGCTCATCATCTACAATGCTGATTGAAATATCATCTCTGCCAACTCCTGCAATTCACAAAAAAAAATAAAAAAATGAATGATTTCATTTAGTAAATGATTGGTTTCATCAATAATGAATATATACCACCATGCACTTAATTTAAGCTTTACCTGTTTCGCCGATGGGACCGATGGTTCACCCCACTCCATGGCCTTCTTTTCAAGCATCTCAAAATCAGCCTTTCCAGCCTGAGTGACACCAAAAAAAAAAAAAGAATGAACAAAATGTGATATGTGTTATGTTCCTAGAAGAAGTGGATGAAATGAAAGACCTCAATCGCCGCCCCGATTTCAGAATCAAAACTCTCATAACGCTTGCGAATGAGCTTATCCAAAGAACCGTCCTAACAATGCAAAATATATATATTTATGGTGAAATTTACGGATTGGAGGGAGAGATACATCAAAAACATTAAAATCATAAAAAATATTACACTATGGTTATTCATGCAATCACTTTTGTTGTCCCAATACGTTTCAAAATTGTTGAAAGTTATGTACTTGTCAAATGAAGTACGTATTTTGATATAAAAAAAGGTACACATGCCAACTTGCATTTTCTCAAATGGAGTGTATACTAACCTAAACGAGTATTGGAGATTTCATATTGGATTAGGACTGCAAGAATGACTGAGTGCTTTAGAGCCCTAAAATCATAAAGAAATAGTATTACCTCTAGTAGCTTAGCAACATTGCGAAGTCCACGAGCCAGTGTGTCCATCCCAGAAATATGAGCAATGAAGAGGTCCTCAACATCAGTACTCTCGCGTCGCCTATAAGATATCAAAGACAAGCATCAGCCTTCCTCCATTGTCAACTTCTCAAATATAATAACGAAATGAAATTTAAAGAAACTTGAAAGGATTGGAAGAGATGGCACTGACAATTTCGCATCAAAGTTGAACCCTCCAGGTGCAAGCCCTCCCTGTTGACAGCCAGAAGAACAGAACACAAATCTTAAACATTCTCCACGGAAAAAAAATTTCTTGTATATTTTAAGTTTTTAACTGCCCACATATGTATAATAGAAAAAAAACACATGCTGACATGTTTACTACATACATTCCTGACAACACTCAGCATCACAAGAGTTGCCTCTGAAATGTCAGTAAGAAACTGGTCTGTATCCCAACCTGTTGAAGAAGGAAAACAGTTAAGAGACCAGTATACTAAGAATAACATACTCCATAACTCCAACAAACAAAATGTATCCAATGAACAGAATGAACCAGACACAGGAGATTAAGTTTATACCAATCTGAGGATCACCAGTGTTGGCATCAATATTTCCCAGCAACCCATTGATTCTTGCCGTCTCGAGTTCATGGTGGCAGCTAAAATATGCAAGCATTAACTTTAATGAGAAGCCATGCTTCTAGAAAATATCCCAAAAACAAACCCTTAAAAAACACCACAGCAAAAACACACACTTACCTGTGTCCAGATAAGGTCGCATGGTTACACTCTATGTTGAGCTTATATTCATCTGCACCAATAACCATGTTAGCTTCAAACAACACTCCAGAACAACAGGTGGGTCATGAAGAGGATTTTATTCTGCAAATGGATTGAATTTGCAGATTGTGTCGATGTCATCACGATTTATGGTCAATGTTAAGTTGTTGATGAAGAATTACATATTAGATATCAGTTGGGACACGGTCACCAAAGTTATGCTCTGAGTAGCTCAGGGTGGTTGCCATATCACAATTAAATATAAAAAAAAGTCCACTAACATGAAGGAAATAATTTTTTTAGAATGATACCTAAAAGACCATATTTTCTGAGAAAATTTGCTGTAGTTGCAGCATCCCAATCATACCTGAAATAAGATGCACATAACTGAAATTAATGAAGTAAACTATGACCAGATAATCTGCTGCAGACTAATATTACACAGTACTTACTGGTGCTTAGTAGGTTCTTGAGGTTTGGGCTCTATCAAGAGAGTCCCTGGTAAGGGGGGAAAAAGCAACACATTATTAGATGTCAGACTGTAGGTGTCAAAAAACACTGCAGTGCTGCACACAGTCAAGAGACTGGATGAACACAATTACGACGCATATGATATTGTTTTATCAAAATCAACAGAGATTATCTTATTACTTCTAAAGTTCCACAGGTAATATCTTGTGGCACAAGACACAACTCCCCATTTTTGAGTATTCACATTCTTCTCATGTAATGCAGGATAAGGGACAGAAATATTTCACAATGAAAAGTTATAATTCCAAGGTAAATCTATGAGCTCTTCCATATGACAAGTCAATCATAACATCCAAGTTACTGAATATCATTTTTTCATGAATATCAGAGTATGCTGTTAGATGCTTTATGTAAATAGTTAGTATATCATTTATATTTCAGGCACAGACACGATGAGCATGAAATTTTTAGATGCCACGGATCCTAAATGATCATGTTATTCCCTGCGTAACAAGAATACCATGTGCCTGGTGTTTAGGTAGTATTCAACCATTTTGTGTCATGTCAGGTCCAACACCAGGAAATATCTGGTACAATTTTTTATGAAGTAGAGCACTATATAAATGTTGTGTCCAACATTATGTTTCTGTATCTAAGACTGACTCATGTCTCATTGTTACACAGTCTATCCTGCTTATTGTATAAACATATGCACACTTGACATAACAAACAGTTGATGCAAAATATAATACCATTAAATCCAATTTTCTTCTTAAAATCAGCAGCTGCTTTAAGAAAGGCTGCCTGCAAAATAAGAAGAAAAAAATCAGATTAGCATTGAAAAAGAAAGGAGAAAAAAAAGATTAGTGATGTGACCGTGTCACCGTGGGCTATAGTGGCTTTATTATAACCGGAAAAAAAAAGAAACATTTCTTTACCATGTGACCAAGCTCTCTTTCCATATCCGTGTTTAAGAGTGACTGATATCCCTCACGTCCACCCCAGAAAACAAAGTTTTCACCTCCTAAGTAATGGGTGACCTGTAAAAATAAAGATACTCTTAAACTTAGCATATAGAGCAGTGACACAAATGAAATCCCAGAAGCGTCTCATGCGATTCTCACCCACCTCCATGGCTTTCTTCACTTGAGCAGCAGCAAATGCATACACACCAACTTCAGAGCTGCAGAACCAACAAAGTGCACTCATGTAAACTCAAGTTAAAGCTTTGCAAAGTTCAGCACAGTTAAAACATAAAATGAATATATTAACCCGAGACCTTGTAGCACCCCCGTGCATGTAATGGGGATGCATGAACAACTGAGCCGTGCCCCACAAAGGTTTAACATGACTGCCCTATAATTAATGGAAAATTCATCAATCAACCAATAGGGAACAGGGATCAAATATACTGATCTGCATTAAATAATGTATATTGTGGACAACTTCTGGTTGATCTTTCTCACCTGAAGCTCCTTTGCAAGGGCCACCACTTCATCCAAGTTCGAGTTTGATTCCTAACATATAGAAATAAAGATTTCAATATGAATGCATTAAAGTATAGACTCGTCCTTAATTTCTCTAAGATGACAAACCATCAAACAACAGAAAGAACATCAAATTAAAATTCAGGCAAACCAAACATATGCTACCCACAAACAAACATGAACAAAAGTCTAGTCGAACTTACTGTCAGAGTTTTGCCATCAGGAGCAATATCTCTATCGTGAAAGCACCACCTATCAACTCCCAATTTGTTGATGAACTCAAAGTTGGCTCTCACTGTGATATGAAAAGAGAAAAATAAAAAACATTGGGACATATTTCCACAATCCAGCCGCCACTATTTACAAAAATTGTTTTAGTGTCATACTTCTTCTTTTGGCCATTGCCAATGAGTTTGTACCATCCTCCCATGGCCAAACCTTTGTCGGTGCTCCAAAAGGATCGCCACCAGTTCCACGGAACGTATGCCAAAATGCAATACTAAATCTCATCCAATCCTAAATTCACCAGAAAAACCACAGTCCAATCAATAACACTTCATCCACATTATACAAGAATAATAAGAAAGAAAACACTACAATCAAATGCTTCAAGAAGTAACTCTCAACAGACCTTCATTTTCTTTCCAAGAATCTCTTCATTCGCATTATAATACTTGAAAGCAAGTGGGTTCTTGCTTGAAGGACCCTAACAAATTAATACATAGGCCATAATCAACACAGCAGAACTCACATTGATTCCAAATGCTATAACAAGGCACAAACCATAGATTATGCAACAAGAATATACAAGGGTTATGAACCTTTACCTCATATTTGATTTTGGGGATGCCAGGGAAGAACTCCCCTTCCCATCCATCTGAATCATGCCCATCACATCCTGCCTTGAGATTGGCCGGACAAGTTTGTGCCCCGCAATCTGCAATCTGCGAACAAAGAATATCAAATATTGATACAACCAATATTGTTAGGTTAAAACAATCAGAACAGACTCATAAACAAATGTAAGGCACATAGTTTTTACTCACCACAGACAACAAGCCCCCATTCAAACAAACCAGTAACAGTAAGACTGCCTTCACCTTCAACATTTTCTCATGCAACATATCCCTGTATAACAAATAGAAAATGGGAATTCAACTATATATCTATACAAATTAATACGATCTAGGGGCCTAGGCGATGGCCAAGCTAGCTGCCTAAACAGTGGTTAATTACACTTGTATTTTTTAAATTAATGATTTATATTAATGTTAATTTCCTGGTTATTCATTCTTTATTTTTTTAGGAGGCACGTAATTACACTTGTGTTTTTAAATTGGTGATGAGATTAAAATTAATTCTCTAACTATTTATTCTTTTTTTTTTTAAACAGAAATGCTATTTATAAATGAAGAACACAAGATTGAAATTTGGAAATGAAATTATTGAAGAATGGGGAATTGGATAGTAAGGTTACAAGGTTGATTTTGGAATGTTTATATAGTGAATGTCATGATAGCAAAGCAATTAGTATTGAGTTGGCGTTGTCACAAGAAACCAATGGTTGATGCAAGTGCTCTTTGGCAAAATAACATAAGCATGCGATAATATTTTGATAACATACCAATAAAAAAAATAATAACAACAAAAAAACTAAAATAATGTTTCAACAAAATTGAACGATTAAAAACCAATTACATGGAGAATGGTGACAAGTACTATAAACAATATTATCAAAAGCCATATGCATGTGAGAACATTCTAATGACAACAGAAACACACTCTAATATTAAGGGGTCAATTGAAAATTCATTTTGGTGAGCTTTTGCTTTTGCAAAGATCGAAAAAATCAAACATGTTTCCAACCGGTTCTAGAAAAACATGTTTAATTAAAAATCTTGTTTCAATTTTTAATAAAAAAAAAGTATGATTATTAAAAGGTCGATAAAGTGAGTTTCCTTGGAATCAAGTTTTATTAAACTACTTTATAAAAAATCATACTTTTAAAATGGATAAAAAAAAAAACATAAGGGCATTGTTAGAGCATTTCTAATGCCACAGGAGTTGGAGGCTCTTAAGTTATATTTGAGAAGGACATAAAGAAAATGGGCTTTAATGGACTCCATACATTTAACATTTAGGCTCCGTTTGGTTCGTGTCGTTCTGAGATGGAATTTAATTCCATGTGAGATTACCAGGAAAATGCGTAAAATCTAGTGTTTGGTTCATTGTAATCTTGATGGTAATTGTGGACCCCATTGGAATTAAAATCAAGGTATGTAGGAAAATAGGGTGGAATCAAATTCTCACTCTTTTTTGTGGTAATCTCAAATTCTACAAATCTTAAATTAACTGACTATTCTACCCTTTACAAATTAATCAAATTATTGTCTATATTCCTTCTAAAATAAATTACCTTATCTTTTTCTTTGTTTACCCACTGCTATATAATGGGTTTATATAGTTGTTTTGATATTATAACTAAGAAACTATGTTAAAATTTATATATGTGATGTAGAAATCTTAACTGTGGATTACACATTGATTTATGTTTTTTAATTTTTACAGATTGGTTTAGATTTAAATATCTATAAAAAATTACTCTTTTTTATTATTGTGATATGGGTAAACAAATAAATTTTGTTATATATATAATAGTAAGGGTATTTTAGATATTTAAATTAAAGTCCTTATCATTTTCCATGTGTGAACCAAACACTATAAAATGATGCTTTGCAGAAATCTACTAGCGATCCAAACAGTCCGATGTAATCTGAATTTCTGGTAAACTGATTCATAAAATAAATCCATTAAAAAAAATGACACGAACCAAACTAAGCTTAAAGAAGTCACCCTACATTTAGGAGTGAAATTTGGCTCCTAAATGCGTGGGCCCCATATCACACTTTATGAATTAAAGGCTCCCAAACCCTTTTTTGGGAGACCCACAGTGAATTAAATGCTCCAATTGGCTCCCTATTGCAAGGGCCTCACATGGGTTTGGATCCTCTACTTGTTTTTCCGTACTTGTTTTGTGCTTTGATCAATCAGACGGTCATAAATTCATCAAATAAAATGGATTCATTTATCCATTCATGATTTGATTTATTTGTAACCGTTTGATCATTCATGATTTGATTTATTTGTAACCGTTTGATTTTAATTGTGATGATGTGGTAATCCCACAATAAAAGTCAAGTAAGATACAAGCAGGAGAAAACATGCAGAGAATCCAAACCTTGCTTCACATCACATTTTTTTGAAATAAATACTCCCAATAGTCCCCACATCACACTTTATTAATAAAAACTTATGTAGGAAGTCATTAAGGAAACAAGGTTGGAGAATACACTCCCTAAATGACCTCCTATTTTTATTGACTCTTAAATGTAGGAAATATTTAGGGAGTGTAGTCGGACATGCTGTCACATACAACCCTTCTGCATACCCTTTATTTTTTTTTTCTTTTTATGAAAGAGCATATACTTGTTAAATAAATTATATTATTTTTGAAAGAATAAAAACAAACGTTTGGAAAGAGACTGAATGTAACATTTTTCAGAGAATAATTACATGGTGGGTGGTGACAAGTATTATAATTAATTAATAATTATTATAAAAAAAATAACCATCCATAGATTACACATAATACTGAAGTTTTCAATTCCATCTACAGTCCAAAACTTTAGAAACGGTGGGGGTAGGGGGGGCTGCATAATAGATGGAATGGGGGCTACATAGACGCGGCGGAGGAAGAACGGTAGAGAAATCGGAATAGAAAATACAGATTGAGAGAGAGAGAGAGAGAGAGAATCACCTGGATTTGATTTGCGAATGCTTCGACGCCTCGATCGTTTCGCCGCTGCTGTTGTGATGGAGGAAGGGACGTTGGGGGTTTGGGGAGGGTATTTATGCGGGCCGGGCGAGGACGAGGTCCCGTTTGGAGGTCAGAATCTGACGCGGTATCCGAGATAAGATATCTCCACCTCGCCCACTTCCACGCTCTTCGAGGAGCATGCATGACAGTACTGAACAGTAATTTCTTGATAGGCCTTTAACCTCTCTGAAAAAATTTCAAATCCCATCCGGATCTGTATCGGGAAAATTAGCAAAATATATGTACGGATACGGATATATCTGAATTAAAAAATATTTATCATATATATATATTATAAAATTATATATATTTATATTATATATTATTCATATTTATTCATAATATAGATTTTCAATATATGATATTCAAAAGTGAATAAATCTTAAATTATTAATTTTAATTTTCATATATCTCTGATATATCATTTGATTATCTATATTAATGTGTTAACATTTATGTATCTGACGACATCTGAATCTGAAAATTAATATCTATATCTAAAAATTAAAATATGCATATTAACATATCTCATCCATATCTTATTTTTTTAGAGTAAAAGTATGTCTTCATTCAGGTTAAATATGTCATATATGATATATCTGTATCTTCATCAAATCTTTTTGTTTTTATGTCTTGACAAAAAGAAAATGAGTTCAAATGAATGAACTCATTTTTAATAATAAATTTAAAATATGTTAATGAAGTATATATTTCGTCATATGTTTCACTATATTTTTTTTATAACAAAGTGTATTTTGGACTATAAAAAAAACTGAGTGCAACAGCACCCAAAGCAAAATGTTACGTCCATTAGTATGTAAATATAAATAATAAAAAATAAAAACTTGTCAAAAATTATAAATGGTAAAATGGTTTAAAAAACTTAAAAAATAAATAAAGTAATAATATAAAATGGACAAAATCGGATAAGTATTTCCAGTATATTGTTAACACTCCCTAGTACATTGTTAACCTTCGCATAAAATGTTTCTCGTCCAATTATTTTAGTACACTGTAGACACTCCCCGTTACATTGTTAAGTATCTCAAGTACATTGTTAACACTTCCAAGTACATTTTTAACCTTCGCATAATAAAGCGATGACATTTTCGATATTTTTGAACATCATTCGGGTGAAAGGACTTAAAGATAATTTTTCACCATCTTAGATTTTTAGGGACCTAAAAAATTAAAAAAAATTTAGAGACCTAAAAATAATATACGGATGACTACAGGTATCTCTAATTAATTTTCTCAAATAAAATGAAAACATATCATTATCTCTCTCTATAAATACTCCACAAATGTTTCTTAACTCCATTTCTTTCTTATTTATTTTCTCTCCACAATGACTTAATCATAATAGTTTATCCAATGTGCTTCTTGATGATTCCAGCAACTCTAATGATGAATCGGAGATGTTCACTATAATTATTGCTATGTAATATGAGGGAACACTCTACACATAAGAGCGCCATCTCCAACCTGAGTGACATCTTCTGCTGGTACTTGATAGTAGTAGATGTGCTTGATTGGGTGGGTTTTTTCCTTCATACAGCTTGAATTTTGGGGGCACAAATTTGAATGGCTGAGAGTCATGATTTTAGTCTGTGAAGGGGAAGAGGTGGATGCTCTCGTCCCTTAAAAGGTTATTTCTAAGGGTGTCTGAGCCTCGCCAACACTGAAGGCAAACAGAGTACGCGACTGCTTAGGACACCCACCCTAGATAGACCCAAAATCTAAGGAAAAGTAAAAATTAAAATTTAAAAAAAATTTATTGTGAAAATTTACATTTAAATATAATTTTATCTAAGCCTTGGTCGTGCTCTCCTATTTATTTTTTTTTTTCTATTTTTGGATTTTTTTTTCTTTCTCCTTGTTCTTGGTTTTTTTTGTTATTTATTTATATTATCCAATTTTATAAGGGTGTCTGGTCATGTTCTTCTTTTAATTTTTCATTTTTAATTTATGTTCTTTTCTATTTTGTTGGAAAAAGTTATTTTTTCGTTATTCTTTATTTACTATTTTATTTGATTTTTTATTTTTAGATTTGATTTTTTTATCAATCTATTGTATACAATTTTTTTTTATAATAAAACTTTCCATAAATTTATTGGAACCCATCTTACGAGTTTATTTAGGGCCTCAAGTGGTTTGACTAATCTCAGGCCCAGCCCCTTCAATTGACTGACTGAATGACACGTGGACGTGGTGACATCTGGTTCGTTGAAGCTGGTTGTCCCTACGGTAAGAGGACCTACTTTATAAAAAGGTCTGACAAAGTTGGATGAGAAGGGAATGACTTGTGTATTATATAATGATGAATTTTAATCGAAGATTTAAAATGTTTTCGAGACTTGTAATTTGAGATTTATGTGTGGTTAATGAAACATTTTTAGTTAATGAAAAGCCCCTTTACAGTTTCTCATCGTGTATGTGGAAATGCAACATCAATTAAATTATCTTGTGATTGCAATGAATGATGATTTCCTATTCACCCAGTGGCGGCGGAGCCACCATAGGACCAGGGGTGGCATGGGACCCTGAAATATTTTTATTTATATTCATATCCTTTTAATTTTGGTCTGCTTCTTTTTAATTTTTTTTTGATAGATTGATTTTAATTAAGACTCATAGATCATACGTTCTGTCTACATTTGAAATTCTCTAAGCACCAATAACTCACAACTCAAAAAAAAAATTAAATAAAATAAAATAATCATCAATTATCCATCTAGACCATTCACGTGTACGATGTGCCATCACCCCTTCTTTTAATTAAACCCCCTCTACATGAAACAAAAGTCATTTTTTACTCTCTTTTTTCATTTACCCTCAAACTTCCTTCTATCCATATACCATAAACAGCAATGGAGGCACGGATCCCCTTCCTCGGCGCTCCCACCTAGGTGTCCATCTTGAAAAAAATAAATTTTTCAATATCTTTTTTTCTTCTTTTTTTTATATCTCAACTTTTCTTAATATCAATCATCATTTCTAAAAAAATTCATAATGTTTATTTTTTGTTCCATTAACTGTTCTACAATCGGGAATCTACAAGCTGTAATCCTCTCCTCTCCTCCATCAACACTTTGAAGGTATATAATTTTTTCTTTTTACTTTATTGTCATTGTTACTAATTAATTTAAAGTTTAAAATATTTGTGTAAATATCTAAAATAATCAAATCATTCAACATTTTCACAATATGAAATTTCGTTGAGGTCAAATAAAATGTATGTATTGTTTATTAGATTTATGTTTTGACATTTTTTTTTGTGAATTATCAATATAAAATATGACATATCATTTTAAAATATGATTATTATTTTTTTATAATTATTCAGTGATATGTTTTATAATTATAAAATATGAATGTTTTATTTCATTTTAAATATATTTTAATCTATGCTATTAAAAAAAAACCTAATAATATAATTTTTAAAAATATTTATATAAATTACATTAGGCTCCCTTTGTAAAAAAATCCTGGCTCCGCCACTGCATTCACCAATGGGTGAACATGTGAAATTTTTTTGACCGCTTATGTCATATTTATTTATAGACATAACGGGTTGATATGGGATAGCGATTTAAAACAAAATTTCAGTATAACATCAACATAAATATACAAAAAACTTGTTACATAACATTCACTTTGAAAATGTGAACCCCTAATAAGGTCTGTAGTCTATAAATAATAAAAGTTTGACAATGAAAGGTAGAAACTTGAAGAAGGTTTAAAGTCGTCTATCAGTTCCCTTAAAATCCTCCCAAGATATTCGGTTGAAAATGTGACAATTAATTAATTTATTTATTAAACTATAAAAAAGTCAGCTAATTAATACCTTAAACCCTGCCAAAATCACGGCCTATGTATGATGACCCAATCTAAGCCGTCCGATTAGACGACAAAACCCCCCAAAATAACCGACATCAACGGCCCCGGTCCATGGAAACCGAATAGCTATTCTAACCGTTTTCATATTCATCGGATTTCGTGCAAATTTCTACCAATCACTTTCTCTGATCTTATACAAAAAGAGGGCTAGGGTCTTCAATTTGTTTTTGTTTTTTTTCTTGATTTTATTTTACTAAACCAGATTGCACGTGTCTATATTTTTTTTATCAAACAAATAAATTCTGTTTAGTGGATGGAGTACTAATTTCCTTTGATTGATCAAATCACCAAAAAAAAGTTAAAAAGAACAAGCAAATGATCCATTCATGACTGATCTTACGGTCGAGCTGGGAAGGTTACTTCCACCTGTTTGTCATGTTTCCATAAAAAATTCTTTCGAATAATTTTCAACAAACAGGTGGATAAGTCAGCGCGTTCTTAGATTATTTATGTGCAAGTGCTAGTTTAAGAGGGTCCTCGATCTGAATTGGTTTCCCTACTATGGTGAACTCAAATAATTAAGTACTACATACATTCAAGATTGTGATATTATTCAAGCTGTTTAACATGTTGATTATAGAGAGAGAGACTTTTAATTTCATTCAATCTTTCCTCAACATCATACCCTCTCCAATATAATTCCAGAAAGAAAAAAAAAACATTAATAAAAAAAATAAAATCAAACATTAATAACCTAAGAAACAAAAACAAAAAAGAACTCGATCCAAAGCTACTTGTGCATGACGCGACCCACGATGAAGGGAAGCTCACATGGGCGACGCATGCATATATATAGAAACAACTAACACCTAGCTCTCCCAACACACTCACTATAAATACCCCACGAAAGACCCCTATTGGATTCTCATCAGTACTTGCAAAACCACATTCTCCTTCTGTTAGTGTTGGTTACAACTTACAACAGACAGCCATGGCTCCTCCTCATCTTCTTCAACAATCTCTCACTTTCTTCCACTACTTCTTCTACATAGCAACCCTTCTCATCACCCTCCCAAACCCCTCCATTGGATTCAACCCAAAGCTTCTCAACCTCAGCGCCGTCGCCGTGTCCGACTGGTCTCCGGCCGGTGCCACGTGGTACGGCAGTCCTGACGGCGCCGGAAGCGATGGTATATCACACACACACATCATTTATATTAAGTGACATATATTAATTAAGAGACATTGAAATGAAACTAATTAAACATATTGGTCTTATATACATGTGTAGGTGGCGCTTGTGGGTATGGAAGTGCAGTAGAGCAACCACCCTTCTCATCAATGGTGACAGCAGGAAACCCTAACCTTTTCAAGTCCGGTAAAGAATGTGGTGCATGTTATAAGGTATATATATATCACATTTTTTTAATAGTTAATGAATTAATCGTTTTATATCACTAGACACTATATAAGGATTAATTGCATTATGTATGTATGTATGTATACTAGGTGAAATGTACTGAAAATCCGGCGTGTTCGGGCAACCCGGTTACGGTGGTGATCACCGACGAGTGTCCGGGCGGGCCGTGCCTGGCGGAGGAGGTTCATTTTGACATGAGCGGGACCGCCTTCGGTTCCATGGCGATTGCTGGACAAGAGAATCGATTGCGCGATGCAGGGGTGCTCCAGATTCAGTATACCAGGTGAGGTTTATCTGATGCACATGATTTGTGAATTTTTCATTAATTAATTTGAATCAAATCAACTCAAACTCGTTTTCAAACGTTACCTACATCAATCTGTTTACGTGTTAGGGTGGCATGCAACTATCCCGGTGTAAATATTGCCTTCCACATTGACGCCGGATCGAACCCTAACTACTTTGCGGTGCTCGTCGAATTTGAAGACGGGGATGGCGACCTCTCCGATGTCCACCTCCACGAATCGTCTCCCCCATCGTCGTCGTCATCGCCGGAGTCCTATGCGAGTGGGTCGTGGCTTCCAATGGACCAGTCGTGGGGGGCGGTTTGGAAGATCAATTCGGGGTCACAGTTGAATGCGCCGTTCACTCTCCGGCTGACCTCGCTTGAGTCCGGGAGGTCCCTCGTCGCCGCCAACGTCATCCCCGCTGGATGGCAGCCCGGCCAGACCTACCGGTCGCTCGTCAACTATAAGAACATATGAATTAAAGTTGGTGATGATTCTGGTGACAATAATATTAATGGTGTGTGTGTGCAGATGTTATATGGTTATATATTAAATATATATACAACTAATGTGTCACAAGTGTTGCTTCATGTCTTGAAGGGTTGTGACTTGTGAGAATCTCGTGATGGATAAAAAAAAATCAAAAGTGAATGGGATTCCAATGCAGTTACTCTTTAATCTCAATGTCTCGAACTGTTTTTTTTTTCTTTTTTTTACAAGAGTTTTAATGCTATGGAAGAGAGTAAAAATAGCTGTGTAGGGGTGGCTTAATAGGTTGGAAGTGATGCTGTGTGAAAACATACAGAAATATTCACCATGCATTATACCTGACCCCTTATATTGAATCTCTGAAATAGCATTTTAAAACGATTTTTTTTTTGTTTGTAACTATTTTTTTCCGATGATACCTGAGAAGGGATAGGAATGACAATAGAGGATTTTGAAAGAAAGAAAACTAAGAACAAAGGACCCTTATTTCCAAGGGCAAATAACAAAAAAAAAAAAAATTTAAAAATAAAAAATTTTAGTTATAAAAATAGGTATCCCCAACAATGTAACAAAACAATGATGTCTGGAAATCTAATTTGACATAGTGATTCAAGTGAAATTATTTTTCAAATGTTTACTGAAAAAATATATGCCCTGTGTTAAGTTACTGAACTTGTCCCTCATTTACGGTTGGGTTGGACTTAGATAAAAAACAAAACAAACTCAAGGGTGACAACAAAGAGTGCCTTAATTTTTTTGGACTCTTAGGTTAATTTCCACACTCCTTTCGAATTCTTAATTGTTGCATTAATTAAAGTGGTGCGCAAACTTTAAGGGGTGCTCATAAAATCACCCAAAAATAAAACCTTCACCCGTAAAAGGAAGTTGGCCGGGTCAGAAAAATATTTTGTAATAGTTTAGGAAAATGTTATACTTAATTAGTCTTATTTACATGGTAAAACATAGACTGCACATATTTTTATTTAAAAAAAAATAATAAGCACTATTTAATGAGATATATGTTTTAATAAAAAAATATATAAAAAAATTTAACGAGATATTTATATCGTCTAACGATATTTCACTACATTTTAATTACGAGGTATATAGAACTGCATTTTAGATTGAAAAAAAAAAAAGTGTAACAGCACCCAATAGTTTCCTTGATCAGAATAAGCACACATGGATTAAGATTATATAAATACTGCACAGTACTTCATACCTTATAGCTTCTTCATATCAAGCATAATATATAGTCGGCACAAAATGTCATATTCATTAAATTAAATGAACATGCTGCGTGGAGAAATAAACATCCATTTGTGCCTTTTCATCCAATTATGTGATTTCCCCTCCTGTATTAATTACATTTCAACTTTCAACTGTAAATAGGAATACAAAACAGACTGTGTATCAAAAACAAACCATGGAGTAGAGAATAAATGGTTCCCACCTAATAAATTTCCATATCAACCACCGTTACTAATTCAAAGTAAGCATCTCCCAACATAAATATTATTGGTTTCCTCTTCTTTTTTGTGCCCTTGATTACTTACACACCTCCATACACGTGAGAGTTTGTTAAAAAAAAAAAAAAAGTAGATATTTGATGCATCATCATATAAAAAGATGGGGGCACTTCATAACTTAAATTAAATCTAAAAATATTCTTTTGGGGAAATTAATTCCCTAAACTGTTTTTAAGTCCTTAAAACATCTGGACTTATTTTTAAATCCCTAAAACATTATGATAATATTATGTAAGAATTTGCTTCCAGGTTTTTTATTTTAAATCCCATTTGAAATGGGCCAGATCTCAGACCGAGTCCAGCCCCGTTTATCTTGAATTGGGCTGGGCTGGGCTGGGCTGAGCCATATAACTAAGGCTAGGGCAATTTTACAGGTTGTTCCTAATAGTTAGATATTTAATTCTAAGATGATGTTGGTATTCAATTTTGAAAATTTTAGGGTTTAAAGAAAATATACGGTATTTATATATATATATATATCATTGTCATGTTTAGAAACTAAATATTAAAATCAGGACAATAGGTTGTCATTTTTAGAGATCATAGAAAGAAGATTAATACAGACATTATTTAAAATATGAAGTTTATGATTGCCATAGAAGGTAATTAAATTTAAAAAATGTATAATAATTAAATTGATATATGCATTCTAGATATTCTTATTTTTCATGTATGGATTCACAACGGATAAAGTTTTTTTTTTTTTTTTTTTCAATCTCATAGATTTTAAAGGTAAGAAATTCATGTATATTTAAAAGAGATTTCAAAACAATCTGCACATAATTATCAATCTGCATCGTGACTATTGGATTTGAAATAAAACCGCATTAGATAATTAATTTCTAGATTTTGTAAATTCTATACAAGATGAAATCTCTCATAAAAACAAGATCTAAAATCTTTCAAAAAAAAAAGAGAGGTGTTATTATACTCAGTTCTTTTTACAGCCTAAAATACAGTCTTATATGTATTGTTAGAAATCCACTAGAGCATATGCATCGTTAAAAGAAATATATGCATTGTTATAAAAAAAAAAATTACATTTACTAAAAGTGGATTAACTGAATTCGAAATATAACGACATACATTTTTTTATTAAAACATATATATCATTAGATGATATTTATTATTTTTAAAAAAATAAAAACATATATAATATTCATTTTAGATTATAAAAATAACTGAGCCAGATATTTTTAAAAACAAATTCAATCATATTCGAGTGTGGGTTTTGTAAACTTGTCTCCACAAAGACCAATGCCCAAAAGTTGGTTCACTGACATGCATGTTAATTAAATTTTAGTCAATAGCGTTACAAATACAGTTTGAATGCACTTTAATTAAAAGGGTCTTATCAAAAGAATATCACATATAGTGGTTGATGATAGACATGAAAAAAAGATGAAACTCACAACGGGCATGCGCAACCACTCGAATCATTTCTTTTAATAGCTTGGTTGTTTGTATGCACTTCAACTTGTTTGTGACACCTATCACCTATGCCTTTCAAGCTATAGTGGGACATTAGTGTTGGAAAGAATTAGACTATTATAAATTTCTAACAATTAGTATATAAAAAAAATCTGCAGTGGTATTAGATGCTGTTTGTCACTAGCTCGATATAACATCATTGTTTTGTTTTTTTTTTGTATGTTAAAAATTTTGATAATTAAAATGCCTGGTTTTAATGCAGTAGAAGAACGATAAAAGATGTGATTTATATCAAGATCTTTAAACAACCTCTTTGAAAGAAGAAACTAAAATAACTCAATAACATTGACTGATAAAAGTTGAATATGTTATTACGCTACAAATCTTTATTATATGGACTCAATAAAGACTAATGAGAAACCTTATTAAACTTAAAGAGATTTTTATTTTTAAGTCCCTGTAAATATGTTTATTTAGGGTTCGATCCCTCCATTCTTCATATTTCTTTTTAAGTCCCCACATTCAACCGCCTATTTAGGTTTTAGTCTATTCGTTAAATGTACGTCCATACACCGTTAATTTATGAAATATGATTTTATTTTTAAGTCCCTATAAACTATATTATTTAGTGATTAGTCCATCCCTTCTTCATATTTTACAGGGATTGATCACTAAATAACATAGTTTACAGGGACTTAACACTAAATAACATAGTTTACAGAGACTTAAAAATAAAATCACATTTCACAAATTAACGGTGTATGAACGGACATTTAACAAGAGGGACTAAAAACCAAACAGACGGTTGAATATGAAAATTTAAAAAGAAATATGAAGAAGTGATGGACCGATCCCTAAATAGACATGTTTACGTGAACTTAAAACTAAAAATCCATAAACTTAATCATAAACTTATTAAATATTTGGGTAATTAGCAAATATAGCACCAAGAAATTAAATATTAACAAAAATAGCATAAATATCGAATATTTGCAAAAAAGTAGCATTGGTCAACGTTGATCATTTTTTTTTTAACATTGGACGCGCCATATATATATATATATATATATATATATATATATATATATATATATATATATAATGCCTCCTTTGTTTTTTGTTTTCTTAAGGAGTCACCATATATATATTCGGCGTCTCCTTTATTTTAAATTTGTTTTAAGTTGTGATCAAATTTTTTTCTTTAATTAAATATTAATGGTTGAGATTTTTTTATAAATGGTTTAATTAAATTTTAATGGCTCAGATTTTTTTTTTTTTACCTATATAGAAGATTATGGAAGATTTGTTTCTCTTTTATCTTTATTAATTAAATTTTTAAAAAGCACTATTCTTAAAAGATCTTCTATGATTTAATTTTCATGATTTTCTCTTTCAATCGCATATATTTTAAACAAAAACAACTCGGTCCATGATAATCACAAACAAATCAGAAGATTATGGAAGATTTGTTTTTCTTTTATCTTTATCAATTAAATTTTTAAAAACCACTATTCTTAAAAAAATCATTTATAATTTAATCTTCCATGATCTTCTCAGGATAATCACAAACAAGTCTTCCATTCTTCTTGATTTTAATCAAAGAAGAAAAAATGATTACAACTTAAAACACAACTTAAAATAAAGGAGGCGCCGTATATATACAACGCCTCCTTAAGAAAACCAAAAACAGAGGACAAAATCATCGACCGAGTCCAGTGCTACTTTTTGCTAATATTCATATAGGGGTGTTAGTTTTACATATATTCATTTTAGCTATGCTATTTATGTAATTTGCCCTTAAATAAATACAATAACCATTTATTCTAAGATTTTTCAAATCAATGAAAATTGATGGCAATCAACTCTAATATTTATGGAAAGAAAAATAATCATTCAAATTATTACCATAAATGGTAAATTTACTTATTGAATGGCTTCAATGGTAAAATCTAGCAAAAATAAATATTTTCACATAATAATTCAGCATATCGAAATTTTTAGGATTATAAGATGATCTCAATTATTCTTGTGACTTGCTATTCTTACAATTTCTTTCTGAATCTGTTATACATCAAGTTTCCGGTCTTATTAATCTCCAAAAACGACGATTAATAATTGACTTAAAAATTATAAATAATTATGCGACAGACAGTATGTAACTAAAATAAAAAACCAACCAAGGTGGTTCATGGTGATACTTTTTTTTTTTTTTTTAATACAAACGGTATCATGACATAAGAGTTACGAACGGTGGTGGGTTGACAATCGTCGTTTGTGCTCCGGCGGCTAAGGCATTGGTGGGTTTGATTAAGGGTTGGTGGGTGACGAGGTCGATACCCAATTTGGTGAGCCTCTTCTTGATGTGGGTGTTCTAGTGGTTCTTTAATTATCTCGTTGTCCAGTTTATACAATTGTTTAATAATAATGATCTATATGAAATGTTTGTTTATATAAAACATGATATATATTTATTATATTAATTTATTCTAAGTCATACTCGTGTCCTATTTTTTCAAAAATTTAAGTTGGTTGCCTTGGCTATTGGACTCTTGAATACTCATTTCTCACCCCAAAGCCCAGGCCCAACAAATACATTCCCCAAGTACCCAAAACCCATCCTATCATTTTCTATCCCAAGCAAATATTTTCCAACTGTCCCCATTAAATTCTCTAAAACTCCTCCCCTATCAAATCCTTAAAAATCTCCCATTCAATCAACAATGTCCCTTTGCTTCAAGTGATATGTATTTGATTAATTGTTTTTTGCTATTATACTTTTTTATTTGATTGATCTTAGTATGAACACAATTTTGTATGGAACTGGATTTGTAATCCCGATGTCAAATGGGTGCGTATTTTCAAAGAACGGTACTCGATTGTGGGCAAGGCCAGGGGGTGGTGCTCGATCCGGCCAAGTGGAGATCGGCATTGTGCAAGGGCTTCTTCGAGGGGTGGCCGCAATTCAGAGATGAGCTAGTCTAGTAGTTGGGTGAGGGCAAGGAGATCAGGTTTTGGGATGACCAATGGTGTGGGAACCGGCCGCTACGTGGGATGTTTCCAAGATTGGTAGGGAAAGCCAGTCGTGTCCTGGGGAGGGCGCATGAGTTCTAGATTCAGAAGGACTCGGACGGCTGTTGGGACACACGCATGCGCCACGGACTGAGAGGGGAGGAGATTCGTCAATTCGCAGAGCTACTGGGGCTTCTACAGGGGTATCGTCCAACGGTTGGAAGGGAGGACATGGTGTTTTGGGCTGGGAAAGCGGGGCAGCGCTTTTCGGTCTGGCAGGGCTACACTTGGTGGTCACGAGAGGAGACGGCAGAAGGGACTTTCATCACGCGTGCTACGGTGCTATGGGAAGCTAAAATCCCACTTAAGGTCAAATGTTTTAATTGGTTTTTGCTCCAGAACCGCATGGTCACCAATGTTTTTTAGGCGCGGTGGAGACCTCTCGAGAACACACAATGCTCGCTTGGTCACGGTGATGATGAGATGATTGAGCACCTTTTTTGTCTATGTCCGATGGCGGACCGACTTTGGACAACTCTTGCGGCAGCCACGGGGAAGCCACTGAGGTGCTGTTCTATCGAGGAGCTATGGGAAGTGGTGCGGAGAATGCGGATAAAGAAGGACAGGAGCATAGCGGGGAGGGTGTGGCTCTCATTGGTTCCAGCTGGCACTTGGACAATCTGTAGGGCGAGAAACGATGCCGTTTTCAAGGGGACGGGCTTTTATTTTGAGAACCTTTGGGGGGCCACGATCCATTTCATTAAGGAATAGGGCACGACTTTGTGCGGGGCTACGAGCATTCGGATCGAGGTGAATGCGTTCCATATATCGGCGTAGCTCAACACCTCTGCCGGATGCGGGTAGAAATCTTTTCTACCCGCCTAAGGGAGGGTGCGCTCTCGGGCTCGTCGAGCATTGGATGTGGTCGTTTTATGTTTTATTTCTTTCTTTTAGCTTTCATGCTACATTATTCCTCTTTTCTTCTCACCTAACTCGGTCATGTTTGGTCTTTTTCAGAAATAGAATATGACTACATTTGGCTAAAAAAAAAGGGCGTTGTTTGGTTTCACTGATAATCAGTGATTATTTGGATTAAAGCTGAAAATCCTCTTTAATTGCGTTTGGTAGTGTTCAAATAAGCACATATTGAAAACCTCTTTAAGACATTTTTACCCGAAAATTTTCAGCTATCATCGGTGCACTTAAAAACTCGGCTTACGCATCTAGCGTTTCGTCCCGACTGTGAAAAGACGAGAATGCCCCCGTATGTTTTTGTTATTTAATAGGGTATATAAACCCTCTTTCACTGAAGAGAGTCTTCTCTCTCCTCCTCCTTTCAGAGTCAAAAACACCCGTAGAACCCTATTTTAGGACGACAGAGGAACCCTGCCGAACCTCTTCATTTTTTGTTCGTTCTTCTACGCCGAACGACATTCTTGCACTAATCCTACACCCCGATCTGTCAGCGGACCATGAAGAGCGATTATACACTCCGATCTCTCTCTCACCGTCTCCAACAAGCACAGTCCGACAACCCGATCTGTTTCATAGCCGCTTTGGATCTCCTCCCCAACCAACGATCAAGGTAAAACCCTTCAAATCTCCTTCATTCAGGCTTATGTTCATCAGATCTGAACATCTTTATACTGTTTAGGGTTTCATGGAGATGGATCTATAGGGATCGTCGGCTGATATGTGTGTTTTGTGTTTATTGTGGGTAGATCAGATTCAATGGTAGGTACATTGATTTGTTTTAGAGTGCAAAACCTGATTTCTTCAAGTGGGATTGCATGTAGAGTATGATTTTATTGATTGCTGATGCATGGATACATTGGTACTATATCTATGTTGGATCATCCCATGGGAATGAATCTATTGGTCTTATTTGACATAAATCCACTATTGTTTGTTGATCTTTGAAAAGGTGTATCTTCATTAGGAATCCAGTGATTGTTCCGATGAGGTTGATTGTGTTTTTTCTTATATCTGTTTATAAAGCTCTTTATCAAAATGTAGAAACATTTATCATCCTTCATTGATGAATCAAACTCACAATCTTCAGTATTTATGTCTATTGTTTTTTTTTATTAGGATTATTAAATTCACTTCACACTAAAGCAACTCCAACAAACCTATATAGTAACAGCGACCTATAATATATAGTACCACCATGGAAAAGATGAGCTCCATCACCCTTCCTTTACACACACCCCACTTTTGATGAGGATAAGTGATGCTCACATTAGAAATTGTGATTCTCTTATTTTTTCTGCTTTGAGATAGACTCATATGAATGAAAGTTATAATTTATATGTGGTCTGATATATATGTTAATCTTTGTTAAGCTGAAAATAATCACCAATGTCAAATTTCTGTAATTTAGGTGGAGCAGTGGGGTTGCCAATATTGATTTGTGAACTTGGTTGCATAATGTTGGTTGTTAAATTTATTATGGTGAAAATTGTTGTTTACATTTTTCTAAACTCTTTTTTAGAATATAATATGATCATGTTCTCATGGCCTGGTCCAATTAGACCCCAACAGTCATGCGGATACAACAACCAGGGCAGAGCTGATTACCTCTCACCCACGTGGATCATAGACATTAATAGTAATAATAATATAGTACAGTCTAGCCTTGACTTACATGAGTATAAAGTAATACAGGACATGAGACAGGGTGATATCTCCTAGAATATAAATATCCATGCTATCATATGAATCTTTACTAATGAGGTGCAAGTAAATATTCAAGTGCTCCTATTGACCCGGGTGACAGGGCTTCAGCTAGACACCTCTCAAGGGTGGCTGGTCAAACTACCTCTACATAATTGTCAAGTGCTTATGTATATGGGTTCATCACATCTGATGTATCTTTGTTTTCTTGTCACAGACTTGTTGAAGTTCTTGGAGAAGTGCAGTGATGGTTATATTAATGCATGAGATTTGTTTCTTTAAAATTATTTTTATCTTTATTACTTTTTCGTATTGCTAATTTTATTGATTCATCCTCTTCATATCTTTTCAATTGGTAGGTGAGACTCCAATATTTTATTTTTTCTTATAGTAGTTAATTACTTCATATAAACAACTCCAGAATGATTATGTTTATCGTTGTTATAGAGGATGCTACTAAAAGGGATGAATACATGTCCTTTTTCATTTTTTTGGTTTGGTAGGGCCCCAATCACAGTTTACATGAAGAATTATGAGGGACTAAAGATCATAGCAGAATATGGAGTGGAATATGGAAGTGAAATCCAATTCGTGTGTTATACCATGGATATAGACATTATGATGCATTGCAGATACCTGTTGTTAAAGAAATTAGGATTCGTTCATAGATATTTTTCAAAGCAATGTGTATCTCACTTTCATACCTCAATAACAGAATTTATTATAGTTTGATGAACCTGTGTTTGTCTTGTGGGCATACATGAGAAACCTAAGTAGTTTTTTGCTGTCCTTTTTTTTTAATGATGGCATTTGGATGTTTGCAGTCCAATTGAGGAGTCTTTACAATCCTATGAGATAGGTGGAAATATATAAATATCAGAGTTTTCAACGGATTAAACAAACAATATATTGTTTTTCAACGTGTGGGTATTCAGGTAGAATATTTTTTGGTTCTTCAAATGGTAGTATTGGTTGATGTATTTTTAACATGTTAAAAAAGAATAATCTTTAATATCTAAAAAAAAAAGCATGTTTTCTCTATCTCAACCAAACATCAAAATAACATTCAACACTTATAAAATGGACCAAAATACATTTCCAATAAACACATATGTTAAGTGGTCAACCAAACACACTTTTCTAAATTTTTGCTTAATATTTTTCGTCGAATCAAACATTTTTTTTTCCTGAACTCTTAAAGATTATCAATTAACTTCTTTCTGCACTTATTAATCAGCGTTTAAAATCAGCTTTCTGTCGTTGTCAAACACCACCTAAATTTTAAATGGTTTTTTATTTTTAAGTCCTCACAAACCATCGTATTTAGTGATCGATCCCTCACTTCTTCGTATTTAGGTTTTAGTCCCCAGATTTAAATGATAGTTTCTTTTTAGTCCCTAAGAGGGACCTATCCATAAATTATTTAATTTATTTTAGTCCCTGAAAGGGACCTATCCATGAATTATCCTTTAAATCTAAGGACTAAAGCCCAAATACGAAGAAGAAATGGATCAATCACTAAATATGATAGTTTGTGAGGACTTAAAAATAAAAAACCCAATTTTTTTTTTCTAATGGATTGTCAAAATAAAAGAAAATAAGAATAACAGCACTATGTAAGAACTGAGAAAAACTTCACATATTATATAATTTTGGTGGCACTCCTGTGATTGTATATAAATGGACCTTTCTGAAGTTGTAACAAGGTTGGTTTATTTAAGCTGTTCATCTTGTGGAGCATATTATGTCAGTTGAACTCCCATCCATAGTACAATTTGTACACATCTGGTGCTGTCACACGGGGAAGAGCACCATCGTGAGTTAAAATAGCAAAATTTTACACATTATTTTGTATTTTTGTTAATAATCAATCAACTGATATATTTGTTACATCAAGATGATGTCATAAACTAATTTTAGTTAATTTGTTTATTAGTTATTTTTGTGATTCAATTCAATGTATTTTAAAAACGTGGTGTGTCATGTCCTGTATATCCAATCAACCAAAGTATGTTCTCAGACCTGTCCTTGAATTAGCTAGTCAAATGACTCAAACTATACTCCTCTAATAAAAACTTATATGTGATTAATATAATGGGCTGTCCAAGTGACAGTGACACCACACAATCACTTGGACGATCTGTTTTACATTACTGACTCTTTTAACAGTGACCTAAGCTTTTTTAATTAGATGTTTATACAACTATGTTAGCCTTGGTTGGTTGAGTATATAAAGGCAGAGGGCAGAAGAGTTTTTGTTATATTCAGGTTAGTTCAGAATAACTCTAATGGTCAGTGTCATGGCCATATCCAACAACCCATTGTTGCAACTTGGAACAACAACCACACTTCTCCTGTAAAAAAATGGCACAAATGGAGAAGAAAAATTTCTGGTGTGATGTCACTAAAAATTATTTACTATGAAAGTAATATTAATTTAACACACACACACACACAAAACTTGTGGTGATCCTGTTAAACTAAACATTTTGTCATTACTCCAAATATTTGGCACCTACATTTATATATTCACCATGCTTCTAGTTGTGTTTGGGATGTGGAATAAAAAAAATTGTTGTGTGTGAGAATAAAATAGTATAAATAGTAATTTAAAAAGAGGGTTGGAGCCACCTATCTATGTAAAGACGAAAATAATGGAGTTAAAAATAAGAAATAGTAAATAAACAAAAATTTTCGTGAAAAGAATCTATCGTATAATGCTATTATGAACTGTGATACAGGATGGATGGTTGATGTAAACAATTGGACCACCAAAAGATCCATAAAATAATGATGAAAATATCTGTTGGTAGAAATAAATTATGATTATCACATAAATGCACAAAAATTATTGAGGTGAAGGATTTTGTGAAGATCTTACAGATTTCTTCTTTGATGCCCCTAAATAAGCAAATTTTCAATTTAATAAATTTTAAAATTATAGTTTCTCTTTTACAATAATAAAGAATTGATTTCATAATAATTGATATTTATGTTATATTAATTTTTACCATTTTGTATTTTTTCTATAAGATTAAATTTTATTTAGTTGAGCTTAATTGAGTTCTTATAAGAGAAAACCTGTAGCATGAAAACATATGATTTTTTTTTTATCAATGATATTTCATGGTTTATTATATTTTGAAAGTTATATTTTTGGAATCTTGTCACTGGTCGGATTCTTTGTCATTTTCACGCTCATCCCTCTTGTTTGAATATAAAATATATTCTAATAATAAATATGTAATAAATAAATAATTATAAAATTTCAATTTACAAAAATTTAAAAACACCAACAAATTTTGATGTGGAGTTAAAAGAGTTAGCTCAACTAACCAATGTTAATTAAATAGCCCAAACTTTGAAGGTCAAAAACAAAAATTAATATTCTTTTGTACTTTTTTTTATTTGAGCACCAGCCAGTCCAAACTTCCAACCCACCAACTTTTTAACTTTTACAACCAATGCAAAAGCATCATTAACTAATTAATTAATTAATATAATTAACTATAAAAAAAAACATTTTGCGATGTGGCGAACCGTTTACGTTTTAAAAAAACGGCGCGGTTTGCGGTTTGATTGGTTCGGTCAAAGTTTGCGTGTGTCCGGATTCATTGGGCCTGAAATGGTCGGGCCCGGAAAGCCCGCTCGTTCACCCAAATGGGCTCTCTGTCGTCCACAACTTACCCGCCCATGAAGGACAACCGCATGTCTTATCACTCAAAAACTGATTTTATGCAAAAATAAAATTAACTTCAATTAGTTATATTAAATAAATTTAAAATAAATAATTTAGAAACAAAAAGAAGGAAAAGAAAACCCCATCACAGTCCACATGACTTGTTTGTACTTTTAACCCACTCACACCCACGCATCCCCAACTGACTCCCCTCTTATAATTATTTTTATTAGATAATAATTATAATAATAATAGTAAGGCAAACCTAGATTATACAGTGAGAGCTTTGATTTGTGATTTTTTTATATGATATACTCATGTACGTAAATTTGTTAAACAACTAAAATAGAGTATTTTTTATATTAAAATAAAAACGATTAACAATGTAGATGTTCATATTTGTATAGATATTACAGTTTCTGTAAACAATCATATATATATAAATTAATCCACGTAAAAGATTAAAATTATATTCCTAGAAATTTTTATATTTTTTCATCTTCTATCTCGACATTATGTTAGAGTTAACTAAAGTAGGATGAATCATTATTAAATTTTGTTGATGACAGGGATGTATATGGATTTTTGTGAGTTTTTAAACATATGTACGCCTATCTTAATTTTAACAAGGATTTATACGTGATTACCCAAGTTTACATGGATGTATTTGTCTTTAACCCTTAAAAAACTAAAAAATAGTAAAGCAAGATCAGAGCCGTCCATTACTAAAGCCGGAGAAACGCTGACCGTAGACGGACGGCGCCCGTACCATTTCCAACCGAAAAACAGGAGACGAAACGGTCTCCCCCCAAACACTTGTCACTCCAAAAACACAGGAACAACAACAAAAACACACACACACACACATAACACAAAACACACACTAAAATCTCATCCTCCACTGCCCACCAATCCTCAACTAAAACTCATCCCGACCAACAGTCACCACTTCTTATTTAGATTTCCCCTCTAATAAATCTTTCTCTTCTTCAATTCCCCAACCTCATATTTACTAACACCCACCTCTCAAAATCCCTCTCTCTTTTTGTTTCTTTTCTTTCACTAAATATCATTATTGGCTATGTTTATGGACACCAATGAACAAGGCTTCAACCACTACTGCAAGATCTGCAAGAAGGGCTTCGGCTGCGGCCGCGCATTGGGCGGCCACATGAGGGCCCACGGCATCATCTCCGACGACAACAACAACGTGCAGTTCACCGACGACGAAGACAACAACAACAACAACAACAACAATAAGAGGATGTACGCGCTCCGGGCCAACCCAAACAGGCTCAAGAACTGCAGGTCCTGCGGGAAGGACTTCTCGTCTTGGAAGTCCTTCCTCGAGCACGGCAGGTGCGGCGGCGAGGATCCCGAGGAGGAGGAGGAGGAGGAAGGGTCGCTCGTCTCGGGATACGCGTCGGACGAGGAAGACCGGCTGAGGTGGTCGAAGGGGAAGCGGTCGAGGCGGACCAAGGCGGTGTCAGGCGTCGTCGACGGCCCGAGCGAGGAGGAGGACCTCGCTTACTGTCTGCTGATGCCCCCCACCGCCGCCGCCGCCGCCGCATCCGCAGCCGCCAATGTGGGTCCTTCGACGGGCGTCGTCGCGGAAACAGAGGAGTCGTGCGCGTCCGCGAGCCGCGACGAGGACAACCAACACCACCCGAACCGGGCCGTGATCGCGGCGCCACCGATAACGATTGGGCTGATAGAATGGCCCGTGCCGAGGCCCGGCCCCGGCCCGTCGTCTTCGGGCGGGCCGAGGGGGATGTTCGAGTGCAAGGCGTGCAAGAAGGTGTTCACCTCGCACCAGGCGCTCGGCGGGCACCGCGCGAGCCACAAGAAGGTGAAGGGTTGCTTTGCCGCGCGCCTAGACGAGTCGGCGCGCCAGGAGGACCCGGGCGGGAGAGGGGACGCGCGCGAGGAGGAGAGGATGTCGTCGATGAAGAGCGCGATCGTTCTGTACGAGGCGGAGGCGGGGAAGAGCGCGCACGCGCACGCGCAGGGGAGGAAGGCGAAGGTGCACGAGTGCTCGATTTGTCACCGGGTGTTCGCGTCGGGGCAGGCGCTCGGCGGGCACAAGCGGTGCCACTGGATCACGTCGAATTCGATCGAGGTAGGCGCGCGGGAGCGGCCGCCACGCGAGGTTGGTGCGTCAAATGTGCGGCTCGATTTGAACTTGCCCGCGCCAGAGGAGATATTTGGGCAGCAAGCGCCGTGGATTGGGCTGAGGACTAGCATGGAAAATAACACTAGTGAATTTGATAACAATAATGAAACATTGATTTATAATAATTTGAATAACAATGTTGTTGATGATGATGATAATAATGTGAATTATTCGAGGCGGGACAACGGTGGAGAGGAGGCGGAGAGTAAGGCGAAGGTGGCGAGGCTGAGTGAGCTTAAGGAGTTGAGTTTGGGAGGTGGTGGTGGTGGTGGGGGTGGTGTTGGTGGGGATTGGTTGCAGGTGGGGATAGGTTCATCTGGGAATGGAAGCTGTGATCCATGAATTTAATTAATTGTTATCATAATTAAAATTTTATTTTATTTTAAAAAAATTGGGGGGTTTTTTTTTTCTGGTGGGACAATAAAAGGAGAAGAATATTGTTTTTTACACATGAATCAACTTTTTCTTTGTACTGATAAAACTGTAATTAATTACAAGCGTCGTTGATTCTTTTTTATAATGATGTGTAATGTTTTTTTGTAAGAACTGAAATGTAATGAAGTCCAGTGGTATTTGTTTTTCGCATGTAATGCACTGTGGATACTTATACATCCATGCATATGTATCTATATAATAAATAGAAAAAAAAAATACATTCAAACATTTTTACAATGGCTTTTACCGGCTGTACGTGTTCAATTTCTTTTGTGGATACGCTGTATGATGAACTATATTTCTTTAAATAGAGTATATATTTACATGAATTGAATGTTTTTATATATTTTATGTTTTGCATAATACAGTATGTGCTGACACATATATATAACTAATTATATGTTACTTTGCATTAGACTATTTCAAATATATATTGTGCTCGCTGCCGATGCATGTGGTAATTCAAAAAAGAATTGTGCATCAATTGAAGGCTCATGTAAATGAATGACACTTTAAAATGAAAAATAACTAGTTGTTGTTCCGCATATGGTTGACAAGGTATTGTATTTTTAACAGCAGAGTGTCCTTGGTTTATATAATTATATTAAGATCATATCATATGTTTGTCAGTACACCAATAATATAATCAAAGTTCTCATGTTATTATATGTTGAAATAATTTTCTTCACATTATGTGCCATGAGTATATGCAATATAATTAATGTTCATAGTTTGTTGAGCAAACGGTCGGATACAGCAGTCATGGATCGATTTAGTTAATATTTTGTCGCGTATAATTGATCGGGATAACTTAATCGAGAAACTGATACATAGTAATACCTCCAAATGAAAGATTAATTCATATGAAACCAATCAGGCCGGAAGTATATATAGCAGAACAATGTCAACCATGGAATCCAAAATTTGACCAATTTTTATATAAAACAAATGCTATCTTATCGAGTTTTAGATGATTCATTATCTTAATTAGTATGAGTTAGTATGCAAAATATTTATAAATTTATTTATTATGTGATCTTCTTTTTTGATCGATCTAAAAATAATTTTCAAAAATAATTTATACTATAAATTGATTAAAACAATAAATCTTTAAAAAGTTATTATAATAGTTGTTTTGTTCACACAAGCTGTGTAGAACAGTCCATTCTATCATAATGAAAACAACAAAAAGAAAATAACATTTAAAAGCCCGCCAACGAAGAAAACCAAAGTTACATAATTTACCTTCTTGTTTTGAAGCAAGCTTCGAACTAGTATAACTTTTTTTTTAATCAAAGTCATATAGTCTACATTTATCTTAAAAAAAAAAAAAAACAGCTGTTTTGTTAATTTTTAAACATAAAAAGCAAAATTTGTACAAAAGCAGAATAAGTTTGACCATCAGTTTCACTCTGAATGCTTTTGAAAAAACACTGACCATGCCAAATGTACCATCTAAGAAGACTTCTCTATGTGTATATGTCGTGCATGAATTCACACCTTCAATTAATCCGACATTTCGACTGCCCGAGACTTTACAGTGGTAAATTAAGCTGGCCAACTTTCACTGTCCTTTAATTGTCCTTCCATTTTCATCCCCTGCCTTTATTTCTTGGGCATTTACAAAAATAATCCGTTTTAAATATATGTAAAAATAGCAGCCCAATAAAAATATTTATTGATTTTAACATTGAATCCGGTTAGCACTAATTGGTTTTTTAATTTTTTAAACTGGAGGTGCCATCCTTCCTTTATGTACTGCATCACAATCATTAATTATAAAACAAATTTTGTGTATATTTTTATAAAAAAAAGTTTGAATATTTAATCAAAGAAAAAAAATGTGATAAGGTGAAACAAATTTTCATAATTTTCTCTTCTCTCACCTGAATAAATATTATAAAAACAATGAAAGTACTCCGGTTTAAAGAAAGAACACAAACAATTTTATTTTTTTAAAAAAAAAATCGGCTAACGCTGATCGGGTTTAATGCTAGAATCTATAAATATTTGATTAGGGGTGCTATTTTGCTAATATTTAAATCATGGGGTTATTTTTATAAATTACCCTTTGTTTTATTCCATTCTTATATTGATTGATTGATTGATTTTGACAGGTAATTAATGTCGGTCTAATTTTGAGCAGAAAGAAAAAATTAATTTTCAGAAGACCTTACTCTGATATATTCTATGTATCACGAGAATCTCGTCTGCATTATTGAGAAATGACTATATGAACTAAGGATTTCAAACAATATTTAACTAGGTGCTTAAGAGAAAAGATCAGTAACAAGGGCTACCAGACTAAGCATAAAATTAAATGTGGTCCGGGGACAATGAAGTTCATGATTAAGGTGACTAATGCATTAAAATTGTATATACACTCCCGTGACAAGATTTATAGGATTCATTTAGCCCCGTTTGATTCTGTTTTTTTTTAAGTGATTCTGTTTTTAATTAAATAAAAAATTAAAAAATATTGTTAAAAGCATTCTAAAATGCTGATTTAATTAAATCTATGATTGTTGATTTTTTTTCAAAGAAAAAATCTATATAGTCTCTTTTAAACCGTCCAAAATCTATATAACTCCCTCACTTTTTCTAAAATCTATATAACTCTCTGATAAAACATGGTAAATCTAAATAGCCTCCTCCTGAGTTAAATTTTCATTGATGGATTAGAATTATTATGTAATTTTTTTTTGTCTATTTAACCCTATATGATAACATATTAGACCAAAAATCTCCTATAATGTGTTAAAAATACGAAAAATCATCTTTAAGGGTTTTATAATTAATCTATATCGAGGAGTAAAATCGTTATTTACAGAAGATTTTTTGCATTTTTAATAAAGATGTTTTGGTATATGTTTTTAATCAGGGTTAACCAAATAAAATATTCGTAAAATATTTCTCACCAGTCAACGAAAATTTTATTCAAAGGATTATTTACATAGGTATTTTCATAGGGTTATATAAACTTTAAAAAAAATCAACGAATTATATAAATTTCAAGCAATTTATAAAGAATTATTTGGATTTTTCCCTTTTCAAATCTTTGACTTTGATGCAAATCTTAGGAACGGCTTTTACGCTACATATAATATAATTTCCTTTAAAGATGATAAACAGATTACAAAGAATTATAAAATCATCCAAAATATCTCTAAATAAAAAGATGCTATTATTTGTCAAAAAAGTAATTCAAAAAATTGCTTGAGCCCTTGCTCAATAATAATATATAAACACAGTATACACCCTTTGATAGTGAATATGCTTTCAGAACCGAAAAAACCACTGGAAGTCTAAAAGTACGAAGGCACTTATTGAAATATTTTTAAAGTACTCAAACAAAGTATAAGAAAAATGTTAGGGACTGTTTCCAGTGTGTATTTTGAATTCTAAAAAATGTATACTTTCATAAAAATAAAATACATAATTTAAAAAGTTGTATAGTGAAAATGAAAAATGATGTGTTTTGTTAAATTAAATATATATATTTCCTTTGAGATAAATGAGACTGTACGTTTGTAACAATATGAACCCTCTTATATTGGATTGTATTAATATTTATGTGTTTGGATTGCATGATAGCATTTATGCTAAATTGGGTTTGCCACTTTGTTATTCTTGAAGTCATGCATTTGATTTAATTTTGGAAAAGCACATTGAAAGCATATTTGGGGTTTGAGATAAATATATGAAACTTTCATTTTTAATTATCATTTATATAAAATTAGTTTTGGGTCAGGTGACACATATGTGCCAGGGTTTTAGACGGAGCCCTCACAACGTGGCATTGTATATAAGATTTTGTGTAACTCCCTCAAAGAAAAAAAAAATAAAGATTAACGCAGTAGAATATAGCATAGAGAAACTATGAAGAGGTCCCTTAGAGTTTGTAAAAAAATGAGATGACGGCGGAAGCTGACGGCAGCAATAAGCGGCCTGTGGCAGTAGGCTGTGGTGCAGATGGGCGCCGACAGGCACGAACTGGTGCGTAGATGAGCACAAACTGGCCTCGACATGCACGCATACGGCGAAGAAGTAGTAAAAAAAACGCGATGCAAGACGGCGACACCAACAATGCGAATAGCGTAGACAGAGAAGAAGAAAAGGAAACGTGAAAAGGACGGCAACGCGAATAACACGAATAGAGAAGAAGAAGAAATGAATAAATTGATTTAGGGTTCAAAAATATAGATACTAAAAATCCCCCCTTCTCCTATTGAAACTCAATAGCGAGGAATAAGAAAGAAGACATTTTGTAAATCTAAGATTTTTTTAAAGAACTTTGATACTATGTTAATATAAAATAATAGAATTATTTTTATTATATTAAGAGAATCAAACACTTTATTTATATATACACAAAAAAAAAAAAAATCCTAAATCATTCAATGTTTGTAACGATGTCTCTTCCAAAAACAAAAAAAAAAAAAAAGTGATAGATATACATACATGGTCATGTATCTGACTACGCCCACTCGGTATGATGACATCAACGACTGAACATCAACCATCTCATCTTTAATCGACATGTCTTTCACTTAAGAAAATCACAGTTCCATGCAGTCCTCGAAGTAGAGGACAATAACAGTACCCAAATATTTATACCAACAAAAAAAAAAAAAAAAAAAAAACCCTAATAATAACATTTAAAGCCCCACCAAACTAAAATAAAATAAAATAAAAAAACAAAGTTACTATCTTCATTAGGTACTTGCAGTTTTCTCCAACACCTGGTAAGTGATAACTCTAGCTTTTCTGACATCTTCAAACCAAAGCATCCAAAAATGATGAACAGTTACAATGGACTTGATTGACAGAATTATTGGTAGAAGAGGACATACAGATAACATAGAACAGATGGGTTTGGATTTTTGGATTCTTGTAATGTTAATATAAAGGACAAAGACAGGCCTGCAGGGTCCAATGCAAACCCCTACTATGATCTTTTCTCTTTCTCTGTGATTCAGATTCTTCTGATGATATTCCATTCAAAAGAAACCCGGCCTCATTTTGTTTTTTCTTCTTCTTCAAAGGTATGCTTTATATTTATATTCCCCCTCTCTTTATGTGGAGATGCATATATAAAGTCCTAACATGACAAGTTGACATACTTGTGTTATATGCTTCTCTTTGTTGGGTATTTTCAATATTTGAATTCAATTTTTTAGGTTTGAGTGGTCCCTCCATGAGAAGATGAAAGTGGTCATATTCTATAGTCCCACATTGGTTGTTTGTAAAAGGTTTTGAGTGTTTATAGAGAGAGCTCAATCTACTCTAGTAAAGTCCTTTTGGTGGACACCTTATGGTGGACCTTTGATGCGGAGTGGTGCGAAGCACCACCATGCGCGTTGCACGCACGTGTGCGTATTAGGGTGCACTTGGCATCGCCGACTAGGAGTTGGAGCCTTTTCTTTTTGGCTAATTGGATGGTGGAGATTGTTTTGATCAGATGCAATGTGCACTGTTGGATTGATAGTTGGTGGTTGTACTGTTTGAAGGGGTGCTATTGGATGGGATGCATCTTGTGATGGACGATTTGGACCGCACGATCGCGTAGAAACGGTTGACCACCGATCGGACGGTTCCTGTAACTCCCCATTCATAAAAGGGTGTCTCATTTGAACCAAAAGGCACCATTTTGCTTATAAATTGAGACCCTCGGATCCAAAACAAACAGTACAACAGCCACTCATCTTCTCTTTCTTTCCATTACGAGTTAGCATCATCAGCCCCTTCAAACAGAGAGTTCTAAGAGGTTGAGACAGAGAATACACACTCTGTTCTTAACACCAAGAGTGTGCTTCATTGTATCCTGAAGGCAACACTTCATCAATCCCTAGTGTACTCGCGGTTTATACCGGAACAGGAAAAGTCTGTCTAAAAGCATTCAACATTGTTGATCCTTGAAGCACCCGCACCGATTCTGTCTCCTTCCATTGTCCCGTTTTTCAACACTCTTTTCATCCCACTGATGTCCCCCGTATAAATTGACGCAGGGTTTTGTATAATAATAGGACCTACTTAATAGGTAATCAAGCACAATGGAGAACAAGAAAGAAAAAAAAATTAACAGTCAGTCCTAAAATCACTAAAGGAAAGACCCTAACTTTCATTCATCATAATTAAGCTCTCCATCTTCTCCTTTATATTATTGTTTTATAGCTAGGCTCAACAATATAAGTAAATCCTAACACATTAATATTACACCCATACAAGAAACTACCTTATATATATAGATATATATATTTCTTAGCTTAGAGATTTTGTGTGTGCATACATACAAATATACAATACAAATCTGATTGTAGTTGAATTGATCTTTGTAATTCGGGGCGTGTTAATCTGTTAGAATTTGTGCATCATGAACTTACAATATTAAGCACAACAAAATACACATCTTTATTTTTGTTTTGTTGTTTTGGATGTGGATGATCTTGTCTCATCTAGCAATTGCAAGATCATGCAATGCATGTGTCCCTCCTCACATGTTCTCATGCATGAGTAAGCTATTTGTTAGCTAAAGCATCTCCACCACATGTGTCTTGTTGATTAGTGTTTTAGAGGAAAAATTTGACAATGGAAACTGTTTCAAGAGACACGCCACTAAATCAATTCTTTTGGAAGATGCGGTTTTGGGTGGATCATCAAGTAATGGACGGTTGAGGATGAGAAGATCAAAGTACTGTTTGGCTTCATCATATGATGTGTGACAGCCACCACTTCCTGCTTTTTTTTTTTTTTTTGATCAAATGTATAATTCTTACAAAAATGAAATACATGATCTAATAAATTCCAAGTAATTAAAGTATACATCTACCTAATTCAATAGAAACTTGTGTACTTAATTAGAATGACAGGAATGACTGAGTCCATCAACGCTTGTTTTTTTGACAAAAGAATTGACTCGATGAGTTATTCAAACTGGAATTGGGATTTGTCAGGAAGGTTTAGGACTTATACAAGATACTTCTAGATAAAATTTATAAATATAAAAAATAGTGAACGAAACAATGTTTTAAATTAATGTCCTTGAAGATCCTTTAATTTGTTTTCTACCGAATTATTCAATCCGTTGGCTGCTAGCTGTGATGTCAAATAACTTTAGTTTAAAAAAATTTCACCATATTTTACTATTTTTTGAAATCCATGTAGCCTCAGTCAATTTTTTTTTACTCGCATTTGAAAATAAATGTAGGCTAATCAACACTTACATCTCCCTCTTACATGTGTATATAATTAAAATATATGAAACTGAGATAATATTCTAATAATATTATTTGATAACAAAGGTATTATGAATAGCTCATCTATTAGAATATTATTATCTTATCTTTAAATAGTTGTTTTAACTAGTTATTGTGACAAATAGATTATGATTTATATATATTGTTTTTTCATCTGCAAATCCACATAAAGTAAATACTCTTTTAGTCTTATGTAAGATATTGATAAAACAAATAGATAAATCAATCACCTCTATCTTTTACACATTTTATTTAATTATAAATTGATATTTAAAAAAACATACAAATTATAGTAAACGCCAATTACAAACAAAATTGGTTCATATAATGGGACAAAAATCATTAAGCTTATGCAAATGAAAATATATTAAGTTAATGATTAATTTAGCACCTTACATTATAGGGAAAATCTATAATATACTCAGGCCCGTTTGAAGATGAGTTTTGACAACTTTTGAATTTACATAAAGCTGTTTTTCTCAAATCCGTTTTCAAACAAAAAAACTAAGGTTAAAATCTATAAAAAGATTTCTTTAAACCTGAGTTTTCCAGGAAGTAGCTTCCTACAAAATCAGTTTTAATCAGCTTTTGCATAAAATCAGTTTTGCAATCGTGCAACCAAACGTAGCTTTAATTAAAAAATCTTAATCCGCTTCCAAATTATCAAGAACGTTAATATTCAATCCATTATATATTTCTCCCATACACTACAATAATGTCATGTGTTTTAAAAAAAAATTATATTTTTTTTAAAAATATATTATTATATTTTAATGTATATTTCACTTTATATATCATTTTTCTAGAGGCCACTGTTCACATGTCACCGATTGGGACTTAACAATGCCATCAGTACCGACCGGAGCCTCGGCCCGGGTTAAATCAAACGATCAGTTAAATCACAGCCACTCGATCAGTGTTACCCTTTCTTTCCCGCCCTTTTGATCCCGACAGTTGGATTCTCCTTTTATCATATAACCCGCAAATAGATTAGATTTCTAAAAATAAATCATTATACAAATATAATAAGTTATTGTTATTTTGATTGTATTTTTATTTATTCTTTTTGAGAAATGTAATAATGAAATTTTTGTTGTTTGGATGATTGTAGAAAATTGTGAATAAAATGTGAATAAGGTATAAATATAAATTTATAAAATATAAAAAAATAATTTAACTTATTCACCTCTAATTTATAAAAGATGATTACGGTTGATTTGACAGTGGGTGTACTTATTCTATTGCCTATAATAACTTAATGCGAGGGGGATGTGAAATTGTTACACTACATAATTCCATCTTATATTGGCATTTGAATATGAGCCTATACAAACTAATCAAAAGCGGTTTTTTTTATTTTAATTTATTCCAACCTATTTCAATCTATTCCTGCACTAATTCTCTATCCAAACAACCCCTTAAATAAAAATCAATAATATGGTACAAGTTTATTAAAATTATAAGCTGTATATTATAGTTTTTGTCGCTAATTTTAAGAACATATGTTTTTTTTTATTAATGATAAATATATTTTCATCTCCTCCCAAACATTCTTCTTCTGTTAGAAAAAACTAAAATCTATAATCTAGATTTATAAACTAACGACAACAAACATAACGGCAATCAATATATAGTAAAATCTTCTTTTGATAAATATGAGTAAATTACATAAAAAAAACTATCTAAAACAAAATATTCCGGATTCTCCTCTTGAATACCTCATCATTATTTATAAGAACACAACCAGCCTTTAACAATTAAAATTTTACAAGAGTCAATTCTCTACATAATAAAAATAAAAAAGATAAAAATGAAAAACATTTTTATTAAGAGAAGAAAGATATGAAAATTATAGAAATGAAATATTATAGATAAAAATAAATTGCACAATTAAAAAATTATTATTTTACTTAGAACATTTTACTTAGATATTGGAAACTTCAGGCTTAGGTTACCCAAACCCTCAACCCAAACACAACCCAAATTAGGTTTGAGTGATTCGGGTTCGAGCGAGTTGAACCAAACACTAAAGCTCTAACCTAAACCCGCCCAAATTTTGATTGAGTGGGGTTCAACTAAGCCTGTCAATCGGATGGATACGGATCGGATATGCTAATATCCATATCCTAACTTTCGTATTCGGATACGGATATTAATTTTTGGATACGGATCCCTTCGGATACGGATTTTTTTCAGATAATTGACATGTTTGAATATTAACATTAATTTAGATAATTAAGTGATATTTTATAGAGACATCAAAATTAAAATTAAGATTTTAAGACTTATTATCTCTTTCAGATATCATACATTGAAAATTTAATAGTATTATAATATATTATCTTAGTGATTAATCATACAAGATAACAATATGGACAATATATAATACAAATATATATATTTTTATAATATATGTTAGATACGAATGTTTTTTTTATTGGATAGACTGATATTTATATTTACACTCTGGATTTTTGAATATTTTTCTATTTTTTTCAGATACGGATTCAGTTCATATCATATTCAAATTTGACATGCTAGGTTCAACCTTCCACACCCTTAGATTTCTGTCTGCACGCGTAAGGGGCATTCTTGTCAATCTATCTCAAAAGAGAGGTCGGGTGACCGATCTTCACCGTCCAATCCCTGGACTTCATCAATCTGTTCCAGTGGAAGTTGACCGTTTCACACGGTCACACCCTCTCCCCACCTGGTCGTGTTGCAACGGACGGTCGAGATGCGCGCGATGATACGTAGAGAAGATGAGTCCACGAGTCCATCGATGATTGAACGTGTAATCTGGTTTCGTAAATGCTAAATAAAAAAAATAAAAAAGGGGTGAAACACGTGTAAATTCAGTCATTTTATCAGTTTTTCTCAATATCCAGACGACAAACAGAATTGTAAAGAGCAACATTATGTTTGGGAAGAAAATTTGAGAGCTGGATCTTATGATAATAATAAAAATTTCAATAAAAACTAAATGAAATGGTTACAAAGGAGGCATAAAAACATTGACATCTTATTATTTTTCAGTTAACTTTATAGTTAGAGAGTAAAATGCATTTTGAACCCCTCATTTTAAAAATATGCACTAATATCCTCTACTATTAAATCACACACCAATATGGGGAAAACGATACGATTAAAAATATTATTTGAAATCAATTTATATTAATTAGGATATATAAAATGTTAATTTGAGATGTAAGAATGTTTTTTATTATTTAAAATTTATGGATTGTAAGTATAAAATATTATTTTGGATAGTAAAATGGTGGTTTTATGCTGCCCTTTTTCTTATTTTAATGAGGAGTATACAGGAAGAGATGTGAGTGCATTTTTAAAATTATAAGAGAGAGATAAGGGGAAGGTTAAATCAACCCCATGAGACTGCAATTCCACCTTGAATTTTTATTTTGTGGGTGCATGATTAATTGCAGTGGGCAAGAAAAAAAAAAGAGAGAAGGAAATTGGGGGGAAAGGGGGGTGGGGTGGGGTGAGCGCGGCGGTGTTGAACAGAGGAGGGCAGCGATGGTGGGTGGTGAAAGGAGGGGGAGATCAGAGAGAGAGAGAGAGAGAATAAAAATGAAAAAAAATAGAGGGAATAATCCTTAAAAGTGAAATGAGATCTACATGTTTTACAAATAAGGATTGCATGTTAACGATGGTCAGATTTTTTATATGTGAAATGAGCATGTGAATTTTTTTTTTTTTTATGGAGTAAATGTCCGATTAATATGAATGTATTACATTAACTAGGTATATGAGATTGATGGTGTGTAACAGCACTCATTTTTCTTTTGTTAATGTTTTGAAACTATATGATTAAAATCAAAAGATGAGAAGTCATATCGAGATTGGGTTAGGTCCAACACTCATTGGACAATTCGATTGCCCAATACATTTTGGACCATTTGATCTAAATATGTTAAAATTAACACAACAAAGCTATTATATTTGAGATATTCTATAATTAAAAATTTTAAACCAAATTTAACATTTAATTAGATTACAATTTTTCTTATTTTAGAAACTTCTATGTTCCTTCACCCTTCTCCTTCTCCTCCTCCTCCTCCTCCCAGCCCTTTTCCTCCTCTTAGACTTTTCTCCTCCCCCATTAACCCTTCTCGACGACTCAGACTGATTGCCACACTCCCGCTCAACCTTCCTATTGATGACCTGATTTGTGTATCTTTGAAATTGAAAATGTTATGTAGTGGTAGTTTTTATGAAAGTGGTTGTTCATGTATCTGTGACTTGATTGTACTGCACGTGTGAACTTTTATTTATAATAATAACCATGCACTGTGTTTAGCACGGTTTTTTAAATATTAATTTGTTGTGCATATCCGAGTCTTTTTATCATGCATAAATGCTATCACTTTTCCTAAGAAACAACCCATGAAATTTAATTGCATGCATGAAGGATAATGTCGTCACTGATCGGCAATCGGTCTGAGTCATCCAGAGGGGTTAATGTAGGAGGAGAAAAGTCCAAGAGGAGGAGAAGGGCATGGGAGGAGGAGGAGGAGGAGGAGGAGGAGAGAGAAAGAATAGATAAGTTTCTAAAATGAAAAAAAATGTAATCTAAATAAATCCTGAATTTGGTTTAAAATCTTTAATTACATAATATCTTAAATATAATTGTTTTTGATATATCAATTTTAATTTATTTAGATCAATCGGTCCAACACCGTTGGACAATCGAATTGTCCAACTAGTGTTAAACCTAACTCGGTCCAATTGTATCATGCAATGCAGGTGGCATTCCTCACATGTTACCAGTTAGGCATTATAGTGTTTAGTGCTATTTGATAGCTAAATTAGTAAAGCATCTCCACCATGTGTTGTGTTAGTGTTTTAGAAATATTGTCTGCTTCAAAAAACAGACACCCAATTGCATCTCTAGAAGATGCCATTTTGGGTGGATCAATGGACGTTTGAGGACATCATAGCCAGTACATGTTAGGCCCCATCATATAACTTGTGCTCTTCATATGAACAAAATGAATGCACCATTTGTCCTTGAGTCATAATATCCACGTTCCAAAATATAAGCTTCACTCACAAGTCTCATGAGGTGTCATCATCTTATTGATTGGCTCGCTGACTTTTCAAAAAGGATAAAATGTCAAAATACAAATATGCCCTTCATTAAAAATCTTTCTCATTAATCCAAATCCCTTTTTTTTCTCAAATCAGTTACTAATTTTATATATTTCAAAATTTGAATTTTGAAATCCTTATCTAGTAACTGAATTTTCTATTTTAGTTACACCCAAAACTTATCTAAATTACACCAAAACTTATCTAAATTATTATTTTTTGTCAAAATCCAAACGGCTACTCTTCTTTTTTTTCAAATTATGTATATATTTTTTTAAGAATGTTATTAACTAAACATTATAGCATTTAACAAACATCTTTTCAATTTACATAAATAAGATCATATCTGAAAATAGAAATACATTTCCTAAATATTTACATCATTTACAATTATTTGTTGTATTTACATAAACACTGTTATATTTACGTAAATGTAACATTACAGCTACATTTACATAACTATTTTACATTCCATACAATGTTTAAACAATTTTAAAGAGATACTCTCTTCAATAGTCAGTTATATTTTATGAAAAAAATCAAACACCTTTTTTGTTATGAGTTACATTTAACAAATATTACATGAACTATTTGATTTATTTTCATAAAAACTGTTACATTTACATAAATGTAACATAATAGTTACATTTACCTAAATGATTTACATTCCATGCAATGTTTAAACAATTTTAAACCGATCCTCTATTCAATAGTCAATTACATTTTATGAAAAATATCAAACACCTTTTTTTTTGTTATGAGTTACATTTAACAAATATTACATGAACTATTTGATTCATTTTGAAGAAAACTGTTACATTTATATAAATGTAACATAACAGTTACATTTATCAAATGTAATTACCAGATGTTTTATATTCTATGCAATATACCTGTAGTTGACACATTTATGAATGTAACACACATAAATTAATACATGCATGCGGTTGACTGTTACATTTACGAATGTAACAAAACAACACAGATTTGAAAAATGACTATTTATATTGTCAACAATGTAGCAGTAGCATCAAACAAATTACCCCCATATAAAATGTAACAATATCAATTGTTACATTTAGATATTGAGACAAAAACAAATCAAACTGTGAAAAATGACATTCAATACATAAAAAAAATCGTGTTTAAATTTAAAACAATAAACAAAATACAACTCGATTACAAATCTAATAATGTCAAACCTGATTCGAGAGACATTGAGGTGACATCCAAATCGAAAAAAAGGGGTTGTTCTGGTCGTCGATCTGCGGCGGAGGCTGTGGGAGAGGCGGCGTCGATCTGCGACGAAGGCTTGTGTACGCTGACGACTTCCAAGAGACTATCTCAAAATCCTCCACCGCCATCGCCGCCGACAGTGGTGGGAGCTGGAGCTTCAAGTGGGACGGGAGGGTGTTGCGGCGGTAGAGAGTGGGGGGTTTGCCATCGGCGTCAGATTTTTCTTTGTCGGTGACGATGGAACCCATTGAGAGAGAGAATTTTGATTTTGATTTTATTTGGAAAGTTTTGAAGAGATAAGAGAGAGAGAGAAGGGTTTTTAATTTGGGTAGTTGATTTTTTTTTATATATATTTTTATTTTTGAAAGGTTTTGACAATTATTGAAAGAAAATGAGAGAAGAAGATAATCATTAAGGGTATAATAGACAATGTATACTTGTCACATCATGGGGCCTCATTTGATGCTTGTAAAGTTGGGGCCTAAAAATCATTATTGTTTATCCTTTAATCTTAATTATAATGAATCGTGTATGTGTAGTCCACGTATGTTAGTCCGCGTTTACAAGTGCATGCATGTATTGTCTCTTCATTCAAGATGCATAGTTTAAAATATGAATACATAGGTTTGGGTTGTAATCACAAGGGGTGTCCAAACATATGCAGAAAAATGAAAGAAATGAGTAAAAGTTATAAAAAAAAAATTACCATTAAAAAAACTAGTATTTATATCAAAGTAGAGAAGAAAATCTTTCATTTATTTTTATATATCTTGTCTTATTAGAAAATTTGAAAAAACAAAATTCCCAAGTTCCCTTGGGAGTTAATGTGATTTCTTTTTGTTTTGTTTTTTTTCTTTGATCCATGTTCTTTCATGTTTTTTTTTTCATCCAAGTTTTTCACAAAAACATGAATTTTAAAATTTTCTGAATGCTCATTAAAGACTATTATATATATACCTCCTGAACCTATTAGTGAAACAAATTAAACTCTTGCTTGTTGAACATAGCATTTGCTGCTACCTTACAATATGAGTATACGCTTATGCTGCTTTTTTTTTTTTTTTTCTTGAGTGATTGAAATATTGAGATCTTTAAAATTTTATGTTTCAAATTAAACATTAAAAATGTGTTTAAATCTAACCATGTTTGGGAATGCTTCACTTTCCAATCATAGAATATATTTAAACACAGATTCAAACGGAATCTTAGATTCAATGGTTTACTATACTTCTCATAATTTTATAATACTATTTTAAACTATGACCAAGGCTAACATATAAATTTTGAAGTGTATCCATCACTTTGGAATGTAACTCTCTATCTCTCCCATCTTATTCGGACCTATTGTAACTTTAAATTTTGGGTTATAGAATTTATGATGCATAAATTTTGAGGAAATGAGAATACGAACAATGCTTATTAAGATCCATCAATGTATAGCCAGTAGTAGATGATATGACATTGTGAGGCCCTCTTAAACCTCAAATTGAATATTGATACGGTTGAAATTGCAAGTGGGACGTGTTGCTGTTTCAGATTCCACGCTCACACACTTACCAAGGCAAAATATGTTAGAAAAAGTGCAGCACAGAACAGTGACTTGTACAAGATTTTCTTCATTGTGCATGTTTTAATTCTAGAGAGGATGATCATCAAGGCAAAATATGTTAAAAAATTTTCATTTTAATGAAGGTTTTTAATAGGCATGCGGGCTAAAAATATATATTTGCCTTTTGTATTCAAATATCCATTTGTGTCGGTTTAAGTAAATTATCTCACTAAACAAATATTCAGACACACATCTCTCACATACATTAAATATAAACGTCTAATATATATAATAAAACCAATAATGTTTTTTAAGCACCATGCATCTTTTAAGTCACATGACAAACAATATGAGGTGGCAAAGAGACGATACCTATTATATTATTTTTGCTTTAATTGGTAATCACTTCCCAAATTTGCATGCGCAAGATGGTTAGGCTTGTTTATCTTCAACCATGCGTTAAGGAATATTAAGTCCCATTTTTCTTTTTTTGGAATGTATGATTGAATTCTTATTTGTTTATTATTAATCAATCTTTTTTATTCAGAACTCAATTTTTGTATGAAGAATACCTAGTAGTAGATCCGAATTTCTACTTCGAAGGATTTGGTAGTCATTGATTCGTTTTTTATTGATTTGGATTTCATTTCAATATTTGTCGGATCAGGTTTGGCATTTGTTATGTTTTGGTTTGCAATTGGTTATGTTTGATAATAAAAAGTTTTTTTTTCATGTTTTGATCGTGTTGGAATGTCAGTTATATCTTTATTTAATTTTAACATTTTATTATTTATATTTTGAATGTCTGTTGCATTTTTAAAATTAAAACACGATACCTTTTTATTTATTGATCGCCAATTACATTTATGAATGTAACTGCATTTATGATCGTCAATTTTATTACATCATGCATGTTATATTGTGAGCTAGTTACATTTTTCTAAACATAAATATATAGTTGTATGATGTTAGTTACATTTTTTACAATGTAACTAGTCAAAAACGAAATGTTTAAATGAATATAGATGATTTATTTCATGTTGTTTACAAATAAAGAACGGTTTATATTTTTTTTGTTAGAGATTCAGATCCATACCGCAAATATATATGAACTTTTTTTATTTTTTTTTGTTAATTTTAATGTTGAAAATTCATTTAGCAATTAATCTGAACTTTTTAAATTTTATTATTTTTTTAATATTTTGTACTTTTTCTTGAAATTCCGTTATATTTTGAAATAAAAATTTAGGCCGTTTGAACAATTTTGATGAAAAATAATTTAAGTAAATTTTGATATAATTTAAGTAAGATATGATTTAAGTAAGTTTTGTTGTAACTGAAATAGAAATTTAATTACAATTTAGGTAAGAATTTCGAAATTCAAATTTCAAAATGGGTAAATTATAGTTGAGGAGGATAATCCTATAGTTAAATTTGTAGAAGTGGGATTAAAACTTGGATTAGATTTTTTGTGGAAAAGAAAATTAATTTGGTAGCTTGAATATTATCTTTTTGTCTTAATCACTGACTGGGCCTTTAGAGTGTTATCTCGCGACCTCTTTATAGGCTGCCTACGCACCCCTTGGGGATCAAGTCACACGTAATTCCTTAATTGCCTTTTAACTGTCTTGCCACTAATTTGGGTGGAGAGTCAAATTCATTCCCTACATCTAAAAAAGACTATATTGTCCCCTTCCCTTTCTTTCATTTTTTGTTTCTTTATGTGGGCATATTGAGTATTTCCCTACATGAATTTTTTTTTATTAATTGATAATAATTAATTTTTATTTATTATAAATCATTTTTATTTATTTTTCATCTTTTTGAATTTTGAATTTACTTTTAATTAATTTTTATTTATTATAAATCATTTTTATTTAAATAATTTTTTTTCCAAGTCAATATTTGATAAGTTTTAGAATATGCTTTTATTCATTTGATATTTAGACATATTGTAATTTATGAATATGAATTCGAGTAAATTGATCATTTAAAATGAGGATATGATAAGAATGAGGAAGCTTTTGGAGTGATAAAAAAAAAACTCTTTACATGTCATAGGGAACATTTTTTCCCCCACAATGTAAGAAAACATTGGGGAGGGTTTTGGAGATACTTTTATTTTTAGATACTATATATATATATATATATTGATTATAATACTCTTTCATGTCAACTTCAAAAATTTTCTCCACCAACACTGACGCACAAATCCTAAAATACATGTATTCCAATATATTCCAAACAAGTGTCTCGGAATAAATAAAAAAAAAAAGGCCAAGTGAACATTTGAATGACCACTCAAAAATTCAAATTACACAATAATACAGTCATTACGTTAAAAATTCTCAAACTTACATCCAAACACATTTACAGTGTTTAGATTTTTAAACTATCATTTTACTTTCTTTGGAAAAAAAATCTTATAGTAAAAAATCTAATAAAATAATATTTTTCAAAAACTGGGTTTAAAATACAAAATTCTAAGAATCTTAAAATTTCAACCTCACATCCTAATGCAACCTATATCATCACATATTCAAAAATCCAAATTAAGGGCTAACAACCGAACGTAACATATCATTTTCCAATCCAAATTAGGTTAAAGTCAAGCCATCACATTGAATTTGGGTGACGCACACCCCCAACAGGGGTCCCAGGTAAAAAAAAAAAAAAAGCTCTTTATTTGAATTTGATTCGACCAACATTATCAAACCCACCGAGGCCACTGTTCATCTCTGGCTCTCCTTTACAGGTCTATCACGAGCCCTGAATGGCTGCCAAACACATGTCAACTCTCCGATCGGGACTATACAATGCCAATCCGTCCCAGCCCTGCTTAAATCACAGCCGTCCGATCACTGTTTCCCCCCCCCCCCCTCCCTTCTTTCCCGCCCTTTTGACCCCGACAGTTGGATTCCCACCCCACCTTTAACCGTACAACCCTCCCATTGATTCCTCCTCACTCCTTTCAACCATCACAACCGTTCAACCATATCTGGACGGTTCTGATTAATTCATCAGACCAATTCAGTTAGCCCAGTTTTGAAAGCGACCCGTCGCCTCCCCTCCCCTTGTATAAAAATATACCAATTCCGTTCGAAAACCAAACAGACTCCCGTAATAAACCTCCCTATTCGGGAAAATACCAGGATAGCCCCCCACCGATTTCTCGTGATCTTGTAAAGACAAAATCAATTGAATATAATCAATTCATGTTAAAATCTTTTTAATAAATATGAGTAAATTTTATAAATCTTATCATCAACATAATTATTCCGGATCCCTCCCTATTGAATTTCCTTTATTCTGTTTTTCTCTGTTTTTCATTTTTTCCGATCCGCGATTTCCGTCGGCACGCGCGAGAGGGGCAGTTTAGTGATTCTATCTCGGAAAGTTAAAAGAAAAACTGTCGATGACCCTATCCCCATCGTCCGATGTGTGGACTCCGCGAGACGGAGACCCTTTCACACCCTGCCGACTTGATTGGATTTGGATCGGACGGTGGAGATGCGCACGAGAGACACGTAGGAGGAGAACAGTCCACGAGTCCATCCACGATGCACGTGTAATCTGGTTTTGGAGAACGAGGTGAGGCACGTGTAAATACTCGATCGGGCCGGGCCGGGAGACTTGGTCCACGACTCTCATCTCCTAACAAAACGGCATTTACACCTCCCCATCCTCCGTGATTTTTCGTTCGTTTCATTTTTTACAAATGCACCCTTAATTTCGACAATATTAATAAGTGGAAAGTAGGCGATGTGAGCGTTTTTTTTTTTGTGAATTTATGATTAATTAAATACGGTCGGTTAATTATCCAGCACATTATTAACATAAAAAACCCCAATATTTATTTTATTTTAAAAACCCCCCCGTTGAATTTGATTAAAATTTTCATCTCCTTCGGTGGAGGAATGCTTGTCACCTACTCTTTTTTAGTTTTCCACTCGCTCTCCTATACTTCCTCTACTCCTTAAAAATTAAAGTAAAGTAAAGAATATAAGAAGCGAAAGAGAGAAAGAAAGAGAGGTAGACTCACTCCATCGTCGTCGCCGACTTCTTCAATGGAAAAGCACACTTGCAAGCTCTGCTTCCGTCGATTCTCCAACGGCAGAGCTTTGGGCGGTCACATGAGGTCCCACGTAATCAATCCAGGCTTCGTCGCTTCATCCGCTCCTCCGATCAGGAGCAGCTACTCTTCCTCGACTTCCACTTCCGAAGACGAAGCGGAGGAGGAGAAGTCGATCTGCTATGGCCTGAGAGAGAATCCGAGGAAGAGCTTCCGAGTCGCGGATCCCGAATTCGCCGCTGCCGACGACGGCCTCGTCGTCCAGGACCGCGAGAGCGAGACCGAGCTCCCCTGGAAGGCCGCCTCCCGCCGCCGCACGAGACGGGTTCTCTGGTCCTCCGTCGATCCTCCTCCGATTTCGACGGCCGCGGCGGAGACCGAGCCGGCGAGTTCCGTCTCGGACACGACGCCCGAGGAGGACGTCGCGCTGTCGCTGATGATGCTCTCGAGGGACGTGTGGAGGATGAAACCGGACCGATCGGAGTCAGAAGACTCCGACGGCGGGCCTCCCGAGCCGAGGCGGAGGTCGGTGGCGGCGGCGGGGAAGGGGCGGACGAGGTTCCAGTGCGGCACGTGCAAGAAGGTCTTCAAGTCTTACCAGGCCCTCGGAGGGCACAGGGCGAGCCACAAGAAGGCGAAGGGGGGATGCGCAGTGAGGACAGACGAGGACGACGGCGTGGGACCGTCCGATGCGGCAGTCTCCGCCGATCGGACGGCTGTCGTCCACCAATGCCCCGTCTGTTTCCGCGTCTTCGCCTCCGGCCAGGCCCTCGGCGGCCACAAGCGGTCCCACGCCATCATCGCTCCCCCCACCGTCGAAGTAATCGCCGCCGGAGCTGCTTCGAATGACAAGCTCGGCGAGAGACTGATAGATCTCAACCTCCCGGCGCCGATGGAGGAGGACGACTTCAGCCAGGTTGAGCTCTCCGCCCTATCGGAGGCGGAGTTCGTCAATCAAATCAAGTGAGGACCGTCCAATCGGTGGTCCTCTTTTGAGCTCCACAGCAACTTCTGATGCAGCTTCGGGCGCGGATTACGAGGTAAAATCGCGCCTCTCTCTCTCTCTCTCTCTCTCAATTTTTCCTCCAATGCTCTGTTGGATTGGAATTCGCGACAATTTTTACCTTTCACAATATCGATCGATCTCTATGACTGTAATTCATTCGTTCTTCAGCTTGAGCAACCAACAGAGCTTGATTTTTAGTACTTCAATTCGGTTTTATTTTTATTTTTATAAAATTTAAATCCATTTTTAATAATTTATTTTTATTGCTCCATCCAAACTATAATGTGAGGTGTTTCCAGCTGTTTATTTAACCGATTTATTCTGTGAACGATGGATTTTAATTTTCATTTTTTTTTTTTACCTAAAATAAGAGATGGGCTGTTTTGGTGACATGTCACTGCTTTTGCAAAACAGTTTGTAACTCTAACCTTCCTTTTGTCTTTTTTTTATTTCTTTGGAGTGCTATTCGTGGGTTCTACGGGTTTCAAAAGTTTTAAAAGCGCGTTTAATGTAAATTTTTATTAGTTATGACTTTTCAAGAAGAGGAAGTTAAAACAATGCACTAGTAGTCCGTCAACACTAGTGAGTTGTGACCGTGTTTTGCATTAACATGTTTTGTTACCTATTATATATTTTAATTTTTTTTTTTTTTATAAACAGTAGACACTTTTTGTTATAGTTGTTAAAATTTAGGTGTTCCTTACAAAATATCCTTTAAACCATAGGTGATGAAGAGTTTGAGAAGAGCATATATTCTGATTGTTTAAAGTTATTTTTAATTTAAATAAATCCTAATAAATTTAAATATAAACAGCTATGATTTTAGTTTATAAGTTGGTGTGGAGTGTCACTTAACTGACGAAACTGGACTCTGTTTTTATTTATTTTGAAAAATAAAATAAAAATAAAAATAGGGTCATTCATTTGATGGTGGACGAAGTACCGGGTGGGGGGTTGCAGGATGGCGTGTTGAACGTGCAATCATGCTTTCCCGATTTCCGCCGCTGAAATTTCTTTTTTTTTGTTTTGTTTTGTTTCCTTTACTTGACTGGTGCATCTATAGTAAAAAAAAAAAAAAAAAAAACAGAATTTTGAAAAGATGATATTGAATTGTTTTATTTTGAAAGGGTCTTGTTGGTTTTCGGTTACAAGTGACTATTTGTTGATGATAAATATGAGTGAAATCACGAAAATGCCACTGAATGGAAATATACCCCACTAAAGAATCAGTGATAAAATATCTGAATTTATTTTTTTGGGAGTGGTCGAATCCCGTGATGGTTATGCAAAGTGGATTCCCCCCCTCCCTCCTTCACAGTTCTTTTTTTTTTTGTGAAGTCACATATCGGTACTGAGTTATGTAATGTTTGGTTAGATGAAATACTTTATTTTTTGTTTTTAACATCAGTAAGTGTGTGTATATATATATATTATTAGAACATATTTTTTATTTTTATAATAATATATGTTTTGTTATCCAATTAAAACATGTGAAACTGTCTCTTAAAATTTACAAAGAATGGATATAAGAATAGATGGTAGCGTTGAATATATTAAGTTTTGGTTAGCGCTTAATATTTTGGTTTATGAGCGCTATTATATGCACTATGTGGACAGCCCTATGCGCAGTTTATTTACCTCTATAGATAACCTTTTTAATTTTTTATACATTTGTTAAAAATTGATTCATTCAATTCATTATAAAGCGATTTACGCTTTAGGTGAAAAAAAATGTATACATCACTGAATGGGATTTATTATCTAAAAAAAAACGAATATGTGTAGATTGTTCAGGGATTTATTGTTGTTTTGTTTAATTTAACAATAATTTTCTTATCTTGTAAATAATACTTGGGGGGGGGGGGGCAGAACAGAGGGGCAGCCCGGCCCCAACACTGGCTTTTGAGTTGGTGGTGGTTGTTTGAACTTTGAAGAATAAGGAGACTCAATAAAAAAGAGAGAAAGGAGGGACAAGAAATCAACAAACAAAAATGGAGTAAACATAAGAAAAGAAGAGAAAGAGAAGAAAAAAAAAAAGTGTCTGTTGTGTTGGCGAGTGCTCCTCACATTCTCTCTCAACCTAATTCACTCCAAGTGGTGTTTCCTATTCAAATCCCGGGCTTAGGGACCCAAATTTTGCCACCACATATATTAGTCAATCATATCAATCTTTCATATTGACGCACTCTGTATTTTCAGTGGTCTCTACTAGTACTTCTCTGTTAATTCTCTAAAGAAAAATCAACAAGTGATTATCACTATCGAACATCCTCTTGATAGTACGATAGAAGAGGATCTGGATTTGAGTCTTGTCACCTGGTGATAAAGATAGATTTAACACTTACCCATTAGTGATTATCACTTGTGTTTAAATTTCACGATCAAAGTCAATGGACAAAATCAAAAGAAATTTTAAAAAATAAAGTTTCTATCTTTTTTTTATTATTATTAGTCTCTATTTTTGAGATTTATGGGAGATTATTATTATTAGTCCTTTGATTTTCAATATTGCATTATTATCGATAAAATCTTTCAACTGTAGTTCTATGATGGTGTCAAAATTTCCACATCTCTCATCAGTCATCACAAGAAGTGAGAGTTGATATTGAGAGATTCACAAAAGAGTTTCTCCCCTCCCATCATTGTTTAAATGTTTAAATGGGATGCCCTATCAATGGGTAGATGGGCATCATTTTTTGGCATCTGTATTATTGTCCCCAACAAGTAACATAGACACCACAAGTTGGTGCTTCTGACTTGAGGTCACTGAAGTTTTCTTGGAGTAGCAAGTCTTGTACACTGGTCTAGATGGAGACCTTTAATGAGAATTGCACGTGGTATGATCTGATGCATCAGTGATGGTATGATCAAAACTTCAAAGTCCACCCCATTATTAGTTCAGACTGATTTAGTGAATTTATAGTGGACTTGGTGAAGATTTATAGAGTTGGTTTGTTTGTTAATAGTGCCAACAAACACAAAAAAATGTAGGGGTTGATTAGTTTTAATTTTTATTTTAAGGTGCATGTGCTCCCCGATTATGTGAGGTGGGCATGTGACATGCGAGCCTTCCACGTTAATCCATCCATTTCATTCATATAGCCTTTGCAAACACACTTTCATTATTTTCGTTTTTGCTAATGTTGACAGGTAGGTTGTCCACTCTACGATTTGATTTCTGCTTCACTAGGCAACAAATTTATGTCTTTATTTTATCAAGAAAAATGAACATAACGTGTAGAAGATTTCTTGACACACAAATTGTAGGGGTTTAGAGGGGCGTTTGAACGTGGATTTGAAAATTAGTTTTTTCTCAATAGTTAAGTTTAAAACTGAGTTCACAAAGAAACTCTTACTTCATATATTATTTAAAAAAACTAGTTTTTGAGAATTTATTTATAAAAATATGTTTGTAGTTTTTATTTAAGCTGCAACTTTTTTTTTTCTAGTTTGAAAATGGGTTTGGAAAAATCAAATTCTTACAAACTCATAATCTTCCCAAACCTTCATCCAAACGCCCCATAAAACACATTTAAGATCATGCTTAAGGATGCATTTTATGAGATTTATCTTCAACAAGTGCTAATGCAGACACTTCTGTAGGGGTCACATTATCTGGATCTTATTATAAGTATTTGGGCGAACTAGAGTTAACAAAACCTTTTTGAAAAAAATTGGATGAATATTACTGTTTTGGTTTAATTTCAATATTTGCTAACTTTGCTAGAATTATGGTGATGTAAAAAATATATAGCTGGTTATGATGTGGGAATAAGGTAACTCTTATCTGACTTCTTTGGGTGTATTGAAATAGATATTTTTTTTTTATCTTTAGTCTTATTGAGTGTTTTATCTCGATCAGGGATATGTCAAATATACTTTATTATGAAACATGTAAAAAAAATGTTTACATTTAATTTATTCGAGTACCTAATAAACATATATAAGTATATGTTTCAATATAATTCAAAACATGTCAACACTGCGAAAGTGACCACACGGAGAAATGACTGGGTGCAAACATTTTTCCCCTCAACATATTAGTTTCTAGAGGGGTTATGGTGGGCCATTGCAATTAGGCCAACAACTAGCCCTTTTAGTGTGTTATTAAAAAGAGAAGTTCCTCTTCTTCATGGTCCCCTACTCTTGTATTGATTATTATGAGTTCATCTCTCTCTCACGCGCACACACAAAGGGTGTGACCCTTACCTCCTAACTACCATGTTTAAGGCCACCAATGGTTTGTCACTTAATGGGTGAACCAAAAAAAATTGAAGAGGAGAGAGTAGCTTGTGATGGGAACTAATGAACTGGGATACTAATTACCACTATTGCTTTTGATTTTCTTCATTCTTAAGTAAAGTACTTAAATCTAACACAGTCCATCAATTAGGTTTAGAGTCATTACTTAGATTTATCAACATATTGTATAGATTGAAAAGAAAAAAATTCGAACTTTTAATTGTTAATAATAATTACTCTCTTTTTTCAGAGAGTTGGATTATTTGTATAAAGAATAAAGTAAAGCACGATTTTCGCTAATAACATTATTTATAGTTCTTATGTTGTACTTTTATTTTAAAAAAAGGAATATATAATTCAATGAATTTTACAATCCTCTAAAAAAAAAAATACAGAATTATGTATTTCATTAGATAAAATATATACCTCATTTGAAAATAAGGTTGTATATATATAATGTACATGTGACTAGTGTTCTCATAATTACCAAAAAAAAACAATTCTCATAAGTGAATTTTTTCTATACAATTCAAATTTGTGCATAAAAATAGTTTGTATTTAGTTTTAACCTAATAATAAATTCGTATATAATATATCAATACAATATTGAATTTAATTAGATTTATAGTAAACGTAAACTTGTAAAATGTGTCAACATAAAAAAAAGATTAGAACATTGGATCTGCCTACTCTTTTCATTTTTTTTAAATTAAAAAAAGTATTGTTTCATGCAATTATAATTCCAATAAATCAGTTCAAAACGATTTATTCAACCATGTTGGATGGTGCTTCTTGGATGGTTGAGCCTCTTCAGAGGGTGCAGTGGGACCTATTTGAGGCTGGCTCGTTGAGTTAGACCACTCGATTCAGATAAGCAAAGCAAAGCAGGTTGGAAGGAACAGAAAGAGATGGGCCTCCCACCGCTTCACATGCAAAAACAGATTATCCTACCCACCCCGTTTATATTTAAATTAAAAAATTGTATCTAATCTATCCCTGAGTTCGACATAGATGATGTCTTCTTTGTTTAAGACGATTTGACATGGATCATGTCAGGAACAAAGTCAAGCAAATTAGTTTGTGACCGTTGGTTGGAATATATCAACAATGTGTCTCACTTTTATTTTCTAGATTCATGAGATAAGACATGTTGGTAATTGGATCACAAACATTATTATTCAAGCAGATTTGATTACATTAAAAGGTTTAATACTTTATCATAAAAGTAAATCCAAGTCGTTAATGTAAGAGTCGATTTGATATAAATTTGGCGACAATAATTATGTCGATCACATATCAGAAATTGAAGCACAATCTTTTGATCCCAGTTCGACATGATCCATATCGAATCAACTTAAACATAGAAGACATCGTCTATGTCGAACGGAAACGGACTAAGGTTTCTGATTCACGATCGACATGATCTACGTCGACCCACCTTAAAGACAGAAGTCATCGTCTATGTCGAACTGAAATCAGAATAGGACTAAGGTTAGGTTTTTGGTTTCCGATTGACATGATCTATGTCGAACCATTTTAAACACAGAAGACATCATCTATGTCGAATTCGTGGGTGGATTAGATATAATTTATTTATTTAAATAAATGGAGTGGGTAGGATAACTTGTGGGGTATCTATAACCATTCCCAGCAAAAATTAAAAGAACGGGCAATCTGAAGGGATGGGATCATGTGTGACTGGCTACATGGAACAACTCTGTAGTAGCCAATGAAAATGTGTTAAGTCGAATGCACTGTAAATCCTTCAACAAAAATACTCTTACTAGTAAGAATCATCTTACATAACGCATTTCTATTGGCTGATATAGGGTTGTTCCGTGTAGCTGGCCACGGATAATCCCATCTCCAATTTGAATAGGAGGAGAAAAAATACTCTGATTGGATACTTCGTGTATTTACCCGCTAAGCATACTTTTATTTGTTTTACACTTGTGATTTTGGGGCATTTATCCGGAGTGTGTTTGTGCACAAGAGGAATTGAGATTTTTTTTATATAATTTTTTTTTTTAACCACTCAAAATACTGGTGTTTGTATCAACGAAGTAAAAAAATATTTTATTTTAATTTGTCTTTTTTGTCTTATTAGAAGAAAAAAATCCAAGACATTTTACGCGTCACCTATGGGAAGCGATTTCTCGTCAAAGAACCACAACTGTAACTCTCTCACACAACCCTGCACCATAAGATATCAGGATTGGAACACCATCGCTAGAGCCACTTTATTAGGAGCCCATAGTTCATATCCTCCAAATTCATGACACCCGCTCCTCCCTGCTTTTAACTAGCACATACCGCTTCCTAATTGACTAAATGAGGCTTACTTCTCTTGTCCTTCCCTCCTTATAAACACGTAATATTAAAAGAGAATAAGTGTCCAATAAAAGTCATACTATGATCACAGCACACCCATCCAGTCCCCAGTGGTTATAGCACAACGGTTCAGGGTTTAGCGGTTTTACCGATAGGTCCTGGGTTTGAGTCTTGGCGCTGACTTACCCATCTGTTTGTTGGCGATTATTCGAAAAAAAAATTCATAGGATCGAAATAAACAGACGGAAGTAGCCTTCTCAGCTTGACCATAAGATCAGCCACGAAGGGTCCCTTCGATATCCAAAAAAAAAAAAAAAAACACACCCATCCAAACCTCACCGGCGGTGAACATACGTTTAATTTTTGGTGGGCTCGCGCCAAAAAAAAAAAACGTCGAAGGTCTTAAAGGGTGCGTTTGATTGCGCGATTGCGCAGCGTTTGCGATTGTAGAAAGCTGCGTTTGCAATCGTGCAATCAAACAGTTTTACTGTAGCAGCTTCTTGCACATAGATTTCAGGCAAATAGTATCCAAAAGCTGCGATTTCAAAAAGCTGAGAAAGTGAGCTTCCTGCAGAATCAATTTTAAAACCCAGATTCCTGCAGAATTAGTTTTGTAATCGCACAACCAAACGCACCCAAAGAGAGGAGGGCAACGGTTAAGTTTGGAGTCTCAGAAACAGACAATTCTGAGTGCTGAGAGAGGTAAAAGATTGAATTGAACAAAAAAATGGTGGATATGTACACTGTATTATTTTGAAGACTCTTTTGTTATTCTTTTCAGTGAGAAGAATATAAAATGGGATGGGTTGGTTGCATAAATGCATGCCCAACAATTAGGGATCTAACTTGAATGGCAAACAACTAATTTGTTTTAAAATTTTAAAATATATATGTCTATGTAATATACTTACAAGTAAAATATAACATATACTCGAATGAATTGATTGTGCATTTTTTTTTTCTATATATATATATGATTAGCTATATATAAACTTGCTTAAAAAATTCATATACTCAGTTAGGACGGTAGGAATGACTATGTGCATCAACACCACATTCTCTAGCCAAGGTCATTCCAGCAGTCCTAATTGAGTATATGATTTTAGTAATCAAGTATATATTCGGTTATTCATAGATATACATGATTAGAAAAAAAATGTGCATTTAATTCATTTTAACTTTTCTAATAAATAGTAGATATGTTTGTTGTAACTGTTCAAAAACAGGAAATAAGCAGCCGTTGATGTTTGTTAGAATAAATTGTAAAATAAGTTTTTGTTGTGTAATTGTCAAAAATACCCTTTTAAGCTGCGAAAGTGAAAATTTGATTTATGTTTGATAAAATAAGTTGATATTTATTTATAAAATTAATTTCCCAAATATATTTTAAAAAAATTAGTATACATGAATGGAAGTTCAAATTCACTATAATATTTTATCAAACATGACATTATAAATTTTTAATAAATTGAACAACAAATGGAATTATAAATGAAATTTTGATAAATTACTATTTACAATAGTGAAGGATTGAGGAGGTGGAAAAAGGTTGATAATATTTGGTGTTATAGTAAAAAATAGATGCATATATTATTAGTAAAAAATGTTAAGGGCATAAGTGTCCAAAATAAAAGTTATTTAAAGCATGTTATAAGTTATAATCTCAAAAGTATCTCTTATTCAGCTTTCAAATAATGACTTTTTTGAGTTGTTTTAGTTTAAATAAACTTCAATAAATTTAAACAAACATGCCACAATTGTTTATTTTAAGCTAAAAGTTACAATCTACCGTTTATAAATTTGAACAATTAAATATACACAAATTAGATCGGCTTCCCTTGAATACGCATGAAAAGAAATCTTACTCGATAAGGACAGTGCTGCATTTTAATGCAGAGGAAGCGAGAAGATAATCATAATAAATGAAGGAATCTAAATATTTTCCCTAAAATATTCAATTTACTCTTATAGAAGTAAATTAGATAACTAGTTCATTCACTCTTATGGAAGTCTATTACTTTACTTTGTTACTATAAAGAAATTTCTTGAAGTTAATTAGACTTTATAATCTATGTTGCTACCCCATTAGTGACTTGAAACATACTTCAAATCTCTTAAAATATCCCAATAACATATCCTGAAATCAAAATTACTCTCAAATATCCATTTATTAGAATAATTTATATATGAATAAAGTTTGACCAATGTTTTGGCATGGTGATTGTTAGTTAAGGTGGGCTGTCTACTCTTCAGCATGTGATGACAAGAGTTCATAAATGATATTGTAAAGAAATTGCCTCCCACTTTTTACCCATCTTTTGGCCTTACTCAATTGTTTCATTGATGTCATCATATATCTCAATTCAAGCCAAATGGATAATCTTTCCTAACTTCCCCAACTTGGGCCAGATCAAACAAAGAACCTTCTAATAGAAATCAATAGATAGAAAACCAACAGTGTTTGAAATAATTAAAAAAACAAATTTCAATTAAGGGTTTATATATATTATATTAGAATGAAGATACATCTAATTTCACTCTTAGCCATATTTTTAGACTTCGAAGTATGTATATATATTTATACGTAAAGCATATATTAATAAGTGTACTTTCGTATATTGGATTCAATCCTTGAGTGCGTTTCGAAACACAGTTTGAAAAGCAACTTTTAGCTGTTTTATACATGGTTTTTAAGAATATAATAATGATAATTGCTTTATGGAACACAGATTTCACGCCACAGTCCTCTGACAGAATCTAGTAATGATGATGCATGTAAGCTGACCTGTTTTATAACAACTTTTAGCCTTTAGTTTTTTAAAAAGCTAAAATCCCTATAAAAAAATTTACCCAACGCACCCCGTTAATATAATAATATTAGATTTCAATCAGTTTCCAACGAAAAATTGACATATGACAAAAAAAACTCTATGATACTCGGTCATTTTTACAACCTCAATTGCAATATTATATTTCTCATTAGCCCTCTCTACTCACTGTATCGAGGTATATATCTCGGTAGACTTTTTTTTTCACATTTTCTGCAAATGATACAATTCAATTCATTGCTATATATAAAAGTATATACCTGAACATGTAAATTGCTCTTGAGTGTAATATTTTTATATGACAAAATCTGGAGTGATAATGTTACGTGTAACCCCTTTTTTAATTTCAATTACAGTCTACACATATTTTAAATTTTTTAAAAATAGTATACATTATCTAATGATGTATACGATTTTATAGAAAAATAAAGCATATACTTCAACGAATTGCACAGATGCATTTATAGAAAATATAAATTTTTTTATTAAATTATATACCCCGTTAATGTTAGTATATGTTCTGATGATTTTGTTATCGACACATATAAAATTAGAATTAAAAAAAAAAAAAAACATTGTGTAACAACACCCACCTTATACCGACTTTAAAACGATCGTCTGAACATGCTAATACCAGCAATTGCAAACACGCATCACTCACATAGTCACATGTGAAACCCTCCCCATTCACATTAATGCAAAACACACACACACACACACACACAATACGATAAAAAAAAAAATTTAATAAGCTCTTCAGGTCTTACATATTGTAAAGTCAGCTCTGTCATGGTTTGGACTACTCAAACTCTATTAATACATCCCAAGTGGAAAACATAATAAATAAAGATTTGAATTTGTCACCCTTTTCGGAGTAAGTCAACCGGATATTGCAAAAAGTCTTATTTCCTCATTGGAATCTGGAAAAATGTTACACTTGGTAGTCCGAGTAGTTTTATTTACAGTCCACACAGTTTGGATCCGGATCAAAGGATTAACGGGTGTGAATCACCACACCCGATACCCGATAACTCTAGTTGACAAAGGTACGACCATGTTAGGCTTTTTATCAGATAAGGCTAGTCTGGTTGGATAGTTTTACAGACATTTCGGAGCAGGTGAAGTACAACCAGACTAGTTTTTCCATGAGGTGACTCGGGTCTGATTAGAACAGTCTTACACCTCGAAGGCGAATGCTAGACTACGTGACGGGTAGAATCTCGAATCCCGAGTAGACAGAGACCGTGAGTGAAACCTTAAACAGTCAAACGGCTAGAGAGTACTCATCAATCGTCAGTTGATGATTAAGGCCCATTATCCATCAAATGCGGGTAATTAAGGGCACATTTTACTTAATAAAGTAAGACGGTTACCACAAAACTCTTCCACTAGGAGGCATTAAAGGGAAAAACTGTTACAATGGCTATATGGCTAAACGAACCCTATAAAAGGAAGAGATAACACCAAATCGAGGTATGAATTAATTCTCTTATTAGCAAGCCATATTAAAGTGAGATTATTTTTTAAGTTCTCTTACCGACTTAAATATTGTAGCCTCTTTGGCTGGTACCACACCAGTGTCCTCTTATTTCATTTGTGAGGGCAAGGATCATATTCAGTCGGGTTCAGATTCAGCAATGACACTCAATCTGCTTATATTGATTGAAGGGGAATTTTACCTCTTCATATATTATCATGATAATTCCACACAACTCATTTTAAATTGATGATCTTTAACCCGATCAATGATTCTATTTTTACTATAACATTATGTTGATAGTGATATCATTTATTACATGATTCATCAAAGTATTCGTGCGTGGGGCTTTTCCTCAGATACACTGTTTTGAAGTGTGTATTAATTTATTTTTGCACTTTAATAATAGATATGTACATATAAAGATATTAGCCATCAAGCAAGCAAAATTTATTAGGAATAATGTCACACACATTTTTTTTTTTTTTTTTTTTGCCACAAATGTAGTATGCTTCTATTTTAATTATTTAAAAATAACATACATCATCTAATAAAATATTAATTATTTATAAAAAATAAAATATATAATTCAGTAAATTATATAATTATTTATAAAAAAATATAAAAATTTATAATAAGATATATATCTTATTACAATAAATGCATGCAAATATATGAGACTGAAAACAGGTATGAAAAAAATGATAGTGCTCATTTAGGCAAACGATCCCCATTTGTAACTCTCAATTGTTTTGATTTTTGTTAAACTATGTATTTGTTTAATAAAATACATATTATTATAAAAAATAAAATATATTATTTAATAATCCAATACATAATTTATTAAAAAATAATTCTTAAAAATTTTCATACACAATACTAATAGAATATATATATATAATATTAAAATAATACACTCCACCACCACCACCACCAGTGAAATGTATAGATGGCTCAATCATAGCTTCTGAATGGAGCAGTGCAAAACTGAACAGAGTGCGTACCCACTTATCAATATTGTGGGCTTTACAAAAGGCCCACGTAGGGTCCGACTACTAATACAACGTTGAAGAGAACTTTAACCACGATGTTCCGGCGTATCATCCGGAGCAGTCAAAATAGGATTTGTTGTTAGAATTTAGTGGACCGAGCGAGTTAACAAGACCCCACGACAGGGACTCCATCGATCCCATCGTTTAATAGCCGTCCAAAACAGATTGGACGGTTCTGATCGATGTTCCCGTATTCACATCAAAAACGGTGGAAAAATAAACCAGAGAGAGAGAGAGAGAGAGAATCGAAGAAGAACAAACAATGCGAGGCGTTGTTGGTTGGTGATGTGTCGGCTCCAACAAAAATCAGGTTCTCTCTCTCTCTCTCAAATCGATCGATCGATTCGAATTTCTCGATCTCCACCAATCTTCCATTCTCTTCGATTGAATCGCGAAAATAACGGAAACAATGGTGTTTTTTTTTTCTTGAGATTCGCGCCACGTGTTTTTTGCTTCCTCTTATGATCTCCGGATTTACAGAGATCCGAAGCTAGCCCTAGATCCCGACCTCCGAGTCCCTCTTTTTCGTTGAGAGAGAGAGAGAGAGAGAGATAAAAAGGCCCTAATTTTCGCTGTTCGGATAGCAATTGTTGGTTTCGGTCATCGCGAATCTGTGGTGAATTTGAGGGGACTAGGGTTTTTTTTTTAAGCCGGGGTGGTCCATGGCGGCGTCTCATCCTCCGTTCCAGGTGGAGGATCAGACGGACGAGGATTTCTTCGACAAGCTTGTGGATGACGAGTTCGGGGTGTCCGGATCTGGCTTCGGCGATCAATCTGTCGCCGTTGGCGATGCTGGTATGACCAGGGCCTTCTCGAATCTCAGCATCAGTGATAAAGGGGATGTGTTGGAGGGCTTGGAAACTGAGAAGGACGTTTTGGCCACCGCGAAAGAAGGGACGACTCCGGATTTGGCCGGTTCAGATGGCGTGGCAGCGGTGGCTGCTGAGCCGGTCAGTGCGGTGTCGACGGACTCTGATTCGGGGAGGAGCAGCGGCAGATCGAAGGTTACATGTGTCAAGGAGGTGCAGTGGAGCGCGCTTGCTGTTGATTCGGTGAAGTCAGACTTGGCGGAGTCCGGTTCATATTCGGATTTTCTGATGGAACTCCAGGATGGACCATCCGAAGTAGTTGGAGAGTTGGGGGACAGTAAACCCACGGCGGAGATCGATCTGGCTACGAGTTTTGTTGAGAACCCAGTTGTCGATTCAACAGCGTCTCTTGTGTCTTCTGAAAATCAGGACACCCAGGTTCATGAGTCAGTCGGGGATGGGACATATTGGGAGAATATGTATCCAGGTTGGAGGTACGATGCGAGTACAGGGCAGTGGCACCAATTGGATGACTATAATGCACCAGTGGAGAGTACCCAAGTGGGTCTTCAGGAGGCCGTCCAGTCAGGGGGTGAGAGCGCCGATCAGAGATCGGATGTCTCCTACTTGCAGCAGACTGCACAATCGGTTGTGGGAACTGTTAGTTCTGAGGAATATCAGGTCTCGCAAGGAGCTGTTGATTACCCACCGAACATGGTGTTTGACCCACAGTACCCCGGTTGGTACTATGACATGAACACCCAACAGTGGAACTCACTGGAGTCTTACAATCAGTCTGTTCAGATGACAAGCAGTGTAGTACAGGATCAACAGGTTCAGGATGTGAATGCCGCTACTCCAGAAGATTTTTTATCTGATCCGAATCAAAACAATTATGGTCAAGTTGGTCAGTCTGATTTGGATCAAAGCCATTACAGTCAATTTGGTCACTCTGATTTGAATCAAAGCTATTACGGTCAAGTTGGTCAGTCTGATTTGAATCAAAGCCATTACGGTCAAGTTGGTCAGTCTGATTTGAATCAAAGCCATTACAGTCGTGTTGGGCAGTCTGATTTGAATCAAAGCCACTTCGGTCGAGTTGGTCAGTCTGATTTGAATCAAAGCCATTATGGTCGAGTTGGTCACTCTGATTTGAATCAAAGCCATTACAGTCAAGTTGATAACTATGAGACCCATTCATCACAAGTTGCTGGTAGTCGAGGATCCAGTGGAGACTGGGATGGGTCTGTGAGTAGTTATGGCCAAATGAGTGTGTGGCAGCCTGTACCGGGTGCAAATCAACAAACAAGAAGCTTTTATGGTTCAATGGGGCAGTCAAATAGCTATGTGGAACAACAGGCAGGCTTCAGTGCTGTTGAGCCTCTTCATGATAAGAAGAATCTTGATGGTGGCATCAACAACTTCATGGGGTATCAGAGCTTTAACCCAGTTGAAAGCACGTATCAATACAATAACCAGGTGAAGTCAGACCAGCAGGCACAGTTCTCCCACCATTTTCAGCACAAAGGTCCATCTTTTTCTCAGTATCCTTTCTCTCCCAATGAGGGGAGGTCATCAGCTGGGCGCCCTCCACATGCCTTGGTTAGTTTTGGATTTGGTGGGAAACTCATTGTCATGAAAGATACCAGCTCATTCAGCAGTTATGGAAGCCAGGTGAATATTTGAGCCTCTTCAACTTCTGTTTCTAACTATCTATATATATTTGTTTGTGGTTTGTGGTTTTGATGTTTTCTTTTGGTGCTGCTGCCATAAAACTTTTTTATTCTTTTTCTTTCATCTTTGTTGAAGGACACTAGCGGAGGCACCGTTTCCATTCTCAATTTAATGGAGGTTCTGTCGGACAAGGCTGATGCTGTCGCCATGGGTAGTGAGGGCAGTGAGTACATTAGTGCTCTGTGTCACCAATCTTTTCCTGGCCCACTTGTCGGGGGAAATGCTTCAAATAAAGACGTGAACAAATGGATGGATGAGAGAATTGCAAATTGTGATTCCGTCACCATGGATTTCAGGAAAGGAGAGAGTTTGAGGTTGCTTCTTTCATTGCTGAAAACATCTTTTCAGCATTATGGAAAGCTTCGATCCCCTTTTGGCTCTGACAGATCAGTTCAGGTAATGTACATAAATGGTTCCTTTGATCCTGGTTGTATGAACTGATTGTTTTGTTTGCTAATGCAGTGGAGGGGGATGACTTCCCATTTTTTCCATTTCGATATTATCTTTTGCTGGCACCTCTTATTTGTGTTTCCTGTTCTATCCCCCTCTTTCTAGATTACTGCTCATAAAACAAACTGATAAGCCTAGACCAGTTTCCGCCTTTCCTGATGTTGTATTAACTACAAATCATTGTAAATTTTGGTGGTTTAAAATTTCCTCTCTCTCAAGCATACCACTCATGAATATAAATGATGTACTCATACCACTTTCCTGTTATTTTTTTTTAACTGCTAATTGTTGTGCATATTTAATTGAATGAATGGTATGTACTGAATCCCTTTGGCTTTTATAACCTGTTATTTTTTTTTAACTGCTAATTGTTGTGCATATTTAATTGAATGAATAGTATGTACTGAATCCCTTTGGCTTTTATAATTTTGATTGCTAAGCATGTGAAACAACTCTTTTAGGCAGATATCAGTATGCATAGCTCTCTTGCACTGGAAAATTAAATCTAGTTGTTTTACTGAAATTAGTATCTTATAATTTTGGTATGTTGTAGCTATTCCTATTATTTGAGTAATGATATAGCTACATGAATATGTTGGCAGCAGACTCCAGTTATTATTTGGTTCATCCTCATTCACATGAATGTGGTGGGTCTCACTCATTGTAAGCATATATCTGTAAAGCTATTACATCTTAATTACAACTTCACTAGATTATTGCTAGCAATCCTTTAATTTTTGTAAGAGTACTGCTTCTTTGCGCTGCGTGTTAATCCACTTCTGCTTCAGCTTATAATGGGAAAGAAATCAGTTTCATTCTTCCAGTGTTCCTCTAATGTGCAACATTTAAGATTATGGACATTGAAGGGGTGCATGTTACCCTATCCTCGTGTAGTTTCTGGAGCAAATTGACTAAGCCCCCCACTTGTTATTCTGCTTTTGTGTGAATTGGTGCCATTCTGTATAATTCACTGTTTTTTCATGGTTTGTTTTAGCATTTCGTTCTTTATTGATAATTCTGCTTGGTTTCATGATGCAGAAGTTATTGTTCATGCCATGTAGCTAGACCCTACTTACATTTTTTTTCTTCAGTTACTTTTTTGTTTCTTGCAATTTTATACCATGGGTCCCATTTTCTGTCACAATGTATCTTTTCTTTCTATTTATAGGAAGTTGATGGTCCAGAACTGGCTATAACGAAGCTTCTTGAATCTACTAGAAAGGATGATGCGCATTTGAGAGAATTTGGTGCTTTCACACATTGTATGCATAACTTGCCTCCTGAAGGGCAGATTCAGGTATTCCATATTTTTGGCTGTCTGTTTCCATTTCTGTGATGAACAATTACTTCATGTGGTAACATGCATCCATATTTCTCTTGCATCAGAAAACTGCTGTAGAGGTACAGACCCTCCTTGTTTCTGGGAAAAGGAGAGAAGCTCTCCGGTGTGCTCAAGATGGCCAGTTATGGGGTCCTGCTCTAGCTCTTGCTTCACAGCTTGGTCGTGAGGTTCATTTTATTTATTCTAAATTTATTTTCTTCTTCTTCTGTGCATCTTTATTATTTTCCGTAAGTTTGTTTGTCAAAAATTGTTCTCTCTATGAACGGGTGTACATGAATAGTTTCTTCCTTCATCTTTTATAATTTACTATATGCAATTTCTTTTGATTCAATGCAGTTTTATGTTGATACTGTGAAGCAAATGGCGCTTAAGCAGTTAGTATCAGGATCACCTTTACAGACATTATGCCTGCTTATTGCAGAGCAACCTGTAAACTCAACCAGCGGTGTCCTATCAGATGCTATGAATACTTCTCAACAGTCCCAGGTGAATTTCTTTACAGGATTTTTTGTGCTATTATTCTCCTAAACTTTTTTAATATTTTTTTCTGTTTCTTTGACTTGGCATGTTGCTGTAATACATTATTGTGGTGTTTACTGCTTGACAATCTTCAGTGTGTTGCATGGAGATAAGCAGTTGTTCGAATTGTTGACTTCAAGCATCTCCTTGGGAAAGATCTTTATCTCTAAGGATTCACCAGATTCCTTGACCACCTTTGTCATTTTATAGATATCACTCATTTAAGTCATGATTCATGAAATGGCAATACCTGATCTTGTTGAATCATTAAATCCAGTTAATAGCATGTAATTCATTGTTTAGTTAGATTATATTTGATTTTTTCTGCATGGAGAATTCACTCAAAGTTTCTGTCACACAGATTATCGCTAGTGGCATGCTGGACGACTGGGAAAAGAACCTGGCCATCATAACGGCGAATAGAACAGTCGGTGATGAAGCTGTTATTACTCGGCTTGGCTATTCCTTATGGAGGGAGAGAGGCGAGGTTAGTATTTTCAGGTTTATAATTTTAATTTGAATTAACAAGTCTGTCTTGATATTTACGTGGGCTTATGTAATTTATACAGATTGCTGCTGCACATACCTGCTTCTTGGTTGCAGAAGCACTCTTCGAACCATACTCAGATAAAGCAATGATGTGTCTCATTGGTGCGGACCACTTGAGATATCCTCGAACATATGCTAATCCTGCAGCTATACAGGTTCACTCTGACTTGTTAATTTCTGATCTGTTTTTACAAATTGTTATGTGATGCTGTTACATCAGTTTTAAGTTACCACTTGAGATTTTAGTTTGTAAACATATTTTCAAGTGTGTAAGTCAAACAGTCCGGGTGATGCTGTTCACGAGAAAATTTATGTCACAACTTAGTAAGAGTTGTAAATGCTAGCCTAGATCATCTAAGACAAAAGGGTGTCCATGCTTTCCCAGGGCCAGGATTGTGTGTTATAGATTTATCAGCATCTCTTTGAATTTGTCTTACGGTTATTTGTGCACTCATGCATGCTTTTAATGGTCAAAAGTTTGTGTTTGCTTGCATTCTCTTTGGGTCTTGGGTGCATGGACTTTTGTGTGTGTCTGGTGTTTATGCTCTCCTAGGTAGTCGCTACTTTGAACTTGGAAAATTTTTCATGCCTCTCTTTAATTAAGGGACAAGCATTATCTTCCTCATTCATGATAAATACAATTAAGCCGATCAAGTTTCCTTGCTTGGTAATCATGAAATCCCGCTATTCTTGGTACATTTTCCTTATTTGTTTTGGAAAAAGAAAGTATCCCAAATGACATTCCGCGAGAAGGCCAAGTAAATGTCATATTTCTTACCATAGATGTCATCGTGGACTGATTTTTTTCAATACATCAGATTCTCCCATATGAGTATCGGCAATGCCTAGTGGAATGTTGCATAGTTTTACAGAACATAGGCAGCAATAGCAAGTTTTTTAGTAGCTTTTCAGTTGTCTTTTGTTTTTCTCCTGCTGATGTAATAGTTTAATATGAATCCTTGCTAAGAATGTATTATATTTTTATGTAGCTTTGTATCTCTCTCATCATTCTCTTTTATATATATATATATATATTCTTACTTTATTTGAGGAACATCATTGAAGAATTAGAACTTATACAATGTGTGCAGAGGACCGAGTTATATGAATACACAAAGGTGCTTGGGAATTCTCAGTATACTTTGCAGCCTTTTCAGCCATATAAGCTAATATATGCCTACATGCTGGCAGAAGTGGGGAAACTTTCAGATTCTTTGAAGTAAGCAGTGAGATTATTTACCTCTCCTAGTGTTTGCTTGAATTCCATCTCCTTGCCTTATTTTTCTTGAATTCCATTTTTTAGGTACTGTCAATCAATTTTAAAGTCATTGAAAAATTTTAGCCGCTCACCTGAAATAGAACCCTTGAAACAATTATCATCTGCCCTGGAGGAGCGTTTACGAACACACCAGCAGGTATCCTCTATTAGACCAAGTTATATCCTGGTATTTACCTATTCCCATTTTTCGCCTAAAGCTCTTTAATGCTCCATTTTCAGGGTGACCATGGCACAAATTTGGCCCCTGCAAAACTCGTGGGGAAATTATTCACCTCCATTGACAAATCTATTCATCGCATGATGGGAACTCCTCTCCCTCCATCCACCCAATCAACTTCACTGAGTAATGGACAGTTGGACGAACATAATGGCAACTCAATGGCGCCAAAAGTGGCAAATAGCCAATCCACAATGACCATGTCTTTGTTGGCTCCATCTGCATCAATGGAGCCTATAAGTGAATGGACCACTGATAGTAGCAGGAGGTCGGTGCACAACCGAAGTGTTTCAGAGCCAGATTTTGGTAGTTATCCTAAGCAGGTGATAATTTGCTATATCCTGTGTATGCACATGCCTGTGTGAAGACACCCGTGCATCCATAGACATACATATTAACATTTATAAAGTTTGCAATGGCTACCTTTGGCTCTTCTATGTACTATTTTATTTTAAAATTTTCCACTTCGACAATCTTTCAAGTTTCACATTGCAATAACATACATCATGATTTTACGGTCCAGATCGTTGGTGCATTCTGTTGCTAAGTGTACACTAACTTAGTGAACAAAGTGGATTTTTGCTCAGATGCATACATGTTATCCAGGACACGTGCCCAAATAAGCTGTAATAATATTAGCCATGTTGACCATATCAATGTTAAGCAAAAGATCTGATTCTCTTCTATCCATGTAGAGCCAGGATCCATCAAAGGAAGCTGCCTCAGCTGATGCGCAAGGCAAATCCTCAGGACCATCTCGTTTTGGGCGCATCAGCTCACAGCTCTTCCAAAAGACCATAGGATGGGTCGCAAGATCCCGCTCAGATCATCAGGTTCTTTCATCATGGCTTGCCCCACCATTTTGCAATTAAGATTTACTCAAATGTTTATTTCTTGGCTTGCTTTGAAACTCTTTCTACTTGCTTTATTGTTATAGGCAAAATTGGGCGAAACCAACAAATTTTATTATGATGAAAAGCTCAAGAGATGGGTTGAGGAAGGTGTCGAACCTCAGGCTGCAGAAGCAGCCCTTCCTCCACCCCCAACAACAGCATCTTTCATGAATGGTACAGCGGAATACAACATAAATAGTGTGTTCAAAAGCCAAAGCATTCTGAGTAATGGAGAGCCAGAAATGAAAACTGTGCCTCTGTCAGAACATTCCTCAGGAATGCCACCTATCCCTCCAAGCTCTAATCAGTTCTCAGCTCGTAGTCGGATTGGGGTTCGTTCAAGGTTTGTATATATAAAAAAAAAGGTACTTGTGGCATAATTGAGTATCCTAGTTCACTAGAATGGGCTCTTTATTTGCAGGTATGTTGACACCTTCAACAAGGGCGGTGCAGCACCGACTGCAAACTTATTCCACTCAACCCCAGCCCCCGTTCCAAAACCATTGGGAAACGCAAATTTTTTTGTCCCAACCCCCATACCCTCCACCGAAAACATCTTGGAATCACCAGGAGAAAATCTCCAAGAAGTTTCATACACCGAAGCACCCTCTACGTCATTTATGGAGACAGCCTTTTCACCCCCACCAACCTTATCGTCATCGTCCTCCATGCAACGGTTTCCAAGCATGGACAACATTGTCCAAACAGGGAATAGAGGCATGGGGACGTTGCAGAATGGCAATGGCTCCATCTCTTCACGCTCCAGGGCCGCGTCATGGAGCAGTGGGAGTTTCCCCAATGCTTTCAATCCCCAAATTGCCAACATAAAACCTTTAGGTGACATGTTGGGTACCAGGCAACCAACAAATATGACTCTGGCTATGAATGGTGGCGGTGGCGGTGGTTTCGGGGATGAGCTTCAGGAAGTAGAGCTTTGATAGACTTTGGAAACCATCTTCACTGCATCTATTTTGCATCGGCGGCCGAAGACTGGGCTGTGAATCGGAGACGGGAGTGCATTTGCCCGGTGAAAGTGCTGCTAAAAATCATCTCTCCTGCGTTTATAATACAGTCCAGGTATGCCAACAGAAATACCAATGTACAGTTCATTTGTTGATTTATTGAAGTCGAGAAATTCTTTTTTTGGGGATGGTCCTTAAAAGAAGGTGGAAAAGACCCCTTGAAAAGAGTCTTTTACATGGAGAAGGAAGCATACATGAGAGGCAAATTAAGATTTTATCATAAGCTTTATAGAGGCCCCCCCACTTCTATATTTCTTCTTTATATATCAATGTTTCAGAAATGGATATACCTAGACATTGCATGGGGGAAAACACAACAAATCTCATACGGTGGAAACGCTGTTGAATATTGGAAATGTAATTAAATGTTTTGTTTATGTTAAATTGAGTTAAAGATTAATTGTACATTTTAGAAACTATCTAATTTGCATTCTCTGTACCCTTTTTTTGTTTTTTGGATTAAGTGCACCTCTCTAACAAATGTCATATTTTTAGATGAGTGAGATTTAGGCTATTCGGGGATAGTTCCAGGGGTATATCAGTTTTCTCATTATATTGGGTTTAACAACATATCAGGTTTACTATGGTGACAAGTGGGGATATGAATTAATATCTCCGTTTAGCTATGGACATAAGCTAACTAGTCTAGTATAATTAAGCAATAAATCATTTTTTTGTTTGGTTGTGTTTTTAATTATTTTTTATGGGAAACATAATAATGAAGTTGTTTATGTTTGGTTATGGATAATTTATGGATAAAAGTTGAATAAAATTTGGATAAGGAAAAAGTAAAATAATGTAATATGTGGAATCTGATTTATAAGAGATAATGACAAATGATTTGACATGTGAGTCGTTTTTAAGTTAGTGGAATATATTGGCATTTCAGAGGATCTAGAATATCAATGCAAATATAATAGGTTTTTAGACTTAATTCACTTTTTGCTGTCATATTATGTTCTTCACTTATTAAACAAAGGCTTGTGCAAAAATGCAGGGGTTATATGGATATTCACATTTTTAACAGGTTAGGGTCAGCCGTGGGTAAAGGCCAAAGACAGACAAGGCCTCTAAATTTTAAAAATGTGCATCTTATAAAAAAAAAATTTAAACATTTTAAAATTAACATTCAAATTTTTCTTTTTCTTTTTTTCAAAACTGACGAAGTCCTGTAATTTTTATATTAAAAATAAGAGACTTTGTTTCATTTAAACCCCAAAACTAATACTTAATTTTTTTAAAATTTTTGTATTATTAGAAACTATCCACTTCTTTGTCTACAATCTTTTAGTTTTATTTATTCATTATTTGTTGTATTCTTATTCTATAGGGATTCAATTTTATTTGGTTGAACGTACACCAAAAATATCTTCTATTACAATAAAAAAATCCAAAAAAAAAATTTTCCTTATAAAAAAAAGGGTATGTTTTATTGTTGAGCGCGGATACACTCAATCCATTTTACAACCCTATACACTGAAAGTGTAGTATATACCATGTTATTATAGCGTATGACGCAAATATTTTTATTATTTTTTTAATATGAAAAAAAATATACTAATGCATTTATATATATACTTTACTTAATATAACATTTTCATGTACTCTAATAAGAGAGTATGATTTTTAAACAAAATAAACCGACGTGGACTGCAATCGGTTCTGTGTTGGACATCATTTTCATTTGTCGTTTTAAGTGGATTTTCATGTACGTGCCCACAGCTATCCTGAAATTTTGAAACCCTGTTTACAATCACATCACTAACTCCGTATATGCTTGATTGTCTCAGTATATATTCAATTATAAAAGAAACATAAAAATATACATTTAATTCACATACACATAATTTTTTATTAAAAAAAATTGAAAAAAAATCCATATAACCCTCATATATCCTCCCGCAATCTTCATATATCCATATAACCCCCTGTAATCATACCCTAAAATCCATATAACCCCCTCCATCCGCCTTTCGTCGGTCGAGTTAACGGCGATGAATCTATGCTAGGGGTTATATGGATTTAAGCCAGATTACAGGGGTTATATGAATTTTTTCTAAATTTTTTTTTTTTATGCTTTTTTTTTAATTATAAATGACATGTGATTTCATAACCAGTACCCTGACATATTAATAATGGAGTAAATTAACATTTACATGCATTAACATCTAATGAATTGTAAATCTTTGTTTTGTTGTCATTTTCTGTTATTTTCATTAGGAAACATAAAATTCATATTTTTATTGTTTGATTCACCTTGAATAAAACAAGGATAAGTGATAGATAAGAGATGGAAAAGAGTTTATGATTGACTTTTTAAATAACAATTATACTCCTACATAAATTATTTGTGTTGGGAATAAATATGAGAGGTGTGAGTAATATGATAGATGTGACAGTTTTTGAAAAAAAAAATTTCTAAAAATTCAAAAATATCAAGAGGATGAGTTTTATTTTTTTATTAAATCTTGGGACACATCTTGTATTGGTGTCATGAGAGTGATTTTTGTTGGAGATAAACTATTTGTGGATGAGTAATTTTGAGTTTTTTTTTGAAATATCAAAAGATATAATATATCTCTTTTACTTATACCTCTTTGGTGGGTGATCTTGTATGTATTTATGATTTAAATAATCATGTTCTTTTATTAAAATTAAAGGTGCATGATATCTTAAAAAAAAATTCAAAAGTAAATGTTAAACAGCTCAATTTTTAAACAACAGGCAGAGAAAAAAAAAATTTGGGAAAAATCCATATAACCCCTGTAATCTGACTTAAATCCATATAACCTCCTGCATAAATTCATCGCCGTTAACTCGACTAACAGAAGACGAACAGAGAGGGTTATATGAATTTTGGGATCTGATTACAAGGGGTTATATATGAAGATTGCAGGGGGCTATATGGATTTAGGCCAGATTTCAAGGGGTTATATGGATATTTCATCAGCTAAATAAATATTTTTAAAAAAGTCAAAATGTATGCGAGCTGCAAATTATGAAGTGCAACACCAAACATATCTCTGCATGTATTATGAACTTGTCACAATCTGATGTCAGTTTAGTTTTTAAGACAAATTAGGGGGTTATAACCACCGATTCAGCAGGTTTGGACATGGATTCCCAATAGAAAGCAGAAAACATGAATAACAGAAGAAAACAATTTTTACAAGAATCAATGGACGATTAAAAGAGTGCTCATAAATAAAATTTCCCTCAAATAAGCAGAACTTCAAAATTCAGCAGAACCTGGAGACCGCGGGAAGGGGATTACATCCCTTATATTCTCTATCCCCGTTGCAAACTGCACCAACCTTTCGAATCCCAACCCGAAACCTGCGTGTGGAACTGCAAAAAAAAAAAAATTGTCAAAAAAGTAAATACTAGAGTGATGATTATGCCATGTCACCTAACATAGCAGATAATCTACTGTATCAGTATATACTCTACTATGTCAGTATTTACTCTATTACAAAAAAAAAAGTGAAAATGCATACATTCAATTCGTACTTCATTTAAAAAAAAAAAAAAATTGCCTCACAAGACAAGTATATACTTTAAAAAGATCATAATGTGTTGTCTGACAATACAACATTTTTCAATAATATAAGTAAATATTACCAGTGCATGCATGGAATAAAAAAAATCACGCAAAACCGCCTCACAAAACGTAGGAAAAAAACGAACGGGCAGATTGACAAAAAAAAAAATAGATTTGTCAAAATTGAAAAAAAGATCAAGGAACAAAAATCATTGGTTGATCGAATATGAGATTTTGATGATAAAATGGATCATGATTCAAGATTCAGAAGATCTCTCATCCATTATACTTTTCCCTTCATTCGGAGTAAGCAAAGTCATTTTTTATTAAGTTAATGGAGAATCAGCAAACAAAAATTGAAATATTTGATCGGAACCAGAGGATGGCCAACCTGAACCAAAACGCCTTAGATCAAGATACCACCAAAAGCTTTCTTTGTCAAGTTTCAACTCATCCAGACGACCTTCCAAGTATTCAAGCCGTTCTTCTCTTTGGCTTCCCCCTATTAGCTCACCAACCTGAATGACAGGTAATTCAAAAGGTCATAACAGGAATTTTACATCACTGCAGAAACAAAAATAACTGTCTTTTTATGTCATAACAGCGTATTTTTTTAACCACATGTTGTGAAAATGGAACAGTTGAGTATGCATTTTAGTTGGACAGTTTAGTAGCTTCAGTTAAATGATCCATTTTCTCACTCGACAAGCATAGCTTTAAAATATCGACTGATATATATATATATATCAGTTTGATGCATCAATTTTGTCCCTCCCCTCCCCCTCACCAAACAATAAAATGACAAATCAGACTACTTATGGTCCATTTTCTCGATTGGGAAAATATATTAATGACTTGGTCAAATCATCGATATACTGAAAAAACTACATTTATATTTTCGATCTCTCGATAATATATCAATGATTGTAATGGGTCTGGTCTAGGATTTTTGGTTCACCATTTATATTCCTGGTTACTATCAACAACCATATCAAACAGCTGGAATTCCAGCTGTTGGAGGGGGATTTGTAACCCTCCTCCCCCAATAACACTTTTGACATTTTCTCCATAATTGTCTGAATTTTTTCAAAACAATTTTTTATCAAGCTCCAAATCGATTATATCAATCGATGTATTGATATATTGATTTGGGACTCATCAAAATATCAAAAAAATTGATATTTTAAACTATGTCCACAAGTGAAAGGAGAACTTAAAAAAGAACAAAACATCAGGAAGATCATATGCAAAACTAGTCATTGAAGAACATGGAATGGATCTCTGACAATGGAAATTAACCGCAACTTCAAACGACCATGTGTTTTTACCCTCCAAAGGTACCAAAAAATGCAAGTGAGGAACCATGTCAGGGTAGGATCTCCTTCGATCCTCTCAATTGCGTGCATACACAATCATGCTTGCATGCTGAATGCAGACAAGAGTGACATAACATGCATATATGTAAAAACAAAAATTAATTAAAAAGGTCTCTAGTCTCCACTGAGGTACCTAAACAATTCTCTTTAATGTCAACCAGGCTAATTTTAGGTCCCTGTGTACTGGCATTTTAATTTTATGTACATAAAGATTTAGACAAGGACCATATGAGTGATCAACAAAAAAAAAATGTTAAAAAACTAGTATTCTATCGCTTTTGAAATAAATTATTCATATAAACAAAAAGAAATTACATATGCAAGTGCACAACTGTTTATTGACAATTAACCACGTACTTAATCAAGCAGAAGAGTAAAAAGAATTTCAAGAGTGTTACCCTAGGAACCAACAGATCCATGGCTGCAACTGTTTTTCCATCATTGTTTTGCCGCATATAAAAAGCCTTTATATCCTGGAAGATTTATGACACACAATAACTTAGACATGGAATTCAAGCACACATATCCACTGTAATTATTATAGTTTAAGGCAGAATAGAATCCGTGCCTTTGGATAGTCTCTGATTATTACAGGCCTCCCAGCAAAAACATCTTCAGTGATATACCTCTCATGCTCACTTTGCAGATCACTGCCCCACTTCACCTATAAAATATATAGAACACACATAAGTGCAGCCATTTGACATTTCATGTCAAGGACTGTTAGAAGCTATAGCTAACATGATCATGTACCTAACAGTGCTAGTGTGATTTTTATCCATTTTCAACATGAGACCCCTTAATAGGTATCTACACTTTGGCTGATATAAATTGCCTCCTGCTAGATTCCAAAACAGGATTGGAAAAAATGCTAAATAAAACATAATATATCTAAGCTTATTAGTATATTCTGAGTCAGATAACACCGTCAAATGGTTTACACAAGTGTCTTCAATAATGTCCATCATGATACTGATGTAGTCTTACGAGACGGTAGTTTCTCATCTACCTTCCCTGTGTGGATCAGAAGGAGCTTATCTTTTTTTTTTCTGATGTCATTTTCTGTTTTTCTTCTCATCCTTGACCTCAGTTTAAACTCTGTATCGATTTTGCTTCTAAATCGTAATACAATTTCTATCTTAAAAAAATGATATAAATTTCCAAAACTAAAGGAAGTTTTATGATGTAAAAGCATGCACAGCATAATGTAAGTTAAATCAGGAAAATTAACAAGAACCAAGAGAGTGAGCTTCTGTTATACATATAGTGACCTATTTCAGTAACAAGACCCATAATTTGCAATATTATAACCATGCATAGGTTTTTCAGAATAAGTTTCCTACAATGGAAAGTGCCATAACTATGTAAACATAATTCTTTAACTGACCTGTGTAGTGCAATAGCAGAATAATTCCCGTGATATGAATAAACAAATCAAACTAAAAACTACCCAAAACATATCATTAATAAAGATGTCACAAGGTTCATGAGAATCATATCACACTTGCTATCAATTGAGAAACATGAAAGGAGGGGCCTGACTGAAAAAAGGCAAGATAGATAGATAGGTCCCTAAGCAAAAGCTGATTTCAACATAGAAGATCTCCAAATTACCGGAAACTCAAATCGTTTTTTTGCTTTAAGAAGAAGCTCAACAGCATCGGTGTATGTCAACTGAACAAAGTCCTTTTCAACTACATCCTGTCATAGTTAAGATGATTCACCAAAATAAATTAAAAAAAATTATATTTGAATTTCAAGAATCACAGAATAATTTGAACATAAAAAATTCCAAGAAAGTGCAATCAGGACCATATGGGGAAAATTAAAGGAAAAAGAAAAGGTTACATCGGAGCCCTACACTCAATCTATCCACAATTCCTTTTTCAATCCACGTGTTAAAGAAATCCATGTCTTCTTTGCAGTTCTCCAGAACATACTTTACCTAATGAAAACAATACACAACCAGAAAAAAAAAACAGAACATTTCATTAAGCAACAGCATCATAACAATCAAAAGCCATCTGAACAGGGCTAGCCATATTCAGCATAAAAGATGTGAAGAGAGACCTACTACATACTGGAGATAGGCAGTTGCACATGCCATGTCATCATTCAGATCAGCAAAAGCAAGTTCAGGCTCGATCATCTATAAGTCAGCAAAAAAAATAAAAGATCACCCAATCAAATTATCAATCAAGGTATTACAGAGCATAAAACAAAACAAAACAACAAAAATGGTTACCCAAAATTCAGCTAAATGCCTGGATGTATTGGAGTTCTCTGCTCGAAAAGTAGGACCAAATGTGTACACCTGATAGCTCAGCAAAGTGGTAAATCATGTAGATGAAAAATGACAATGAACAAATTTCCATTTTCCTTACTTCTATCAAGAGTTGCACCAAAAAAAATTGATCATAAGAAAATTAGATATTGAGACTTTCATAGGAATAGAATCATACATCAGAGAGAGCAGTCGCATATGTTTCAGCATTGAGCTGTCCAGACACCGTCAAAAATGCAGGTTTTCCAAAAAAATCCTACAAATGAAAGAAGATAATTAAAAACATAGACCAGAAAGTATAGTTCAATATTGCATCTCAACTTACAGCATTCAGGGTATTCACTGAAAAGATAATACATTCAATAATATAATCAATACTGTGTCTCAACTTACAACAATGCTCAAAACACATACATGAGAATGACAATTTTATCAACCTCGGAGAGAAAATTTACAGTAACATTCTTTTGCAGAGGTGGTAGTTACAGGGTTATTTGAGTATTTGAACAGAATGGACTGTGAGTATCATGGTTATACTTGTCAGTGGAATGGACGAATTGGGATATCTACCATCCCCCATTGATATAGTCATCAACTGGACATGCCTACTCATATTCTTCGTGCAGAGGTGGTACTGGGCTATTTGGGTCTTTGAACAGAATAGAGTGAGTGCATTTATGGTTATACCTGTCCATGGAATGGATATATTCTACTGAGATATCTACCACTTGACCACCCATTGATATGGTCATCAACTGGATATGCCCGTGCCTCATCGTAATTAATATCACCAGAAACCTCAGACCACAAAAAGAACACAAGGATTTTCACCATTTTTTAAATCTAGAGCTACGAAGAAAACCACAACATTATTAAAAATATTAATAATAGAATGTATTTTGTAAAAACAAATAACTATATGAACAAGACAGTCTTAAAGCATTGGACTCGACCATCTAAACTCTGAAGCCTTCTCTCAGATGTCATAGTTCAAATGAAGACCAGTTATTCTAAAGCTGGTGATTTGCTGACAACCTTCATACTCAATTATTATAACAATAAAAAATGACAATGAGATGAACAGTAGAAGTAGGAGAATAGTTGATACACAAGAAAATGGATTACCTGTGACCAATCAATGGCCCCATCCTTGGTGCTTGGAATAGATCCAACAGGTGAATTAGTATCCTCACCAGAACTTGGTATCTGTCAGATAAGCAGAATTACAAAATAAAAAAATGGGACAAGTGAATTACTGTTGAACTTGTTGTGTAGCTGGGTTGCAGCTTTGGAAATAGATGCAAATGCACAAGCATATGCTGAGCACAATGGATGTCCCATCCTTTTGTCTCAAAAATTTTTACAGTAAAAATACATAATAGGTCTCACCACCATCACAAGACCCATGCATCAAATACTCTCACTCACCAAACATCCTGATGCTAGGTTTATAGATCCAAGAGGAAGGTCTATAGATATATGAAATTGTGGAAATCAAGCAAATCAAATGGTTCATTTCCTCTCAAATGTCGAGGATGTATTGATAAGTCCTATGAGACATAAAATGGAGAGGAAGAGCATGAAAAATTGGGAAGTACAGGTTAATTAAAGAAAAAGTTTAGAAGGGATATTACTCCCATCTCAGCCCATATATCCTCTGGGAACTAGGAACCCCAGCCCTCACCCCTTCCTAGAAAACATTATTTCATGGTGGCAATGGGTAAAACTTTTGGTGCACCAGACATGAATACACGGTTAATTTACATAAAGGATATGCATACCAATGTTGTCACACAGAATTGTTCACCAGCTCCTTCACAATCTGAAGCAGTAATAATTGGGCTTGCGATCCACACAAATCCATTTTCTTGGAAAAACTTGTGAGTTGCATATGCCAGGGAATTTCTGACTCTCGTGACCTACAGCCAACTTGCAAAATAAAAGGGTGGAGAATAAACAACTGATTGATGTTAAAGAGAGAAATGAAACAGTGGAATGATGAGAAACCATGAGATGAGCGAAGAGAAATAAAAACGGCAATTGGCCGACCTGGAATTCACCTCCTTCACTGTGAACTTGAATTGTGTGAGTTTTCAGTAAATAAATTAATAAATTATTCAATGTCATCAACCAAAAAAACATTATAGCTGCAGATAAACACGGCCAACTTCTTTTGCCTATTTCAGCTTGGAGAAGTTGTGTTTATAAATATAAAGGAAGGGCAGTGACAATACATATCTTAACAGATATGAATGAAGAATTGTAAGGGCAGATACATCAAGTGATTTAAACCGCAGTATCAACATAGACACTGAAGTACCATACGAAGCTTCAACATATAGCAACCAATATAATTTTATTCTCATGCTAGTAATTATCTTATCAGACACCCAAGTGTCTGAGTATGAAAACATGCTTTCACAAAAAAGGCAGCACTGAACAAGAGTAACTTAAAGAACCAAATATGTGAACAACAATGGATAATACATTTGAATTTGTAATTAGAAAATTCCTTGGACAAAGTATATCATTAAAGATGATATCAGAACAATGTACTCTGGAAAGATGCATAATGATAAATTTGGAAAACAGCTAACATTAAGCATGTATGAGCATACCGCACCAAATGTATTTGTTCGCGGACGAAGATGGGCTATTGTTCTCAAAAATTCTCTGCTGGCCCTCTTCTTTTGAATTGGAAACGCCACAGGGTCACTTTTCCCAACCTATGAACAGATGAACTGAAACATGTATGAGTTAATTGGCATGAAAATAGAACAATACAAGCCCTAACATACTATACTTCTAATTTGTCTAATGTTTTAGAGAATAAATCAACACAGGTATACAGATGGTTTACCAAATTAAGCACGGTCATATGTAAAGACTACTAGAGAGAGAGAGTATGTAGGAATCTTTCCTCAGATTATTTCCAATTGTGTAATCAAAGCTTTGCCATTTATATAAGATAATTTACATCCAATTAACAAGAATTAGCATATTTTATTTCCCAAATCAGTGTTCATCTTGCAACAGAAAAATTGTTCATATGCAAAGTGAAATATGGAAGAAATTCAACCACATATCCTTTACAACTTGAACCAGTATTCATCAACTTTGCTACACCCACCCATCCACACCTAAAATTACCATGACAGAGACAGAGTAAGTGCAACCAAATGGCCCGGGAGAGACTAGGACTTACCAGAACGAGCTTTTCTACCTTCAGTTCCACTTTTTGTTTTGTTCCCTGGCTGTTGACCAAAATCCCCTCAATCATAACTGACGCACCACTGGCAATACATCCAGCCTCCACCTAATAAAAACACCCCATTTAACATGAGTTGGTTAGAAACATATGAACCGGACAAAAGCCCTGCCAAGAGATCAAGATAATGGAAGGAAACGACATTACAATAAAATCTACAAATCATGAAAGATGGAATCAAATGTCCCCCAATCATTGAATGCACATCATAGTTGCCTGGGCGCCGCCTAGGCGGCTAGGCGGTCCAGATGGACCTAGGCGGCCGCCTAATAGCATGTTAATTAGGTGGGTGCCTGGGCCCGCCTACCCCCCTAAATCACGCCTAGTCCGTCTTAATCACGCCTAGCCCGCCCAATCCCTCGCCTAACCTCAAAAATAAAAGACAAAAAAAACACAATCGAAATATTGAAACATCACCTACTCTACTCTGCCGGTCATCAGTGCAACAAATTCTCCCGGTCCTAAGTGAGTCTCCATTGATTTTTTGTCTCTCCCTCCTATCTCTCTTCAAAAATTTTGAACTCTTATCTCATTCTCTTCCAAACTCTTCCCCTTTTTCTCCTTCTTTAATGCCACTAGGGTTAGATTATATTAATTTTTTTTAAATGGACATGCACCAATAAATTACATCCATATGTTCTTTATTTATAAATAGCATTCTTCATTTTAAGTAATATTCATGGAAAAATTAAAAAATGGATAAGCAGATAAATAATTTTAATATAATTACCAATTTCAATTATAAAATCTTAATTAAGGCCGCGCCTAGGCGGCTAGGCGGTTGGCCACCGCCTAGGCTCGCTTAGCCGCCCAGACAACTATGATGCACATACAAATGCATCATCAACATAATCCCTTTCTCAGATGGTTCAGGGCTAACTTCATAAATGCCATCGTGCAAAATCCTATATTTGCTTATTGCATGAATTATATTTCCTACCTATACAACTTCCATTGAAGTTTTACATAAACCCCAAACCCCCCTTCCTTTTCTTAAATGAAAATATCTATTCAACTAGATTCATGGCTCAATGGTTAACATCAGAATTTGCAATCCTGGGGTGGTTCAAATCCCACTACCTAGCCTATATATACATGTGTGTGTGTACACGATGCGCCGCGCGTGTGTATTCATGTGTTTTTGTGCTTGTGTGTGTGTGTGTTAGTGTGTATTATTCAACCACTGCACGAAAATGATATGTCAAAATTTCTCATCGGAGCAAGCTGTAATACTTTTTCCCTTGTAAGCAATAAGTAGCATTCAAGTAAAACAAACATTCACCATTCCTTAAAGAACAAATAAACAGTGCTAAAGACTCTTTTTTTATAAAAAAGAAAAAAGAAAAGGAACTTAACTTTCTGTGGAAACTGACAAAGTGTGCTCACTATTCTAGCCGAGTAGGCAAAAAATATGTTCCCGCAAAAATACCTGATCATAACCTTCCACATCTGAATTCAAGACGCATTGCATGTTGGAAAGGCAAGAACCATCATTCACCTAAAAATTCGCCAAATCAAATCTTATCAGAAATCCATCATAGTGTCTCAATTATCTCAGCCTATTCAAATGTATCAAATATTCACATCTTCCGTTATGAAATTCAAAATGCACAGAGAGAGAGAGAGAGACTAGCCTCGATGAAGGTGACACTGCTCTGGACTCGGCAGGTCCGGACCCAACCCCTCACAACAAGCCTCTCCCCGAGCCGGTCGACCCCCTCGGAGGGCCCTCCCTTCACTTCGGCTATCTTCAGACGCTTCCGGAACTCCCTAACCCTCTCTCCCGCCTCCGCCGATCCGGTCCCCGTCACACCGAGTGTCTCCCCGGTCGTGACGGCTCCGACGCTGCAGAAGCGCCGCCACCTGGGAGTGGAAGGGGGGAGGCGGAGGAGGACTGGCGGATGAGGTGCGGCGGAGGTTCTGGAGTTTCGGGCGGTGCAGAGGAGGAAGAAACGGGCGGCGATGCGGGAAGAGGCGGAGGGAAGGAAGGCCCTCATCGTGATTGGCTTTCTCCTCCGGATAGCTGCTTCCGCGACCACTGAATCGCGGTCTTTTTTTTTGTAGGGCTTTCGATTTCAGCCGTGTATGAGATTTATCACAGGATAGAGCTATTCCCACCTCCCTGTTTAATTTACCCAAACCAAAATACCATTATTATTATTTTTTTCATTAATCCCACTATCCAGTTTGATAGGGGTCAATCAAAAAAAATCCAGTCAAAGTCTGTTTCCCTAAAATAACATAAAGTTTGTCGATCTGTTTGAATAAGTATCAACAAGAACATATCGAAATCCTTTAAAACAACAACTATCTTCTAAAAATCAATCACTTATACAATTATTAAGTCCTTACAATAAAAAAATATTATTTAAATAATTTAAACCATTCTAAACAATCATTCATCTGTATAGTCATTCAAATATAAGGAACAAAAATGTTAAATAATTAGTCATTTAAGCCAAACAAACAATAAACATTTTATATATACAAGAAACATTGTTTTTTTTGTATAAAATTACACATCTAGTCTAAAAATTTCTATCATACTTGGTCTTGTTGGATTTGTATGGAAAATTAGGGCTGCAACTCGAGTGGGGTAGGGTTTGAGTTAATCCCAACCCAAACTCAATCTGAAGTTCAATATGTTCAACCATAACCCAATCCAACAATTCTAATTTGAATCTAACTCATGGTAACCCAAACCAACCCATAGAACCTATTTTTCAACAAAAAAAAAAAAAATACACATTTTTTAAATCTTAATCGACCCACTAAAACAATCTAAATCTACAAAAAAATATATATATTTTGAAATTTAGAATAAAGAATCAAGCATCAATGGCCCCATGACCCATTTAGAATATCATGTGGGTGTCTATTACATGTTAGAGTCGGGTCAGGTTATCTATTATGCCAACCCGAACCTAACCCGATTTTTAACTTAACCCAAATTGACAAAATCGAACCCAAACCTGATTTTTACAACTCAACTCATATAAAAATCGAATCCAACATATCAGGTTTAGGTTTAACACAACCCAAATTGTAGCCCTACAAAAAATGTAGGATGATGCATGATAATATACCCTAGTAACACAACAATGTAAAAAAAACTATGGAAAATGAGATGGCTAATCTAAGTAGGGGTGGGAATATATGTGTAAGGAAGCAGGCTTACGGGCTAGGGGGCTGTGTCGTGCTGGTCTGTTAATTTTGACAGGCTATGCTGTGCCTGGCTCACCGGGCCAACAAACTACCCATGCCAGTGAGCCACCGATGGGCCTAGAGGCCGGCCCATGGTTTTTTTTTAAATAATTTTTTAATTTTTTTATTGTAAATTTTATTTTTTTTAATATTATACATACAAAAATTATATAAATGTATTACATATACATATATATATACACACAAAAATACTTGATAAAACAATGAGATAAGAAATTTATTCAACATATTATATGTTCCTTCTACTGTGAATTGTCATGTCGTGTTGTGTCTATTGTGTTGTGCTCATTAAAATGCCACGCAAAAAATAGCTCACGTGTCACAAAATTAACGTGGCATGATTCATATATCTTAACGTACCGTGCAGTTAACGTGTTGTGTAGTATCGTGTTTGTTTTTTAACGTGTCGTGCCGTTTTACCCCTCTAGCGAGGAATAACTGCTAACTTAGCCTCGTTGTTTTGGTATATCAAAAAGTTGAGGTACTTAAAAGAAATAAGTATCTGAATAAAATACTTGAATTAATTTCCCATAAAAAAAAATTCATCGAAATCGTAAAATAAAGGGAACAGAGCGTAAGAAGAAAAGACGGCGGGCCCTTCCCTGAAACCTATACCATGGCCGACCCTTCCGACGACCTCGATCAGCTCCTCGACAGTAAGCTCTCTCTCTCTCTCCCTCCAATCGACCTCTCCAATTCTCTTCTTAAACATCTCCGTCTCTTTCACAGGCGCTTTGGACGACTTCGCGAAGATCGATCTAGGCCCCTCCAAAAGGTATAATCCAATCTTCAACACCAATTCGCAGCCTCCGGAACCCTAATTATCGTCTTCATGATCTCCAGGAGCAATAGCGAAGAAAGCTTGAAAGGGGATGAGGGACCGTCGTCCGATCGCAAACCTGCGGTCCAGGGGCTGGGTTTAGGATTGCCGGATCTGAAGGCGAAGGGTTCGAAGAAGGGCAAGCAGAGAGCGGCTTCGAAGGGGAACCATGCGTCGGAGGCGTTGGAGCAGCTGACGAGGCAGACTCGGGAGGCCGTCCGCGAGTTGAAGGAGTCTACCGCCACCTTGGATGCTCAGGGTGACGATATGGACCCCGAGCGGATGGTGGAGGACTTTGTCAAGCAGTTCGGGGACTTCGGCGGTGGCCCTCCTGTATGTAATTCTTTCTCCTTGTTTGGTAGGGTTTTATTCTTGTATTCTAGGGTTTATAGGGTTTTGTTGATGGTATTTGTTTTACTTGTTTGGGATGAGTTTGATGAAGCATAATTAGACATGCGTGGAGTAGTTTTGTTCAATTGCTTACATATGACCATTAAAAGTTCTAAGCTTTTTTTTTTTTTTTTTTTGAAAATCAATTATAGAATTGGTTCACATGTTTCTGTGTGTTCAGCAAGCTTTTGTAACTATACAACACTGATTTTTTTTATTTTTTTTTTTAAATGTTATTGGAGCATTCTCCAAGAAAGTAAAAATCAAAAGGAAGACAAATAATACTTAAAGAAAAGAAAATATTGGACAAGACTCTCACAACACCCTTTGGTACAATTTATCTATCCCTTTCTATTTATTCCCCATAGTACTTCTTCCCTAGAAGCATGGTGACCTAAGCTCCAAGGGATTTCATAATCGATGCCCAAATTCTTTCTTAATGATTTTTTTGGAAGATTTGCTGGTTATGTACGATCCATATGCCCCAACAAACCTTATGAGTTATGAGAGCTTGGAATTTTACTTTATTGCTTCGGTCGCCTCTTTTCTTTTCTTCCTCTGGAACCATTCCCACATATTCTTTTCTAAATTGTTGAAATTGAATTACTATAGAATACTAGTTTCAATGTCTCAAATATACTTTACATAGGCATTCTTTTAATTCCTGTTATGAAATTGTGGTAGTTGACCTGTTCATCCCTTTTCGCACTGCTCATTTATATCCAGGTATGTAATTCAGTGTTTGGAGAAATCTCTGTTTATGATGCATCTCTACTTTGCTTTTTCTTCCCCCTCAGGGAGACATGGAATCATTGGTCGAGACCATGTTCCAGCAGCTTTTGTCAAAAGAGATCCTCCATGAACCTATGAAAGAGATTGAACTGAAATATCCTCAGTGGCTGGAGGCTCACAAAGATGGTCTGAACCAGGAAGACTATGACCGCTACAGTCACCAATATGAGCTTATAAAGAATCTCAATGAAGTCTATGAGCAAGATCCTGATAACTTCCCCAAGATTGTTGATCTCATGCAGAAGATGCAAGAATGTGGCCAACCTCCAAGTGATATTGTTCGCGAGCTTGCGCCTGATCTTGATTTCAGCAATCTCGGTCTATTGTAAGTTTCAATCATTACAATGTGTTTGCCATTTGTCTCTACCAGTTTTGGTCATTTAATATTCAGATAATTTTTTTCCATTTTTCTAACTAAAGTTTTTGTATGCTTTCCTTTATTTGTTATAAAAATAATTGACTTGTATTATGCATCCTCCATAATGGAAATATGCGCTGGATTTGTGTTTCAATGTATCTGTTCTGGAAATAGACCAGTACTTTTAAAATGATTAGTGCCATCGTTTTCTACCAAAATATATACACTACTTTTGTTGGGCAATTCTTTTGTTTGCGTGGAGATAGCTCACTTATCGTTGCTGTTGTTCTAACTTCTAACTGCAAATAAGGAAATTCGTTGTTCATGTACTCATGTACATTAGATTGTTGGGAGAATGGGAGGTTATCTGTTACTAAAAATGTTCGTCTAAGCATTGCTGATGCCAACAATTATTGAAGCCTTGGTCGAGGAGTTCCAACTGTTATATATGTTGTCAGCATCGTTGCCTTTACCCTGACAGTTTAGAATTGTTTATATCAGACTTATTTTGCCATCATTAATCCCTGTAGGCTATTATTTTTGTGCTTATAGGTTCTCTTTTCCGATAGCGAGGAAAACATATCAAGAAGTCAGTCAAAATATGTCTTATATTGGGCTGCTTTTATTACTCCTGAAACTACTTATATTTAACCCCACTGTTTTTTTTGTTTTTTTTTTGGTGGAGTACAATATAGGAGAAATCCCACTGTTACTTGTCTAACTCTATCTCTGTATATTCCCCTTATGATGCATAACCTATTGGTATGTTTCATGTCAACTTTCTAACATCTTCTTCATTAGCTTTCCTTTGGTATAGTTGGTGAAAGCTCCATCCACACAACACAGCATTTCATTTGTTGGAGTTTCAGTTATGTCCAGCATTGGTCCCATTTTGTTGTGCTCTCATTCCTTGTAAACTTTCTACACTTTCTGTACCTTAGACACAAACATGACTTGGCTCTGCCGGTCTTCCCTGTTGTTACCCCTAGTGCCATCTAATGTGAAGCTTCACCAGAACTTGCATTCTTTTTATTCCCTTTCTTATCTGGAAGAAGAAAAAACATCTCGAATTCTAAATTAAGCTTTGGCTTATTGATGTCTTTTTAGTGAGAGGGGTGGTCTAATTTACCTCATACAAGATGGGAGTGAAATAAGGGCTAATTTACTTTACCAGTATATTTGCTCAAAAAAAAAAACCTTTACCAATGTACACTGTTTCCAAGACAAATGATTATACACAGACTGGATGGGTGGAAAACCAGATCCCTTATCTTGGGAGGAAAGCTAATCCTACTTCACACAATTCTCTCAAATTTGCCATATTTTTTTTCTATCTATACAAGTGCCGAAGGGGATTCTAAACAATTTAGACACCATTAGGAGATTTCTATGTAACGGGTCCACAGTTGGAATAAGAAAAGCTTATTTCTTAATTGGGAGAATGTTTGCAGTTGCAAAAAAGATGGGGGCCATGGTGTTCTCAGACTAGCTATTATGGATCAAGCTCTCTTATTCAAGTCGCTGTGAAGGAGACTTTCCAGATTCTCTGGTGCAGAATTATTAGAGCCAGGTGCTACTGTTCTTGTGCAACATTTGATTCCATGCCTGCTAATCAATATAACCTCTCTTGAACCTGAGGAGGAATAGTGAGTCAGATATCTTCATTCCAATTGGCTGTGAAATGCATTGTGGGGAATGGTGACTCTATAAGATTTTGGCATGAGTATTGCTGTACAGAGAGCCACTGAGATGAGATTCCCTAGGATGTTTACATTCCTGTGATGAAATTGGGAATGGTCCAAGACTACTATGAAGTGGTAAAATGATGTTCTGATTTGGACTCCAATTTTGAGAAGGAACCTTCGTGACACTGTGATGCTGGATATGTAGGATCTCCTTATTTTTCTTCAAAATGCCAAGGTGGTTAGTGGAGAGGTGGACAAAATCTTGGACCTCTAATCCTAAATAGGGTTTCTCTGTGAGATCCTGCTACAAATGGATAGTGAGGCTCACCTCCCCAGTTGTGTAGTGCTGCCAAATACATGGATACTAAAATGGCACTAAAAATGCAGGTTTTCATGTGGCTTCTCTATCGAGAAAGGCTTTGAACCAAAGTGTATTGTGCCAACTGGGTGTCAAATTCATCTCTTTCTTGTGCTCTACTTGATTTGAAATTCATTAGGTGGAATAACGTGTGGTATAGCTCTTGATCTTGTCCTCTTCTTTTGATGCAAATCCTTGAAACTGATTAATTGACAAATTAGGTAAATCTTATTTTTTTCTTTTTCCCATCAGCAGAGACACGCTTCATTGTAAACGAATCCTGTCATCCTGTTTACCTTCACCTTCAGTGAGGATGGATTTTTAGAGAAGTTGGTAGTTAAACATCTCCAAATTTGCTAGCCATTTGTGATGGGCGAGTATGGAGCGGATATTTGGGTTGAATCGTCTAGGGAAATCATTCTATGCCTGAGACGTGGAATGATTTTATATAGGATGGAGACTAGGCCTGCGTTGTCTAGCATCTTTGATGTGGTTTGAATATATAATCTGAGTTTTTGATGATGCTTGCGTGCTTCGCTTTCCCTTTATTAGCAATAGTTCACTAGTTCTCATTGAACCAAAGCTGTATATTTTGGATGAGATATTTGGAGACCATGTAGATATATACCCTATTATATAGTCTAAAATTGTTTTCCTGTCGGTTATCCATTACTATCGTTTTGAACACCATTTTTTTCGTGGAATTTTTTTACTGACATATCATCCTGTACTCCCTGGAACACAGTTTCTCTAGTGGTCTCTGACATTGCCTCCCTTTCTTTTTGTCTGCAGATCTCCAGAGACAGCGGAATCCCCAGCCAATTGTTGCATAATGTGACAACCCACCCTCTGTTTGCATGTAGAATATGCAGCTGTTCAGCTTCACATTATTTTCATGTTTTAAGACTTTTTCGCATGTTAATTTTTACATTACATTGAGGTGTGAAAAGGTATATATATGCTCTTTATTCGTCATTGAATCACTACTAAATAATAATGCCGTTCATGCAAGTTTGAATTACAGTCAGATTGGCCTACAGAATTGGATTAAATACTCAGAATTTCTTGTAATGTGGTTTACACATTATTGCTTGTTTCAAATAATGCGCACACAATAAATGATATTTCCCTTTCTTTTTTTCTTTCTTTCTTTCTTTTCGTCCCTTGTATTTTTATTACATAAGAATCAAAAGAATGTTGTAGGGATCATCAGTCCTGCACAAATGAGTCTTCTTCAAGCATCAGACGGGCCGAGCCAATGCCTTCCATTGACGAAGCTCTTAACGAGAAAAGGTCTCGCCGTCTCAAAATCAAGCTCCCGCGCCCACGACACCCCTCGAACCGCTTTAGCTCCAGGTCCCCAGCACCTGTAAACCCCAAAAAATGCAGTCCTGCAAAATCAGAGAGAATTTCAATCAGTTTCAGACTCCAGTTCATCTGGTTCAAGAAGCAGACCTTCACGGGGTGATCTTACTTGTTCTTGCTCCCCGTATGGTCCCAGTCGTCCCAGCCACCGGTGGCAATAACATCGTCGAAGTAAGTGTAAGAGTAGACAATCCTCGAGAACTGCCCCATCGCCCTGCCCACGTACAGTGGTCCTGTGCCTGTCACACTGCACCTCACAAACGCGAACCCAGACTTATCGTAGGGTGACTTGCGGTCCTGCGCCGCGATGGACCCAAACCTCGTCGCGATGGAGTGGATCTGGCATTCCTTGTACATGGACCTCCCGTTGCCGAAGATGAAGTCGATGGAGCCCTCAATGTAGCACTCCTTGAAGTAGTGCCGGCCTGCGTCGTCGCAGAGCGTGTCCTGCGCCCCGTGGAACCCGCATCCGAAGAAGTAGGCCTTGTCGCCCGATATCCGGAAGGCTGCCGCCTGCCACCCTTCCATCCCCGGCATTGGCGCTGGCGCCGTGTTCTTGCATGTTGAACAATGTAAGCTTTGCACCACAATCAACCATTCAATGGGAGCCAACATTGATTAGATGGAGACTTACTTTGAAGCTGATGTTTCTGGCACTGAAGTAGTTAGCGAAGACGGTGACGGACGCCGTGTTGTACGTCCGAAGCTGCTGCCCATCGGGGCCTTTGTCGCCCGCCCTATCGTGCCATTCAATCACCGTCGCCTCCCTCCCCTCCCCTTCGAAGGTTATGTATGGTTTCGTCGCCGGCACCACCACCTTCTCTCTGTGGAACAACAGTCAGAAAGAAGAAACTAAAACCCAGTGTAACACAACAACTCATAAAACATTTACAGAGGATGGTTTGCTTACACGTAAACGCCGGCTTTGATGCGGACGATGACAACCTCCGTGTTGCACTCGGGGATGGACTCGACAGCCTCCTGGACGGAGAGGAAGCTGCCGAAGCCATGGGCATCGACGGTGATGGTCCGGCGCCCGGTGGGACCGACCCACTTCTTGTGGTGGTGGTGCTGCTGCTGCTGCAGCTGCTGCTGGGGGGTTTCGGCTGTTGAATTCAAGGCTATGTAGTGATCACTGTTGGGAAGCAAAGACAGAGTTTGAACATGTGAGAGGAACACAATGAGAGAAATGCAGGTGAAGATCAAGAGTTGCATCTGAAGCCGAGCCATTCAAAGGAGCAGAACAGAGGAGGGGAAGAGAGTGAGTGTGTGTGTGTTGTGAGGCTGTATAAAAAGGAAGGAAAAAAAAGTTATTGGTCCAACGGTCGAGTGTTTAATATTTTTTTTGTTGTTTTGTTACCTTTCACAAAAGGCATATAACACAAGTAACAGGTTTCCTTTATTTACCCACCGTTGATAATAATAAGCTTTTAGCAAGAATCCCGAGGGAGGATTGAACGGTCTTGATTGGATCGAAGCCAGATGAAAAAGGTTGGTCCCTTTATGTACATATCTTTATTTTGTTTTATTCATATTTTAATGTAAAAAGAAGAAAAGAAAAAGTGGGAGACTGGATGGGAACAAAAATAGGGGGGGGAGGAGGCAGAGGGATTCTGTCACAGTGGGGTTGAAAAAAAAAAAAAAAAAAAAAGGAGAAGAAGACGAAGTGTATTGTGTAACGGTCATATAGTGAGTGAATATTGTTTGTATTTTTTTGTCATATAAAGCTGAGAAATGCATGGCGTCTAGTGTTTTTATTTTTGTTTGTTTTGTTTTCGGAGGTGGTGGTGGTGGTGACTGGGGTGCATGTGGAGGTTGGTTGGTTTATTCTTTTGTTTTTTTTTTTACGTTAGCCGAACGTTGGCATGAACAGGCGCAGAAGTCCCGGACGGTAGCTAAATCTAATTCCGCCTCTTATGGTCCTGATGAAGATGGAATAACGTGCAACGGTTATTGGTCTGTAAAAAAAATGTGCAAGTAAATGCACCTCGAATGCAACAGTTTTGACATTCTTTTCGTCATTCATGATCCTTCAAAATTATCCATTCAGTCTCGGGTAGAAGAAAAATAAGAGGAATATGTTGGAATTTGGGAGAATAAATCTAAAAACTTATTTGTTTGTAAAGAATAAATGAGTTCGTTATAAAAGGTCTATCCTTTGCCTTTAAAAAGAAGAAAAAAAAATGTGAGTATATATATATATATATATATATATTTGTTGAAAAAGGTAGATATTGTTATCATGGTTTTATTTTTTATTTCGAAGTACAAATTTAAAAGAGGTGAGAGGAGATAGAAGAAACAGAAATAAAAAATAAAGCACATGAACCGAAAAGTAAGTATAATTACGCCAGTGTAAGTGAGAATAAAATGGTATAGGTGTTTCAGATCTTATTGAAATTGTGTTATTCAATCTAGTTTATTTCAATGATACAATGAGGGATCACATGTCATATAATATGTCATCATCTTTTATAGTCATGGGCTCACATGTCAAATCATTTTTATCTTTTATAGATTCTCATCAACATTTTAATCAAAATTTATCTATAATCAAAATAACAATAAAAATTTCATCAACGGTAATAACTAAATATACAAGTAGAAAATGACTTAATTCTTATCTATATTACAGTAGTTATCAATCATATTTCCGGACCGATTGTATTACTCAACCAGGGGCTTAAGTTTTTTTTTTTTAAATAATGTTTCGCATATTATATAAGAGTGGTGAAAAAAAAATTACTATGATCAGATAATGTTATTATTATTACGTGAACAAATAATATAAAAAAAAAAACTGAACTCCTTGTAAGACCCATTCCACAGTGATAAATATAATACCGGCATAAACTGAAATGAAATTGAGAATATATTTTTATTGGACTTGGTGTATATATTTTATTTTTTTATAGCCCCCTTTACAATCCTAAATATCTCGTTAGCTATCAGCACTCACTGTGACGAGATATATTATACCTTGTTAGATATTTTTACATATTCTATAAATGAGTTCATACAATTCATTATAATATATATTTTAAATTTTTTTACAATTTTACATACCTCATTATATGATGTATACTATTTTTAAACAAACAAAATTGGGTGTGGGACTGAATTTAGGGATTGAAATGGAATTGGGTCTAACATTTTCCGGTTGGGCACTGTTACACACAATCATTTTTACAATCCAAATATAGTCTCATATACTTCATTAACCATAAAACGAGATATATATCTCTTTAGATAAGGGATATATCTCGTTAATTTTTTTTAATTACATTTGCTAAAAATGAGTTTATTCAATATAAAATATAACAATATACAATTTTTATCAAAGCATATACTCGTTAGATTATGTTTATTATTTAAAAAAAATTAAAACGTGTGAGGACTGTCAAGAGAACTATAGTTGGGGCTGTCTCTAACATTATTCATTCTTGTTACATACATACTATCTCTGACTGTATATAGCAGGCCCATGACCTTGGCCCATATTTTTGGTACCAGTGTATCCAGACCCGGACCCGACCCGACCCGGACCCGATTACACGTGTAATATACCCGATCCGATTTGGACCCGACCCGAGTTGGACCCGACCCGGCGGACCCGAACAAACAAATGGGTCGGGTCCGGGTCCACCCCGCCCCGACCCGTTGGACCCGAGACTCGATTGTTTTATTAAAATATGCTCATATATTATAAGACCATTAGTATTAGTTGATACATAATTTTATTTCTTACTTAACTTATTTTTGTATCTATAAGTTCATAAATCATAATCATAACAAGCCTATAAATCGGTTTGTTTTGGATAATTAACTTATTAGCTTTTGAATTTGTATGATTAATTAGTTTATTGCATGATTTATGTTTATTATTTAGGTTAATATGTTAGTGTTTATTGTTTTGAATGTTGTTTAGGTTAATATTGTTTTGAATGTTGTTTAGGTTAGTTATGTTTATTATTTAAGCATTCACATAGTCTTTCAATGCCTTGGAGCCCATTATTGCTAACAGTAAGATGCCTAGTTACAATCATGATTAGGAAGTAGCTTTTGCCCTAAATCGTCCTTTCACCTAAATCTAATCACCCTATATAATTTTAGAGATTATTGTTTTGAATGTTGTTTAATAATTCATTTACTTCTTTTGAATTGTATAAAATTATATTCAAACATAGTCTCATTAACAATAATGTTTTATTACAAAAAATTTCAAATAGAATGATAAGGCAAACAAATACATGAGCTCCTTTTTTTTTTTTTTTTACCCAACCATCCGGGTCGGGTCGGATCCGGACCCGACCCGGGTCCGACGGGTCCGGGTCCGGGTCCACATTTCCCCGGACCCGCCGGATTCTAAGTTGGACCCGGACCCGCCGGGTCTTGCCACGGGTCGGGTCCGGCTCCACCCCGACCCCACCCGTTAGTGTATAGTTACCTTATGATACAATACTATATATGGAAAGAGCGCTGATATGTTCAATCCCATTTGCAGCCTCATTTGTTGCCCTCACATTTTTTTATTTGAGGTATATACTTAGTCAATAATATAAATATTCTTTATAAAAAATATATACATATTCATATAAATTGCATGTTTATATTTTAGCATACACGTTCATATAAATTGCATGTTTATATTTTAGCATATGCTGAGATAAAAGAGTATATATTATGTTACTTTCGTATAAAACTTAAGTTAACAGAATTTAAGATAATATTATGTGCAATCCTTTTTCAGATTGATTTTGGATAGATGTTCGATTATTTTCATGTTGATGTTAGTGAGATGAGATCTAAGCCAATGTTGGATGCCGTCAGTCTCTGTGACTATATTCTCATCATTCACACAGTAAATGACATATTTTACTCATCCATTACAGATTGAGTAACAAAATCAAATACTGACTGGATCCAAACAAAAAGCAGGGCTCAATAAAGCAATTTTGGAAACCTTTTGTAACGACACGCAATTTGAAGATGCCAAATTGGTTGTTCAAAACCCGAATTCGCTCTTGGAAACTAATGAAAATTGAAAAGACATTAAGGAAATGACTGTGCTAATAAATATTAGAAAAAAGAGTAAAAATAAATGTTTCAGACACTTCTTTATCACAATCACTAAAGTTCACAGTTCTATTTGCATACATTGGCCCCCATCAACTTATACAGAATTTTTTTGGTTCTCTCCAGCCTGACATACTCTCTCTTCCCTGTGAAAAAGTAACCCAGAAGAAGAAGGTTCTTTCTCTGATTTTTCCCTTTAAGATCGACAATCCTTACACCCTATCGTCGAAAACCTGAATATTCAGTCTCCAGACAAAAGACAACCATATACTGCTGGACTTTTGCCTGTTCAAAATCAATGGGACTAGTTGATCCAACACCACCGCATGCTCTCATCATCTCAATAGAGTTTCGTGAACTCCGGCGGTTGAGGCGACTCCCCTAATCTTGGAAAGAATGCCTCCCTTTCAATGAAGACATGCAACGAGGCCATAATCTTCACAAGCGATCCCCATAAAAACGGGGCGCAACAGAAGGCATATGCAAACACTGCAAGGGCACGAACAACACCATCCGGGTAACAAGGATTCGCCATCACTGCAAGCGTTCCGATGATCCCAAGCCATGGAGTGAGTATAGCTAGTGGTGGGAGGAGGAAAACGTTGATCACGATGGATGAGAGAGCAGCCGAGCCGAGCAGATAGAGGGACCACCCGAGAAGGGGGTTCACGGTGTGAGGGATGAGGAAGAATGGGACCATGTAGGCTGCCAGGATGGACCAGATGGCCACCATCTTGAGCATGGTGTGAAAGAACAGGAGGCTCTTCTCCGGATGGCGGTTGTAGCATAGCTTTGACAGGTTGGGTCGGGCCAGGCGGGTCACTGCCATGATAGCCAGGTACATTACAGCCTGGATTAGCACCACTGGTACCTCGGCACCATACCTGTGAAATCAGTGTGTCAAAAGGAGATCATTTTAAAAAAAATGGAAGAGCTTTACACCTACCCAATGGTATTACGACGTCGCTCATGCCATGAGAGGCCCAATGGGAGGACAGGCCATGACCACCAATACCATGGCTTCAACCATGGGGCACTTGGGAATGTGATCACACTGTTTGGTCCACAGGGGATCCTCCATTTAAGCTTGAGATCTGGGACAAGAGAAGTTAAGTGTAGTTGTTCAAAAGATAATAGAGTTAAGTCTATATCCTATTTTAAATTACTTGGATACAGATATTCTTTATTCGAATTCAGATCTTTTTGGATTCGGAGTAAATAGGGATATTTTTCGGATAATTGACATGTCTAAATATGTCATTAGTTTGGGTGATTTAAGTGTAATATTAAAGAGATTGAGAGAATTAAAATCGATACTTCAGGACTTCTCGTCTCATTCAAAAATCGTACGAAAAAGAGTAATAGTCATTTAGAATTTTAAAATGATGATTTAATCATGCAGGATAATTAAATCTGAGTAGTATATAATACAAACATATATAATTTTACAATATAATCAAATTCCAGAGCGAATGCATTGATATTTGTATCGACACTGAATATTTGAATAATTTCTAATTTATCGAATATGAATTCAGAGCGGATACAAGTATTTTTCAGATAATTTGACAGGCATGATTGAAATTTCTACACTACGTTAGAAATGGCAAAATGTCAGTGACCGCTTACAGTAATACGAGGCATCCATCTGGTAGCCCAGAGGAAGGCGATAGGTGCCATTGAGCTTCGAGCTATTGAGGGGTGGATGGAACAAAGGGCGATCAAGCAAGTCCGAAAAATAGCTTGTCAGAAAGCCCTGGTCTGCGCCATCAGGATTCTCTCGCCCACTCTCTAGTTCATGAAGCATGTTCTTGAAGACTACCATTGATGGCTAAGTCAAATATAAGAAATAAATAAATAAAACACATCAGAAACGTCTTTAAAGCAAATAAAAAAGGCAGGAAGCTTGGATTGTAGTTTCGCAACGTTACATTTTTTTCAATCAGATGCTGTTTTATTAAGATCAAGCGACAGCAAAATAACATATATGAAGTGATGGCAATGCACGTACCTGTAGGACAAAGAGTCCCGTGTGGAAGATGCAAGGATTGATGAACACTGCACAAAACTGACCACATTGGAAGAGCTCATCGGTTTTCTGAAGGAAGATATTGTCAGAGTCGAGCATTACAACACGATCATACTCCACAAGGGTCCACGCGTAAAGCTTGTTCAGTGTCAGCTTAAATCTGTTGTCGAAGTTTGATTGTTTCTCGTATGGATTCTTCATATTATCCACACTCACCACTTTCACCCCATCTTCCTCTTTCCTGTTCACGCAAAAAAAAATGAGGAGAAAAGTCACATCTATATTGCCAATAAAGATCCTTTGGCCAGGTTCTGATTATATATTCGTCTTCATTGTATCTGTCACACATTTACCTCCCAATCTAAATAGTATATTCCGGTTTAAAAGCACTACACGCTTGTAAAAGTTTTGATTTTTGCGAGAACAATATCAACATTGCTGAAAATCATACAGAAGTGTCAATTAAGACATAAATTACATAAGTCCGCAAAGAAGTGATGGTTGGGTCATTTTCTGCTGTTTGGGTTCAATCTAAAATCAGACCCCAAAAAGCTTAAAGAACAGCTAAGTGATTAAATATCACATTATGTTTATATCTAAGAAAACACCATCAAGCAGACATGGAAAGTATGTTCTTCAAATAGCAACAAGACATGAGAAAGATGAACTCCTAATTTCCGAACAATCTGACCAAATTAGGTACATGACCATGTTTTCGATCAAATTCGTAACAGCAATTTAACACGGCCAATTCAGATTCCATCAAACCATTCGTGAAAGAGGCTGCCCATCAAAAAATTTCATTTCCATACAACTACAATGCTTAGAACACAACACACTGAAAAAGACCAACTCTTCAGGTCAAGGTCTCCCTATACTGAACATGCCACCAAAATCAAACCAAACACCACTCAAATTCAAGACTAAAAAAAATCACCCTTCACAGTTGACTAGTCTACTATATATATAAAAAATTTAAACAGAAAAGAAAAAAAACTACTTTCAGAGAGATCAAAGGCCAAAACTCCTTCATGGGGTCACTATTCAATGGTAACTTTTGAATGAACCAGTCAATACGAAATATCAAAACCCACCAAAACCTGTTAACGTTACATGACTCTGTCTTCTTCTTCTTTTTCTTTTTTGATAAAGTCATGAAGCGTAGTATATATCAAAACCACTACCCAACAGGCAACAAGAGACGCGTAGGAGATCCACAGGGGCATTATCGTAATTTCAACCCACAACTCTCCTTCCCCAAACACCCAGAGACAGAGAGAAGCAACAACTGCTGAAAAATCAAAATCAAAACCTGCAAAACTCATTCTGAACCGTCCGATCGTTCCATCCCACTCGATCAAACAATCACATCCAACAAAAACAAGAACCGAATCAAAATCAACGCAAATGCAAGTGTATAAGTGAAGAAGAGACTGACATGGCCTTGACCCAGAGGAGGGGCACGTCCTTGGATGCAATGACGACCCGATCGGCGTCGACGTCGAGCCTGGACAGCGATCTGAGCATCACCCGCGTCGCCACGTAGAACTCGTAGTCCCTCGGCGTCCCCATGTACATCATCGTCGCGTACGCGTTCCTCCTCCTCACCCCCACCTCCCCCTCCCCCGCCGCCGCTGTCAGCACCACCACCACCGCCCAGATCACCACCACCCAAAACCCTAAACCCACCGCCATTAAAGACCCAAACCCACCCCCCCCCCCCCCCCCCCAAAAAAAAAAATGGGAAACGAACGGAATCGGATCTCCTCCCCACCTACAAACCCAACCTCATCGTGAGACAAAGATCGAATCTTTGGACGGTTTTTGAGGGTGGGTCGGGTCTGATGCGTCGAAACCGTCTCTGTTGGGGGTATATGTAGAGAGAGAAGGAGAAAAAAAATGCTTTTTTGGTTACTTGTTTGGGGAGAGGAATCGAAGAGGAAACGCCCCTCTCTCTCTCTCTCTCTCTCCACCAATTCTTTCTCTTTAAAAAAGAAAAAAAAGAGGTCGGAAATAAAAACTGTAGAAATATTTTTTCGATTTGGCTGGTTTTGGAGTTTTGTATGAAATGTACGTTTTCGGCTTCGGATGTGGTGTTTGTGGGATTAAAAGGATGAGTCACCACCGGATTAGATTAAATATTTTATATTATATATATATGGATTAATAAATAAATAAATCAAAATCATGGAATGCTGTGTAATCTAATAAGAAAACAAAGAAAAAGTTTTGAAAGGGAAAAATTTGCATTTTAAGATTGGGTTAAGTCCCTGTAAACATGGAAAAATTCATATAGGTCCCTATTAAAATTGGAACAGACGTACGAGTCTATGAAAACTCACAAAAACCCAATTATCATCCCTGAGTTAAATTTCCATCCAAACTTAACAGAATATTCCCAGAATATTTCATCACATATAATTATGTAGACATTGAAATCTTTATAATAGTCATAAAGACAATTAGTCTCTACAAAAGATAAAATTGCCCCTAAAAGATTTTTACATTAAATTGTGTACACATTGCAGTCCCTATAAACAATCATAAAGACAAATTAGTCTATGCAAAAGATAAAATTCCCCCTGAAAGACTTTCACATTTAATTGGATTGGCATTACGGTCATTATAAACAATCGTAAAGACAAATTAGTCTCTGTAAAAGACAAAAATGCCTCTAAATGATTTTTACATTTAATTGTGTACACATTGCAGTCCATATAAATAATCATAATGACAAATAATATAATTTATTTATTTATTTTTTCATTTTCTATCCTATCGCTCATACTCAACTTGAACAGGTAATGAATAATGCTATTTTTTAAGGTGTTTGCTTGATTTGAAATACCTTCCTCTATACATGATTTTTCTTAAAATTTGTTTAATTATTTACATTTAGAGAGAATTTTAATAAACCCATGCCACTTTTTTTAATTCTCTACAAACAAAAAGGTAAAAAGAATGCATCCTACGGGTTAAAATATTTTTTTACGTTCAAATTTTTGTATAAAACAATGTTTATATTGAATTCTATGACATAATTAATTATAATTCTTAAAATACTAAATAATCTTTGTATTTTTTTATTATTATCTCTTGATATTAAAATCATCTTGATTTTAATATACTTATTTTTTTTTCAATTGCATCATTATTCATCTTAATACATCACTTGATCATCTCAATTATTTAAAAAAAAAATTATATCCACTACTGATGTGAAAAAATATAAATTCGAGAAGCAATATTTATTCTAATTTTTATAGCTTATTGAACAACAAAACTTAAAGTTGTTTTTATAATCTTCTCTGATCAAATTTTATTTTATGAAAATATTGTTTGAAATCAAAATTATGAGATGTTGTAATCATAGGAAAACAAAAAATGAGTTTTGAAAGGGAAAAAATGCATTTTAAAATAAAATATGTATGTTTGTATTATACAATGTTTACATTGAATTTTTTGACATAATTAATTATAATTCTCAAAATACTAAATAATCTTTGTATTTGTTATTATTATCATTGAGACATGCAAATGGTCTTGATTTTAATACTTTGTTTTCTTCAATTGCATCATTATTCATCTTAATACATCACTTGATCATCTCAATTATTTTAAAAAATTTATATCCATTGCTAATGCGAAAAGATATAAATTTGATAAAAGAGCAATATTTATTCTAACTTTTATAGCTCATTGACCAACAAAGTTTAGATTTGTTTTTATAATTTTTTCGAATCAAATTTTTTCATATCAACAAAAAAAAAAAAAAACTCAAAATCAGATCTCAGTGTGAAAACAGTGACCTTGAAAATCACATTTCATAACATGTGAAGGACCAGCGACTTAGTAATAATAAAAATAAGGGAAAATCCATATAACCCCGTAAATTAACTGAAATCCATATAACTCTTTGAAAACATCCAATAAATCCAAATAACGCTCTGAATAAAATTTACGTTTACAGTTGATGAATATTTTATGAATATTATGTTATGTTAACCCTGGTAGAAAACACTGTGTACAAAAAAAAAACCCTACAATATGTTAAAAATGTAAAAAAATATTATATAAATGACAATTTTATTCCTTCAAATAGGGTTTTATAATATATCCAGATAAGATAAAATCGTCACTTTTATAGGATTTTTTACATTTTTAACACATTGTAATGATTTTTTAATATATTGTATCTTCAATCAGGGTTAACCAAATGAAATATTCACAAAATATTCATTATCTATTAATAAAAAATTTATTTATAAATGTTATTTAGATTTACTAAAGTGTTTTTAGGAAATTATATGTTTTTAAGAAAAGTCAGCGACGGTATATGAATTTCAGTGGTTGCATGGATTTTCCCTAAAAATAAATATATAAACGTGTGGATGTCTGTCTTCACATCACCACATAAAAGTCTACTTTGTTGGGGTTCCTTTCCGAGGAAGATATTTTTTTTTGGAAAAAATTCATATAACACCCTGTAATCTTTCTGATATCTATATAATCCCCTGTAATCTTAATATATTCACATAACCCCTTGTAAATAAGCCTGTCAATCAGACGGATACGAATCGGATATGATAATATCCATATCCTAACTTTCAGATTCGGATACGGATATTAATTTTCGAATTCGAATCCCTTTGGATACGGATCAGATACAGATATTTTTTGGATAATTAACATGTTTGAATATTAACATTAATTTGGATAATCAAGTGATATTTTAGAAAGATGTCAAAATTAAAATTAAGATTTTAAGACTTATTATCCCTTTCAGATATCATACATTGAAAATTTAATAGTATTATAGATTAATCATACAAGATAACAATATGGGCAATATATAATACAAATATATATATTTTTGTAATATATGTCGAATACAGATATTTTTTTAATCGGATAGACTGATATCCATATCCGCACTCTGGATCTTCGAATATCGGATATTTCTGATTTTTCAGATACGGATTTGGATCGGATTCGGATTTTTTTCGGATAATTGACAGACTTACCTGTAAGCACACTATAAATGCAAATAAACCCCCGCGATTAAATTTTTTTAACAGAATTGAAATATTTCAGACATATTACGTTATCTAAACCATGGTTAACAAATATGTATTCTTTTAACCCTCTGAAAGCAACCAATACTTCAAAAACAAATCCTCAAAGAGTGTAAAAATAAAAATATGAGGGTTTTTTTTTTAAGTATTGGCTATTTTTCAGGGGTTAAAAGAATACACATTCGTTAACCATGGTTTAGATAATGGAATATGCCTGGAATATTCTAACTTTGTTAAAGAATTTTTAACTGCGAGGGGTTATTTGCATTTATGGTGTGTTTACAGGGGTTATATGGATATATTGAGATAACAGAGGGTTATATGAATATCAGGAAGATTACGGGAGGTTTATATGGATTTTTCCCTTTTTTCTTTGACATTACAGCACAGGACATATAAGAATGGCAACACTGATGGGAAAGAAAGACCAAGGGTGGTTTCTTTTGACTTACCACTTATAATGCATACCATTCCAAGTTTTTTTTCCTCGGAAAATTAATTTTAAGTAATTTTTTTTAAAAATTTTATCTCTTTCAATTTTTTTTGAAACGCTGATACACTCAGCTTGTTTTTACAGTTTATTTTATAGCCTCGTACACTAACATAGCATAATGTATATTGCGCTATCACTCATAACGCATGAGGTTCTATTATAATGTTATGGCTCTATTTTTTTTTATTTTTTTTAAGTAAAAAAGAAATATATTATTGTATCTTAGTATATATTTCATTTTATATAACATATATTTTAACGGGAGAGTGTAAAAATCCCAAGAGATCGCACTGGAGTTTTGATGGATTTTGGTGCATGGTTGGAGTGTAAGTATAGAATGAGTGGTTCATTTCACATAAGGGAAAAATCCATATAACCCTCTATACTGCCCGAAATCCATATAACCCCTTGGATTTTCCTGAACTCTATATAACCCCCTGAAAACACATATGTAAATTCAAATAACCCCCTAGATTAAATTTCTATTAACAGATGATAGATATTATGTAAATATTCTATTAATTTGGTATATCAAAAACCATTTGCAATATGTAAAAATACAAAAATCTTCTATAAATGACGATTTGACCCCTCCGAATGAGGTTTTATATTCTATTCAAAAGAGTAGCATTATCATTTACTGATAAGAGTTTTCTGTATTTTTAACAAATTATAGTGATTTTTTGGTATATTATGTTTTCAACTAAGGTTAACAAAATAAAATATTTACAGAATAGTCATCATCAATCAGTGGAACTTTAACTAAAGGGGTCATTTGGATTATATATGTGTTTTTAGAGAATTATACGGACTTTAGTAAAAGTCAAGGAAGTTACAAGGATTTCAAGCAATTTACTATTTACAGGGGGTTATTTAGATTTTTCCCTTCATAGTTCATATCAATACATAACTAATGAGTTTTAACTTATGATGAGTTTTATATGTTATAATAATCTAACCTCTAATTTATCTAAACACAATACCACTATACACATATCCTAAGATTGATCATTCCATTAAAGCCCATAGAGAGGAAAACATTTCATCTAAAAGTCTCATTTTTTTTAAAAAAACTTTCTCCCATACAAATGGACCTATCTTAATAGTATGATCTGATCTTAAAAAGACATTGACCTTCATTGTGGGTCAAGTACATTATATTGTCATCACTTGTGAATGATTCCTTGCATCTAATAACATTGGTCACAAAAATTAAATATGTCTTTTATTTGTTAAGAATTAAGAGGACCACTGAGAGAATATTATAAATTCACTAGCTATTATCCACCTTGAGGTAAGCATGTAAATTTTTTTGAATATATCATGCCTGCAGTTCGCGTGGATCTTTTATTATATATAAATCTCATCCACTGAATTATACATAAGTTTATAAAAGATATATATCCATTCATGATTGTATTACATAAATCCATTGGATTTTAAATATTAATATCTATATCTAAAATATATGATAGACACATTAAAACATGGGTTTGGATTACGTGTTTTGGTTGAAAAAGGAACCAGGGTTTTTACCCAATCATGCTCGTCCACGTGGGTTATTTAACGGAGGCGGACGGAGTCAACAAAGATCGTTAATGAGGCTCCACAATCGTTGCACTAAAATTGCATCAAAGTCTTATATAATAAAAAAAATCACAAATCAATCCTTTTAATTATATCAGACGAGACTTGTGCGGCCCCACTTGAAAATCACAAATTCCATACATAAAATCCACATAGACCACGTCAAAAAAGAGTAAACCTTGCATTACAGACCTCATATAATAAAACAATTGCAACTTGGTCCCTTCAATTGAATTACTCTACAACCCTAATATCAAATAATAGAAGAGGAAAAGGTGGGTTTTATAGCAATCATGTGTTCCTAATATTCAATTTGGGAACAACTCTGCATCTTCACTTCTCGGCTTAATGCATGCTCCATTTTCTTCGTCTATTCCACTACAAAGTTTTAATGATGTGAATCAATTTAATAAGGTAATTTTTTTTGAACTACGTCATTTATATATATTGTTTAATCAATTATCATTTGAATTAATTTACTTTCAATATCAAATTATTTTCTTTTGTGATTGAAAAACAATTCAAAAGGTTTTCCTACTACACATTTATCATTTATCATTTCAGATTAAAAAATAATTCAAATCACATCCTACTATACACATATCCAAGTATTTGATGTAAATAGTTCCTAGGAAAACCATCAAAGTAGTGACATGGAGACACACGGACAGATTTGAAGTCAATGAGGAGCACTAACCGAACTACTTGACTCGAGTATACCCCTTAGTTTCATTTGAATAAACAACCAGCCAAATAAAAGAAGAAGCAAGAAGACAAAGATCTTTTATTTATTTAATGTTATTTTCTTGGACTTATTTATAAGACATTTTTCTATTACCAACAATATCAAATTGGTTTTGCGGATAATATATGTAAATGAATAATGCAATTTAACTTTTTATTGTCATATCATCTGTTTGTTATGAAATGACTGACTTGAATGACTATTCTTAAATAAAATGAAAATGTTATACTCATTTTTTTATAGTCTCCAAAGCAGTCCGCTCATTTTTTTAAATTTTTTTTAAAACAATTATATGTTTTATCTATTGAAAAATGAACTTTTACAAAAAGTTGAAGTATATAGTGCAATAAATTGAATGATATCGTTTATTTTATAATATTATATCATATATTTATATATAATATTATAAAATAAAATATATATTTTATTTTATTTATATGTATAATATTATATCATATATTTATATATATTTGGGTTATTAAAAAAATGAGCATAACTGCACTAATAATGAAAATTAGTATTTTTTTTTTGCATGGTGAAAATTTACTTTTAATTTTTTTCTGTTGTTGCTGATTGAATATTGGTATTTGTTTGATATGAAACAGACCTATAGTTACTTTTAATAACATGTATGGACTTTAAAGTCTCGTTTGAATAAATTGAAAGGACTGGTTTGTGATTTTGTTATTGTATATGACTTTAGTATAATTGTTATCGCAACTTTTGTGGGGCCGCACAAGTCTCGTATGATATAATTGAAGGGATTGATTTGTGATTTTTTTTATTATACAGGACTTTGATGCAATTTTAGTGCATCGATTGTGGAGTTTTGTTCATGCTCTTTGTTGACTCTGTTAAATAACTCACGTGGACGAACATGATTGGATAAAAACCATGTTTCTTGTTCTCAACGGAAACAGAAAACAGGGAATCCGAACCTTTAAAACATGATGTTAGATGTTAATAATATATATCAGTATCAGTCAATTTAAAATTTATTATTTGTGGATGGAATAGCATGGAGTATGATGTAGGAAGATGACAGCAATAAAAGAGGTCAAATAGTCATCTTTCTATATTTTGAGGCAAATTAAATTCTGGTTCATATTCACTTTGAACTCATATATATATATATACATATATAACAATTTTGTAAGTGATTAGAATAATGTATTCATATGTTATATACACACGAAAAAAATTATTAATGTAAAAAATAGGAAAAAAAATCGATATAACTCTTTGTAATTTTAGCTAAATCGGTTTTAGTCCCTATAAAATCCTTAAATCACAGTGGTTCTTATATTCTGTTGTAGTTAATAATTTTAGTCCTTGAGTTAAAAGTCGGTGAAAAAAGAAAGATAGAATATTATGACTAACATAATCTTAAAAAAATTATATTAGTAAAGTCTCTAAAAAAATATAAAAATCAAAATAAGCCATTTTTATGATCAAAATATATCTTTGGGACATTGAAATTTTGAAGAGAAAAGTTAGATGAAAGGAAGAGTATTTTGGTTACATAACATGTCCACTTAAAGTTAAATGTAAGTCTGATTAGTTGAGGGTGACAGTAAATACTAAAACATCAATTTCTTTATAAGACATGGACTTATGACGATTTAAGGATTTTACAGGGACTAAAACTCATTTAACTAAAATTACAAAAAATAATATAGATTTATTCCTAAAAAATCATATCGACAGAATAAGAAAAATATTATCAAAGCTATATGCGGCCCGGGGGGTTGTGTATTAGGACACAAATTATTATGGGTTAAAAGACATTAAAGTCTTTTCAAACTAATGATTTTTTTGTATGTACGTTTATGCAAAAAAAGGAATCAAACATACAAACAAACAACTCAACTACTCAAGAGTGATGTAGTTAAATCAGTTGTTTTTATTTAAAGAAGAAAATAAAATAAAAATGGATGACTTTTGGGCGCTTGAAAGGCAACTTAATTAAATTTCAACTAAAATGTTAAATATACCATAAACAGGCCGTCCATGAGACTGAATAACCAATGAAACAGTGATTGGGGACAAAATCCTTCCTCTTCGACGTGGAATCCAAACTAATTATTTTTTCAAGGGTTGTCATTAAATAATGATTTAATCGATTTTTTTCAAGGTCATCAGACGGATTAATATATAGGATACTAGCAACTTGGGCACATTTTGTTAATTTTCAATGGGAACCTTGAAGGGTTCTGACATAGTTTTTTTTTTTTTTTTTTTGGAAAATCCAAATAACCCCTAGTAAACTGTTTGAAATTCATATAACCCCTTAAAAACACCTATATAAATTTAAACAACTTCATGAGTTAAAATTTCATTGACAGATGAAGAATATTATGCGAATATTTTGTTTTGTTATCCTGACTGAAAACACGTATACCATAAAATTCCTACAATTTATTAAACATGCGGAAAAAAACTTTTGTATAGGATGATTTTACCCCTCCGGATATATTATAAATCTCAATCCGAAGGGGTAAAATCATCATTTATAAAGGATTTTTTTGTATTTTTAACACATTATAGGAGATTTTTTGTATACTATGTTTTCAGCTAGGATTAAGCAAACAGAATATTCACATAATAATTCTAATCTGTCATTGAAAATTTAACTCAAGAGGTTATTTTGATTTACATAGGTGTTTTTAGATTTATATGAACTTTAATTAGGAAAAGTCAGGGGGTTATATGGATTTTAGACAGTTAATCGGGGGGTTATTTGGATTTTTCACTTTTTTATTATTTCATCTCAGTTGAATTTTTATTCGTTGATGGATTAATGTGTAAAAGTCAACTTACTACAGTTTTGTAGGCTGATAATTCGAAATGAGTTTTATATGCTGATAATTCGAAATGAGTTTTATATGCTGATTGATTAATTAGACCTTCTTCTCATATTTAATAATTTTAATTAAGACTCTTTGGGGGAGGTTCAATGCCTAGTTGGCTCCAGACTCTTTCTTTTGAGTTGAACTATCCAAATAAATTGATCTTTCAATTATCCCCGTTTAGTTTGTGTCATTTTTTTAGATGAATTTATTTTACTCAGAATCATATAACCATGAATCACATTATTATGAATCATTTTATCATGAATTCAAATTCCATTAACCTGTTTGGTTCTTTAGTAGATTTCTGCAAAGAATTATTTTACAGTGTTTGGTTTACACATGGAAAATAATAAAAGAATTTGATTTAATGTCTAAAATATCCTTATTATAATACATCTACTTGCAAAATTTATTTCTTTACCGATATCATAATTATAAAAAATGAATAATAATATTTTTATAAATATTTAATGAATGCAAATAAGTAAAAGAATAGATTATATAATTAAAGACATAATAATAATAATAATAATAATAATAATAATAATAATTTTCCTAAATGACGCCACATAACCATAACCATCGCCATATGAGTCGTATTGAATGGCGCGCATGAGTCTGTCAGTTAGATAGTAATTTGATTAATTTGAAAAAAGTAGAGTAGTAATCTAATTTAAGATTTTTGGTGAAATTTAATATTATCACAAAAAAGAATGAGAATCTGATTTCACCATATTTTTCTACATACATTGATTCTAATTTCAGTGGAACCCACAATTATCATCAAAATTATCATTAACCTTTGATCCTTTGATCTCTTTATTGAATAGGTGGTGTAGCCGGCTAGCCCCAACCTCATTTTTCATTAGATTCAACTCAATGAAACACAACTGACTTTTGACATCCAAAAATCTTGACATTTTGTCATTTGCAACACAACTGAGCTGCGCATTCAGACATTTGTTTATATCCAGGTACCAGGTGCTGAGTTTCTACACAATTTTTTTTTACATTTATATAAGTTAGATATATATACCATGATGGAAACTTCATGGAATAGTAGGTAAACTTCCTTGGCCAAACCAATCCATGTATACGTCTCGAGTCATTTTCAATGGAAAAAGTACTGTGGTTATGTTCACCTATTTTATTTCTTTGTATCTACCTATCATGTCACATATACCTTAATATAGGTGTTTTTTAATTAGAAATCAGATGCTTACATAAAATATTATATTATTGTTGGAATAATCCATTCGAGAGTAAGAAAGCCCCAAATGGTAAAGGAAAGATTCATAGTTGACAAAAATATATAATTTAAGTATGTACTCTAGTTTTTGTAAAAATATGTATTTTATTAAATGAATATAGAATTTAAAAATTAAAATTGAGTGTTGCGGTATGTAAAAGTGACTTGGATCTTATTTGGATCCGCGGTGAGGCCGATTCCACGGCGGAGAACTCAGCGTAATACCACCGCACGCAGATCCAAACAAAAATTTAACGTCAAGCGTTTTCAGTAAAAAAACAGTATTGTGAGACTTTTTTTTGTGTGTTTGAAAAGCTTCAAAAACAATGCTTTTTTATTATCCCTATCCCTGTTATGTGCTGCAGTTCCAAACAGACCTTAGCAGTAACTAAGCATAATATTTTCCTATTCAGATTGGTTGTTAAGATATTCTACCAAAAAAGAAGTTATTGCCCTGCGTGCCGACTCAGATCACATCATCAATGAAAACATAACGCGCTTAAGCTTTTGATATATATATATATATTTTTGAAATCTTCAGCTGAATGAGTTCTGAAGTCCGAAGATATTATTTTATCAAATTCTTCACATGAAATTTTTTTTTTTTTTTTTCTCTTCTTACTATTTTATCACGCGTGATCTGTTTTTGAAGTTATTAAGAAGTCTTATAACCTTTTCCTTCCTTGGATCTTCTATTAATTGTGTAATCATAAATTCATGATATGTTGAATGAGTATATGTATAATTCCTATATATTAAGATTAGGCCCTGCAAGACTGTAGTCTCTTGTCTTCATGACTTGGTCATTGTTAAATAATCATTACTAGGATAATATTATATCTTTATTATCATTATTGTGATATTATTAGTTTCCTAGTTTTTCTAGATTCCTTATATGGTATTTTAGGATTTCCTCTATGTATCTATAAATAGAGCCCTTTGGCTCCTCTAATATAATAATAATAATAATTCCCTTTTCTTTATTCTAACATGGTATCAGAGCCTCCACCTCAAAAACCCTAAATCTACAAAAAAAAGTTTTATTTCTTCTTCCCCGCTCCGATTGAAGAGTTTTATTTTCAATCGGAGTGGGGGAGGACTTTTGGTACCCAATTTCTCTCCGCGTTAAATCAGTGACTGCGGCTTTTTTTTCTTACGCGTGTTTGTCCGTCCGTGCATCAAATCCCGCATTCGTCCCTGCGTGATTCATCACCTGTGCATTAACAACACTTGGCATCTCCATGTGATTGTTCATGGTTTTCACGCCTGCCGCCAGCCTTGACGCACCTCCGCGCATCTCTGCTTCCTCCTCGTGCCTCTGCGTGTCTACTTGTGCCAGCTGCCCACACGATCCCCACATCCGTGCGATCTGCCATTGCTCCTCCGTGCGCGTAGCGTCAACCCGCGCACATGATCTCGTGATCTCTGCAAGCTCTGTCTCCGTTGTCGCCGTGCCTCCGCATGCGACGCTCCTGCTTTCTGTTGAACTCGACGCCGCAATCGAACGCGTGACTTCTGCGTTCATATCCCAACATTAGCACTTCAACCTCAGCCCATTCGAGCGCTTCAAGCCCTCTGCGTCTTCCGGTCGACTACCATGCGTGCATGCCATGCGAATCTCGGCATAAATCACACGCCCGTCTCCGCAGTGTCCATATTTCTTGTTTGCCAACTCACGCAAGATCAGCTAGATCTATGCTTGCACCACGACCGTGCCTCTTGCCTCCTCCACGACTCGACACACGAGCATCATCCACCGCACGCGCAGAACCAACGAACTACTCCTCCGCGGGCACCGACATGTCCGATTCAATTCATGGACTTCCTGCAGAGCATCATGTACATAGGCCTGAAGTCAACCCGTGCAGTCAACTAAATCCGTCGTCGTCGTCTCTGCGTGCCGTTGTCTTCACACGCTGTCATCATTCTTCTTTTCTTTGGGTCTCATTCTTCCTTGAGATCCTGTTCATAGCGCTGTCGTCTCTGCGCGCTATCGTTGTCATTGTATTCGCACAACGTCATCTCCGTGCGCCGTCGTCCTTGCGCACCGTCGTCTCCGTACGCTGTCGTTGCATTCACGCACTGTTGCCCTTGCCGTCGTGCCCTTGCCGTCGAGCCCTTGCCTTCGTGCCCTCGCCGTCGTGCCCTTGCCGTCGTGCCCTTGCCGTCGCCGTCGTGCTCTTGCCGTCGCCGTCGTGCTGCTGACGTCGCTGCCCCTGCCGCTGCCGTCGCCGCCCCTGCCGCTGCCGGCGCGGCCCTGCCGCTGCTCGCCCAGCCCTGCCGCCCCCAGCCCTGCCCTGCCCGGTGCCCAGCCCTGCCGCGCTCAGCCCTGCAGCGCCCAGCCCTGCCCTGCCCGGTGCGCCGCCCTGCCGCTGCTCGCCCAGCCCTGCCGCCCCTGCTGCTCCTGCACGTGCTGTCGCCAGCCTTCGTCACCTTCTCATTTTTGTCCAAACTCTAAGGGTTCTACCTTTCAGAGTTTGGGAGGGGGTGTTAAAGAATCATTATTAGGATAATATTATATCTTTATTATCATTATTGTGATATTATTAGTTTCCTAGTTTTCCTAGATTCCTTATCTGGTATTTTAGGGTTTCCTCTATGTATCTATAAATAGAGCTCTTTGGCTCCTCTAATATAATAACAACAATAATTCCCTTTTCTTTATTCTAACAGTCATCATAATTGACAAAATTCATGTACAACATATATTTGGTGAGGTATGTGTATGTTAGTAAATAATACAATATAATTGCGGTAAAAATACATGGATAATTAGACTATTTCTAAGATGTATTATGTCATAAATATAAAAAAACACATGTAAAAAATTCTATATATGTTTGGTGTGATTGTAACGACATAATTAAGATTAGCTTTTTTTAATTATGAAAGATGTAATAAATAATTCAAACTAAATAAATATTAAATGCATTTTTTTACTAACAAAAGTACATTTGGTCAGTAGAGATATGAGTACTTTTTTCAAATATACGAAAATCTTTGTGACTATACTTGTAATAGAAACTAGTTAAATACATGTGTAAATGGGCATGTTTAAAAAGTTATTGTAAGCTAAATAAATGAAATCAAGTGATATTGTAATTTTGTCACAAAATCAATCAAGAAAAAAGAAAAATCAAATTCAAAAGCACGATTTTCCCGATCAAGAAATTGATAAGCATATTAATTATACATTAAAACCCCTTAATCTAAGTTTCTATATCCTTATTTTATGTATAATAATAACTAATATTAAGAATTCATGTGTTATTGCAGGTAATTGACTTAAATGATGATTATCAATACAAGATATGCTACAAATCAGTTAAAGATGTGAAGGAGAATCAAGAGTTTCTAGAAGATCCTTATGGAAAAAGATTTGGTTAAGATTGAATAAAAATCAATCTAATCAAATATATTCTTCAAAATCCTATCCCACTGTTTTGATCATAACTTTTGCCTCAAGTATCTGATTTATTCGCATGATATGGCGTTGGAAAGATAATTTCAAGATCTACAAATCACTATTTCATGAAGATTTCGTAATTCCATCTTATTACGGGTCAAAAAGCCATCTGAAGATTCTGCAGAAAATCAAGGACGGGAATTAAATCTAAACTTCATATGAGGAAGGTTGAGGCCAATCTTAACTACCAAATCTTAACCATCTATTATATTGCAAATAAATGGTTGAGATTCAAGAGTTGGAGACTATAAAAGGAGCACATGTGAATAGAAAGAGAGGCACAAAGACAAAAAGGAGAAGAAGAATTGAAGAGTTTTGCTTTGTTTTTTATTTCCTTTTCATCTCATATATTTTGATTCTTGTATTCCATTAGATCTGAATTTTAATATTAATTTTGTGTTTTTATTTTTAAGAATTTTTTAATAATATGATGTCTTTTATTTTTCTTTTCTTTTATTTGATCATGTTTTCTAGTAGCTAAATCTTCAACTAGGGTTGAAGATGAAACCATGCAATGTTAGTTTAGGATTTTATATTTAGATTTGAATTCTCCATATTGTTTGCTTTATTGCTTATCAATCTCTCCTTCAATTCTCTTTTGAAACCTTTTGTGTGAATTTCTTATTACCTTCTTCAAAAATCTCTTGTATTTGATTTGATAAAATATGCTTTGATTAAGTTCTATGATATTTTATGCTCTTCTTAACATGTTGAATATTGAGTTGGTAGATTTTATAAAGGGAAGGGAGATAGATCATTCTATTGGATTTTCATAAATCAAGGTTTTTAATTGTAGAATCATCTTCAAGGATCTCTTATTTAGGGTTTGATAGGGTATGCTTGGTTAACTATTTGATATCTTATTCTTTCCTAATATGTGAATATTGAGATGATTGTTTTGATTTCAAATCTGATTTTATGAAATAATTAATATGATTTTAAATATTTATTTTCCGATTGGTATTTGATTAACGTCAATATTGATTGAGTTATATGGTGGAGTTTCATATTTGAATATAATCCCTAAATTGGTATTGCATGGTGGATTCTAAAACCCTAGTTATCTTTTCATATTAATATTTCTTTTTAATAATAATAATAAATAAATAAAAAACTTCATCAATCTTTCTTTCTAGTTCGATTAGTTAAATTGATTAATAATCTGATTTAAACAATTCTCTGTGGGTTCGACCCGTATTTGCTAGATCTATACTTCTGTAACGATCCGTGCACTTGCGGTAATTAATAACAACTTAAATATTCAATCAAGTTTTTGGCGCCGTTGCCGGGGAATTGTTTCAAATTAAATTTGATATTGATTTATCTTTCGGATTAGTTTCTTTCTCTTTGTTTTTGCTGATTTTTTTTTTTTCTTTTTGTGTTTTGTAGGATATCTAGAACCTACAAGAACACAACAAGGAATGGTGTAAGGCTTAGACCATTCTTTCTCTAAACGAGCATCCAAAAGTGTTCAAAGGCAACTCCATAAGGTGAACCATTTCATCACGGCTAAAAAAGTGGATTTAATTCTTCCCTCACTGTGTGTGAGTTGTGAGTATTTCATTCACCCACGAATCTTCTGCAAGTGGGTTATTTTTGGGGTTGATCGGGATTTTCAGTGTGTGCATTTTTCAATTAGCATACATTAACTAATCCATCTAAGGGTTGTTCCATATAACATAAGGTGGGGATTTCATCACCCTTCCTTGGCCCACAAATCATCATCTTGAGCATTTGTCAAACCCATGAGCCTAATTAAATTAAAATGAATTAGACTTGGCCCTAGGTTTTTGAGCTCAATAAGACAAGAGACGCCAAGAGATACTCCAGTGAGCAATTAACCATTTAATGATGTCTAGGAAAGTGATTTCATAAGGTTTCTACCTTAAAGGACGTGGTTACTTAATTGAGGAACACGCGAAAGTGTGGAAGACCCCCCACTAATCCTTTACACTTTCCTGGTTGTTGGGTGGTTGATCATAAACTGGTAAACTTGAGGTTTATCTTGGAACAGTTAGGAGCTGTCCATTTAGGGAGGAACATCCTCAAGAACTAGATCTCTTAAAAATCATCTTCCCTCACTTAACAAGATAAATCCTAATTTGTTGATTGTTGAAATATGTCTATGATTTGGGGTATTTTGATTTATGAGCATTTGGTCTAGGGATTCTAAAAACCGATTGATTCGTATTGATACACTTGATTATCCCGTGATTTCATCTGAACCAACCATCACTATGGATAACACAGGAGCTGCTATTCCAAAGACCTTGAAGGATTACATGTATCCATCTAGAACTACGCAACCCTCATGCATTGTGTTACCAACAACCAATGCTAACAACTTTGAGATCAAGCCTGGGATGATTAATATGCTCCAAAATTTGATGGATCTGAAGATCCATATCTTTTTATTAGGGAATTTGAGGAAGTTTGTTCCACACTAAAACTTCAACAGCTAACTGATGATTCCATCCGGTTGAGGTTAATCAACTTCTCCCTCAAAGATAATGCTAAAAAGTGGTTGTATGCCTACCTGCAAATTCTATCAACACTTGGGATCAACTAGTTATGATATTTTTGAAGAAGTTCTTTCCTAATCATAAAACTGCTAAGATTCGCATGAATATAAATCAATTCATTCAAAAGGATGGAGAATCTTTATGGAGATATTTAGAGAGATTCAAGGACTTGTTGTTGCAATGTCCTCATCATGGATTTGAGGTTTGGAGATTAGTGCAAATTATATATGAAGGTTTGAATTACACCACAAGGACTATGGTTGAATCAATGTGTAGTGGTGAATTTACTAATAAAAATGAAACTGAGGCATGGGCATTTCTGGAAGAAGTAGCTGAAAAATCCATGCAGTGGGAGACAATTAGAGAGCCTGAGAAACCCATACCTTCTAAGGGAGGTATTCATTTCATTGATAGTAGCTTTGAGTCTGAAGCTAAGTTTGCATCTCTCATTCGTAGAGTAGAGGCCCTAGAGATGAAACCAAATCAAGATTCTGTTAATCAACTCTCCACCTCTACCCCTACTACTGTCTGCATTTTATGTAAATATTCAAATCACCTAGTCGAAAACTGTCCTTCCCTGTCATTCCACAAGGAAAGTTGGGCCGAACATGCCAATAGCTTACAATGGAGGAAAAATGACCCATATGCTCAAACTTATAATCCTGGATTGAGGAATCATCCAAATCTGTCATGGACTCAAGGCCCACATAAGGGAGGCCCACATGGACCTCCTCAAGCTCTCATGAATCCTAGACCTAACATAGGACCCACTGTTACTCCATTTCCTCCGCCTGGTTTTCAAATAGAAAACGAGAAGAAGTTCTCCTCCTTAGAGAAAGGGTTAGATGTTCTTATGAAGTCCACTCAAAATTTAACTCAATCATCCTCCCAGATGTCTGCCACTTTGAATCAATTTATGCAATCTACAGGGCAAATCCTTCAATCCACCACCCAGGCAATCTCCCGTCTCGAGATTCAAGTTGGTCAATTGGCCACCACCATGAGTGAGAGAGAGAAAGGAAAGTTTCCTAGTCAACCTGAACCCAACCCTAGAGGACCCATTCTTCAAGGACAAATCCAAGATTCTTCTAGTAACCAGTCCAACCAGGTTAATGCAATCACTACTCTTAGGTCTGGTAGACAAGTGGACAACAAGGTTATTATGCCTAGCAATGATGTTGAAGATGATAAGGATAAGCCCAAATTTATTCATGAGGACCCAGATTCTGAACCCATCCCTCCTAGCCCATCCATCCCAGAGAAAGCAAAGCCCAATGATTCTCCTGAGAGAGTTTATGTTCCCAAGGCCCCATATCCTCAGCGATTAGGTTTAACTAAGAAATCTGTCCAGCTAGATAAAATTTTAGAGGTGTTTAAGCAAGTTCGCGTGAACATTCCGCTCCTAGATGCTATCCAACAAGTACCAGCTATGCTAAATTTTTGAAGGACTTATGCACCCAAAAGAGGACCAACAATGTACCCAAGAAAGCTTTCCTAGCATCCCATGTAAGCTCCATTCTTTCATGTGAAACTCCAATCAAGTATAAGGACCCAGGTTGTCCCACCATTTCATGTGTGATTGGAGACACTCGTATTGATCGAGCTTTGCTAGACTTAGGTGCGAGTGTAAATCTACTGCCCTATTCAGTGTACAAACAGTTAGGCATAGGAGAATTGAGGCCTACCCCAGTGACCTTACAATTAGCAGATCGATCTGTGAAAATTCCTAAAGGTGTCATTGAGGATGTCTTGATTAAGGTTGGGGATTTCATCTTTCCTGTTGACTTTATAGTTTTAGAAACCCAACCTGTTCTAAACCTGAAAGGGCAAATTCCTGTAATTTTAGGCAGACCATTCCTGGCTACATCTAATGCTTTGATTAACTGTCGAAATGGATTGATGAAATTATCTTTTGGAAATATGACAGTTGACCTAAATATCTTCCACATTGGAAAACAACCAGGAGATTATAATGATGAATTAGAGGATGTGAATTCTATTGAGGAAATAATTGAAGATTTGAAACATCATTCTATGAGCACGAAAGATCCTTTAGAGTTTTGCCTTGCCCACTTTGGAGAAAATTTTGATATGGAAAAATCGATCATGGAAGTAAATGCTCTCCTAGATTCAGAACCAACCATCCCATTTAATAAGTGGCAACCAAAGCTGAGCCCTTCCTTTGTCACAATCACCACCCTTCCTTCCATTGATGAGCCTCCCAAGCTAGAACTTAAACCTCTTCCTGACAATTTAAAATATGTTTTCTTAGGTCCAGCTGAAACCCTTCCTGTAATTATTGCTTCTGATCTTAATGAGGAACAAGAAGGTGAGCTAATCAGTGTCCTTAGGGAACATAAAGAGGCCATTGGGTGGAGTATGGCAGACATTAAAGGAATAAGTCCATCTGTGGTTCAACACCGAATTCATCTTGAGGACAATACAAGTATTTCTAGGGAATCACAAAGGCGTTTGAATCCTCTCATGAAGGAGGTTGTAAGAGCTGAAGTTTTAAAACTTCTTGATGTTGGGATCATTTATCCCATTTCTGATAGTAAATGGGTAAGCCCGATTCATGTTGTTCCTAAGAAATCTGGCATTACAGTGATAAAGAATGATGAAATGAATTAATTCCCACTAGAGTACAAACTAAGTGGCGTGTATGCATTGATTACCGTAAATTAAATTCTGCCACTAGGAAGGATCATTTTCCACTCCCATTCATAGATCAGATGTTAGAAAGGTTGGCCGGTCATGCTTTTTACTGCTTCCTTGATGGTTATTCTGGTTATAATCAGATTCCCATAGCTCCAGAGGATCAGGAGAAGACCACCTTCACCTGTCCTTTTGGGACATTCGCTTACCGTCGCATGCCCTTTGGGTTATGCAATGCACCGGCGACTTTTCAGAGGTGTATGATTAGCATTTTCTCTGATATGCTAGAGCGTTTCCTTGAGGTATTCATGGATGATTTCTTAGTATTCGGATCAACATTTTCTGATTGCTTACACCACCTCTCTCTTGTACTAATCAGGTGTAAGGAGAAAAATTTAGTACTGAATTGGGAGAAATGTAACTTTATGGTGAAAAGGGGAATTGTTTTGGGTCATGTGGTTTCAGATAAAGGTATTGAGGTAGACAAGCCAAAGATTGATTTAATTACTAATCTTCCTTCCCCAAGGACTGTTAAGGAAATTCGATCATTTTTAGGGCATGCAGGCTTTTATAGGAGATTTATTAAAGCTTTTAGTAAAAAGGCTAGACCCTTAAACAATTTGTTGACTAAGGATATTCCCTTTGCATTTGATGATGAATGTATGCAAGCCTTTGAAAGCTTAAAAAAGGAGTTAACCTCAGCCCCTATCATTAGACCTCCAGATTGGACCCAACCCTTTGAACTCATGTGTGATGCTTCTGACTATGCTATAGGTGCTGTTTTGGGTCAACGAATTAATAAACTCCCCCATGTGATATCCTATGCCAGTAGGACTTTGAATGATGCGCATAGCTTCTCTATTCCACCACTGAGAAAGAATTCCTAGCTGTAGTCTTTGCCTTAGAGAAATTTCGATCATATCAGATAGGTTCTAAGGTCAATGTCTATTCTGATCATGCGGCTCTTAGGTACCTTATATCCAAGAAAGATGCTAAGGCCCGTCTCCTCCGTTGGATTCTATTGCTACAAGAATTTGATTTAGAAATCCATGATAAGAAAGGCTCTGAAAATGTTGTAGCTGACCATCTCTCTCGGTTGAGCCTAGACCCTATTGAAGACCTTCCTGTGACTGAAATTTTTCCTAATGAGCAGTTAATGGAAGTGTCTACATTACCTTGGTTTGCTGATATTGTGAACTACCTTGTTACTGGCGAAATGCCTTCTCATTGGTCCAAACAAGATAGATTTAGATTTTTATCCAAAGTCAAGCACTTTTATTGGGATGATCCTTACTTGTTCAAACACTGTCCTGATCAGATCATTAGGAGATGTATTCCAAATTCTGAGTGTCGAAATGTCCTGTCATTTTGTCATGACCAGGCATGTGGTGGCCATTTTAGTGCTAGAAAGACTGCTGCTAAATTTTACAGTGTGGTTTTTATTGGCCCACCATTTTTAGGATGCAGCTGAATATTGTGCAAGTTGTGAGAGATGCCAACAATTGGGAAAGATTAGAAAAAGAAACATGATGCCACTCAATCCTATTCTAATCATTGAAATTTTTGATGTTTGGGGCATTGATTTTATGGGACCCTTTCCTAATTCATATGGAAATCTATACATTCTTCTATGTCTCTAAGTGGGTGGAAGCAATACCATGTAAAACGAATGATAACAAGGTTGTTATAAGATTTATTAAAGAAAATATTTTCTCTCGTTTTGGAATCCCTCGTGCCATTATAAGTGATAGAGGAACTCATTTATGCAATCGTTCTTTTGAGAGTCTCATGAGGAGGTACTCTATCACTCATAAAGTTTCTACACCCTATCATCCCCAGACTAGTGGTCAAGTTGAGGTGTCCAATAGGCAAATTAAGCAAATTTTAGAGAAAATAGTAAATTCAACTCGAAAAGACTGGTCCTTGAAATTAAATGATGCATTGTGGGCATATAGAACTGCTTATAAGACCAATCTTGGTATGTCTCCCTATAGGATTGTCTTTGGAAAAGCTTGCCATTTGCCTGTTGAATTAGAACATCGTGCATTTTGGGCTATTAAGCAATTGAATTTTGAATTTCAAAGCTGGAGCCCAGAGGAAACTCCAACTTGCTGAATTAGAGGAGATCCGCAATGAGGCCTATGAGAATGAAAAGATATATAAGGAGAAAATGAAAGTGTTCCATGACAAGTCCATTCATCGGAAGTCATTTGACGTGGGCCAGAAAGTCCTTTACAATTCGAGATTGCATATTTTTCGGGCAAGCTAAGATCCCGTTGGACTGGCCCATATTTAGTGAGAACGTCTATTCCCATGGTGCCATTGAGGTTGAGAATCCAAAGAATGGCATGTTTTTAAAGTGAATGGTCAGACTTAAACCATTTTTGGAGTTACCGTTGGAGAAATGGAGGTCATTCACCTCCATGATTCCATCTATCAAGATTAAGCTCTCTTGATAATTGTTTTGTACATATTTTTCTGGGTTGCCTTTCCTCCCGAATCATCATTTCTTGTTCATGCTGTAAACTAGGTTTGGGGGAGTTAGGTAATTTTCCATTTTTAGTCTAGTTTTGTGTTTGTTTGCATCCACTATCATCGAGTCATTGGATGTAGTCTTTATTTTGAAATGTGATGAACTAATGAAATTGTTTTGATGTCACCATATAGCAACAGTTCAATGGTGATCACTTGATATGGTAAAATTCTTCCTTTTTATTCTCCTTTCTTGATATTTCATGTGTCCAATGATATGAACATTGAGGACAATGTATGGATTATGTTTGGGGGGGTTTTTGACATTTGATTCATCATTCTCAGGATTGATAGATTATTAAAAAAAAAGCAAATAAAAAAAAAAAAACCTAAATCCCTATGATGGTAGCATGAGCTCTTATGTTAACTTCTATTTTAGTAGGTCTTAATGCTTGATCTTTGAAAATTCACTACACATCTGGATGCATTTTTGAGTTAAGATGAATTTGTGGAGTCGACTTAATAATTGCCTAGAATGTTAAGAACTTTCTAAAACCTGTTGAACCTAAAAGTCTAGTTCATTGGTTTGCTTGATAAGGAGTTAGGGTTTACATCAATTGAAAAGCAGCCATTGAATCACAAGTACAGTGGAAAAGGGCTACTTATCATTAGGTCTTGAAAAAACAAATATCGATAGAGTACTTCTCAAAAAAAAAAAAAAAAAAAAAAAAAAAAAAGAAAGAAAGAAAAAAAAAAAGAGAAATATCTATGGTGCTTTGAACAAAGAGCTTAGCAATCATTATGTGAAGTTTAAAGACCGATTCAATAGTGATAGAGTGAAAGCCTCCCTGTAAAAGATAGTAAGTAAGCTGGAATATCACATATAAAGCCCATGAGGTAATAAAGTGAAATCCAAATCTCTTGCTGGCTTAGTAGACTATTTTGGTTTTGACTCAGTGTCTAAGGGAGAACCGACCATTCGACAGCAATTAGAAGGAAAATTCTTACTTAGGAGTCTGAACCTCTTGAGTGTTGTCCAGATTTTCACGAGCACACCATGTCATTACATTAAGGATTTTTTCTAAAAGGAATTTAATATCTTGAGCTCTACGATATTATCATGTGATTATGGCAAAAAAAAAAAAAAAAAAAAATCTGTGAATCATGAATTTTGTGGGTAGATTCGCTGCAAACCCTCACGAGTCAAACTCGTCCACTAGGGGTGACCTAGGGGTTTAAGGGCTTGTTGCATACGCTAAATGCAACCGTGAGAGCCTGCGAAAGTGGCCTTATCCTTATTTTTAATTTTGTTTAATCACTTTCATTGCTAGAGGACTAGCAAAAACTAGGTTTGGGGGTGTTTGATAAGCATATTAATTATACATTAAAACCCCTTAATCTAAGTTTCTATATCCTTATTTTATGTATAATAATAACTAATATTAAGAATTCATGTGTTATTGCAGGTAATTGACTTAAATGATGATTATCAATACAAGATATGCTACAAATCAGTTAAAGATGTGAAGGAGAATCAAGAGTTTCTAGAAGATCCTTATGGAAAAAGATTTGGTTAAGATTGAATAAAAATCAATCTAATCAAATATATTCTTCAAAATCCGTCCCACTGTTTTGATCATAACTTTTGCCTCAAGTATCGAATTTATTCGCATGATATGGCGTTGGAAAGATAATTTCAAGATCTACAAATAACTATTTCATGAAGATTTCGTAATTCATCTTATTACGGGTCAAAAAGCCATATGAAGATTCTACGGAAAATCAATGACGGGAATTAAATCTAAACTTCATATGAGGAAGGTTGAGGCCAATCTTAACTACCAAATCTTAACCATCTATTATATTGCAAATAAATGGTTGAGATTCAACGGCTGGAGACTATAAAAGGAGCACATGTGAATAGAAAGAAAGAGGCACAAAGACAAAAAGGAGAAGAAGGATTCAAGAGTTTTGCTTTGTTTTTATTTTTCTTTTCATCTCATATATTTTGATTCTTGTATTCTATTAGATCTGAATTTTAATATTAATTTTGTGTTTTTATTTTCAAGAATTTTTTAATAATATGATGTTTTTTATTTTTCTTTTCTTTTATTTGATCATGTTTTCTAGTAGCTAAATCTTCAACTAGGGTTGAAGATGAAACCATGCAATGTTAGTTTAGGATTTTATATTTAGATTTGAATTCTCCATATTGTTTGCTTTATTGCTTATCAATCTCTCCTTCAATTCTCTTTTGAAACCTTTTGTGTGAATTTCTTATTACCTTCTTCAAAAATCTCTTGTATTTGATTTGATAAAATATGCTTTGATTAAGTTCTATGATATTTTATGCTCTTCTTAACATGTTGAATATTGAGTTGGTAGATTTTATAAAGGGAAGGGAGATAGATCATTCTATTGGATTTTCATAAATCAAGGTTTTTAATTGTAGAATCATCTTCAAGGATCTCTTATTTAGGGTTTGATAGGGTATGCTTGGTTAACTATTTGATATCTTATTCTTTTCCTAATATGTGAATATTGAGATGATTGTTTTGATTTCAAATCTGATTTTATGAAATAATTAATATGATTTTAAATATTTATTTTTCGATTGGTATTTGATTAACGTCAATATTGATTGAGTTATATGGTGGAGTTTCATATTTGAATATAATCCCTAAATTGGTATTGCATGGTGGATTCTAAAACCCTAGTTATCTTTTCATATTAATATTCTTTTTAATAATAATAATAAATAAATAAAAAAACTTCATCAATCTTTCTTTCTAGTTCGATTAGTTAAATTGATTAATAATCTGATTTAAACAATTCTCTATGGGTTCGACCCGTATTTGCTAGATCTATACTTCTGTAACGATCCGTGCACTTGCGGTAATTAATAACAACTTAAATATTCAATCAAGTTTTTGGCGCCGTTGCCGGGGAATTGTTTCAAATTAAATTTGATATTGATTTATCTTTCGGATTAGTTTCTTTCTCTTTGTTTTTGCTGATTTTTTTTTTCTTTTTGTGTTTTGTAGGATATCTTGAACCTACAAGAACACAACAAGGAATGGTGTAAGGCTTAGACCATTCTTTCTCTAAACGAGCATCCAAAAGTGTTCAAAGGCAACCCCATAAGGTGAACCATTTCATCACGGCTAAAAAAGTGGATTTAATTCTTCCCTCACTGTGTGTGAGTTGTGAGTATTTCATTCACCCACGAATCTTCTGCAAGTGGGTTATTTTTGGGGTTGATCGGGATTTTCGTGTGTGCATTTTTCAATTAGCATACATTAACTAATCCATCTAAGGGTTGTTCCATATAACATAAGGTGGGGATTTCATCACCCTTCCTTGGCCCACAAATCATCATCTTGAGCATTTGTCAAACCCATGAGCCTAATTAAATTAAAATGAATTAGACTTGGCCCTAGGTTTTTGAGCTCAATAAGAGAAGAGACGCCAAGAGATACTCTAGTGAGCAAATAACCATTTAATGATGTCTAGGAAAGTGATTTCATAAGGTTTCTACCTTAAAGGACGTGGTTACTTAATTGAGGAACACGCGAAAGTGTGGAAGACCCCCCACTAATCCTTTACACTTTCCTGGTTGTTGGGTGGTTGATCATAAACTGGTAAACTTGAGGTTTATCTTGGAACAGTTAGGAGCTATCCATTTAGGGAGGAACATCCTCAAGAACTAGATCTCTTAAAAATCATCTTCCCTCACTTAACAAGATAAATCCTAATTTGTTGATTGTTGAAATATGTCTATGATTTGGGGTATTTTGATTTATGAGCATTTGGTCTAGGGATTCTAAAAATCGATTGATTCGTATTGATACACTTGATTATCCCGTGATTTCATCTGAACCAACCATCACTATGGATAACACAGGAGCTGCTATTCCAAAGACCTTGAAGGATTACATGTATCCATCTAGAACTACGCAACCCTCATGCATTGTGTTACCAACAACCAATGCTAACAACTTTGAGATCAAGCCTGGGATGATTAATATGCTTCCAAAATTCGATGGATCTGAAGATCCATATCTTTTTATTAGGGAATTTGAGGAAGTTTGTTCCACACTAAAACTTCAACAGCTAACTAATGATTCCATCCGGTTGAGGTTAATCAACTTCTCCCTCAAAGATAATGCTAAAAAGTGGTTGTATGCTTTACCTGCAAATTCTATCAACACTTGGGATCAACTAGTTATGATATTTTTGAAGAAGTTCTTTCCTAATCATAAAACTGCTAAGATTCGCATGAATATAAATCAATTCATTCAAAAGGATGGAGAATCTTTATGGAGATATTTAGAGAGATTCAAGGACTTGTTGTTGCAATGTCCTCATCATGGATTTGAGGTTTGGAGGTTAGTGCAAATTATATATGAAGGTTTGAATTACACCACAAGGACTATGGTTGAATCAATGTGTAGTGGTGAATTTACTAATAAAAATGAAACTGAGGCATGGACATTTCTGGAAGAAGTAGCTGAAAAATCCATGCAGTGGGAGACAATTAGAGAGCCTGAGAAACCCATACCTTCTAAGGGAGGTATTCATTTCATTGATAGTAGCTTTGAGTCTGAAGCTAAGTTTGCATCTCTCATTCGTAGAGTAGAGGCCCTAGAGATGAAACCAAATCAAGATTCTATTAATCAACTCTCCACCTCTACCCCTACTACTGTCTGCATTTTATGTAAATCTTCAAATCACCTAGTGGAAGACTGTCCTTCCCTGTCATCCCACAAGGAAAGTTGGGACGAACATGCCAATAGCTTACAATGGAGGAAAAATGATCCATATGCTCAAACTTATAATCCTGGATGGAGGAATCATCCAAATCTGTCATGGACTCAAGGCCCACATCAGGGAGGCCCACAGGGACCTCCTCAAGCTCTCATGAATCCTAGACCTAACATAGGACCCACTGTTACTCCATTTCCTCCGCCTGGTTTTCAAATAGAAAACGAGAAGAAGTTCTCCTCCTTAGAGAAAGGGTTAGATGTTCTTATGAAGTCCACTCAAAATTTAACTCAATCATCCTCCCAGATGTCTGCCACTTTGAATCAATTTATGCAATCTACAGGGCAAATCCTTCAATCCACCACCCAGGCAATCTCCCGTCTCGAGATTCAAGTTGGTCAATTGGCCACCACCATGAGTGAGAGAGAGAAAGGAAAGTTTCCTAGTCAACCTGAACCCAACCCTAGAGGACCCATTCTTCAAGGACAAATCCAAGATTCTTCTAGTAACCAGTCCAACCAGGTTAATGCAATCACTACTCTTAGGTCTGGTAGACAAGTGGACAACAAGGTTATTATGCCTAGCAATGATGTTGAAGATGATAAGGATAAGTCCAAATTTATTCATGAGGACCCAGATTCTGAACCCATCCCTCCCAAAAAGAAAACTCAGTCAATAACAACAATAATATGAGATAAAAAAAAAGAGATTAAATAATCAAACTTGACAAATATAATACTTGGGCGTATGCGAAAAGGAGGAACATACCATCATACCAAATTCCCCCCCTTCACCTAAAAGGAAAAAATATAATAAACAATATAATCAATAAAAAAAATACCATAAAAAAAAGAGTAATTATTTTCACATCCAAAGAAATAATGATATGTATAGATTTATAATTAATCTAGAAGCAAAAGACAGAATAAATTTTAAATTCAAAAGCAAGATTTCCATCAATAACTTCATGGGTTGAAATGGATCCAATTCTTTTTATAATTTTAGTATTTATTAAATGAGACAAAAAATCATTGAATGAAATTTCATGAAATTTTAAGTCCGTTTGGAAACACAGATTGAAAAATAGCTTTTGGAATAAAGCTGTTTTTTAAGATGATTTTAGACCTTGACTTTTTTAGGATGTTTTTTTTTAAATCAGGAATCAATATTTGAAAGGAGTTTAATGTTTGGCAGAGAAAGTTGCTTTTCAATTCAAAAAATCGATTTCGACAAAAAAGCGTTGTTTCTGAGCTTTTTAAAACATAGATTTCGAGGGAAAAATTAAAAGGAATCCAGCTTCCGATTCTGTAAAAAGCTGCCCAGTTTGGCTGTACGCTTTTAGCTTTTTCAGCTTTTCAAAATGCAAAAACGCGCTTCAACGCGCAACCAATCGGATATCATGTTTTGAGATCAGGGACTTGATTATGAATCTAGAAATCTAGATCAGGGATCTGTTTGTAACACAAATAGGGTCGGATTGTGAAACTAGTAGAAGCTGGGGGCTGATCTGAAAATAGCCCAGCAAAAAGACAAAATTGGTCGAGTTTTGTGAGGGACCTGGGTATAAATATTAGGGACCTATTTGTAATATTGATAGGGGCCTTCTTATGAACTGATAGAACCTGGGGGCCGATTTGCAAAGAGCCCACAAGAGGACAAAAATTGGCCGAATTCTTTGTCCTCATTGTAGCACTTTGTAAGAGTGTTATAGATATGGAAGTGAAATTTGTATTTTTTTGGGAACAGTGCTTGATGATGATCTTAAAAAGAGAGAGATTAGTGGATGGTTATAACTTCTATAACAACCCACTAACCTATTCATCTTCCACCAATGTAACCCAATTGGATTGCATGCTCAAAAACCAACTGGTTTCTCACCATTTATTTGCGAGGAGTTGTACCATTATTTTGTTGGCATATAAAATCTTTGTCAGAAAAAAAAAGAAGATTAGTTTATAAAATCTGAGGATTAGATTGCAATAATCTATTGGTTGAGACCTGGTTGTCCCACCTTTATCACACTCCCAGAAGTTCTATGTAAGAGCATCTCCAATCCTATACTCAAACATTTATTCAAACTTAAATTTGAGTAAAAATCACCCAAAGCCCTCTCCAATCATTTACCCATACATATATCAAATCAAACTTTTACTCAAATCTTTACCCAAATCAAGGGAGACTCAAATCTTTATTCAAATTTTAACATCTCTTTTTTTTCCTTATCTTCATATTTTCTTCCAAACATTTCTTTCCCTTCAACTCCACCTTTAGTTTAATTATATTAAATTTTTTCCTACCCCCAAAATTTTCATCATCTCTTGAAATTCAAAAAAAAATAAAATAATAATCCTCTTTCTTAAGTTTTCATCTTTGTTTTTTAACTTCTTGTTTTTACTCCAATAAAAAAAAATATTACTTTTACCTTTTTTAAAAAAAATTGGATGATAATAATTTTTAAATTTAAATATTTTGAAGCCAAGAAAAATTGAGCAGTAAAAATGTTCGAGAAAAAGACTTTGAAAATGTTTATAGGAAATAATTAAAAGAATATGTGAAATTTTTAAAAGATTTGAGTAAAACACAAAGTGATTGTTGGAGACACATCATATCAAATCAAACTTCTACTCAAATTTTAAGTGAAATTTAAGTATAGGTTTGAGTAAGGGCTGGAGATGGCCTAAGTAAGTCCGTATACGTTTCATTGAACTTTTTTTACATTTTTAGAAAATGAGTCCAAAAATTCTTAAAATATATTTTTTATTTTTTATAAAATATATATCTTATTAAAACAAACTTCAAGAATTTTTTTTTTCAAAAGGTTACAAAAAAACAAACGCCGTAAACGATGCTGTCTCATATAATCATATTTTACTTTGGCCAGCGCAACCTATTTTATTTTGGGCTGGGTATTACTCTGGGCCTTAAGTTTGGGTTTGCTCCACGGGTTGGGCTAAAAAGTGGGTTCAGTTTTCAGGCGATAAATGCATTCCTCACCCTTTCTTTGTTTTTCTTTTGAAAATAGTACGCACAATTGTAAAAGATGATGTTGTATACTCTAATAAATTTTATAAATTTATTTATAAAATATACAAAAAAAATCATAACAAGTTATATTAAACTTGTTATAGTAAATGCAAGTGGCTAACGAGGTATATGAGACTGAAAATGGGGCTGTAAAATGAAATGTTATCACTTTTTTGTAACTAAGTCCTCTACTTATATATAAATTATATATATTTTTTTGGATGATATCCAACTCAATAATTTATTTATGAGCGTTATTATATTCAATCTTCATTAACAACTCTCTATGCAATCTCATGTTACTAACAAGGTATATGTTTCGTTATATAAAACACACATTCTTTTTTTTTTTTTTTTTTTGACAAAAGTATAAATATTTTTTTAGAGTACGTATTTAATTTTCCATGCATATATTTACTTCGTCATATGAAATAAAAATCTTTAATTTAAAAATATTGAAAGGTATCAAAACTGCATGTAAGGCTGCACCTCCACGTGGGGATTATCATTAACGCTATTTTTTTAATTTATTAAGATAGATAGAAGAGTCTCAGCAATATTTCTGATTTCAAATAAAACATAACATAAAAATGCAAGAGCTATTTAGAATATGAACCTTGTCAATGAATGTGAGTCCACAAACTGCAGTGTTCAATCACAACAACCAACAAGATGTGCCATTTTGGATGCTTTGGGGGAGTCCTTGACAAGTAACTCAGATGGTATGCTATCAAAATTTAACAATGATATGTGATCTTTTTAGTATGTTTTATTTATATAAAAAAAACAATGTATAACTCAATGAATTATAAATATAATCTTTTACAAAAAAATAAAATAAATTCACATGTTTCCATCAAATTACTCAGTACATGTCTTTGATTGAAAAATGAAAACCATAATTTAATTAACTAGCATATAAGCGCGATTTCAGGGTCCTCTGAGTGGCAAACACAGTGATACTCTCTATGTGTACATATAGAAATGTAATACACTAGTGATAAGAAAACCATCTTAAAATAGAATCACACATTCACTGTTAAAATTATTTGCAACATTTATATATATGACATGTTTCTATTGGTGCACACAGAGGATGTGTTCGTCACACAGAAGATTCAAAACGACAATGCGTAACGACTAACAATTAGTAACCAAATTTTGGACAAATGGGAGGGGGCACACTGAAATTCCAGTAGGTACAAAGAAAATTTGGTAATACTACAGCCTAGTCAAATAGTATATATAAACTTTAGTTTTTGCATGTAATGAAGTGTTGCTTTTCAAGTAAGGATCAATATCCAGGATTGGAAAAAAAAGGTTAGGGAAGTGAAAACGAGTGTTGGCTTGGATTGAGACTCAAAACTGCTTTTGCCTGATCTTTGATGAAACAGTGAGAGACATTTTGGAGACTGCATCTGTAAGTTATGCTTTACAAGGGTTCCCACATCACTCTCTATGCTTCATTTTGTATCTCTTGTTTTTTTTTTTTAGTGGTTGTGATTCACAATCACCTACACGAAACTGTAGCTTTGAGTGGCACATAAAGTGTTCCTCAATTTCCTTATAATGGCACCTTGCATGTAGTCACAAAGTGCTCTCTAAACCTTTTTTTGAATGTTCAAGGAAAGTTTGTTGATTAGATATCTTCATGTATTTATTACCTGAATAAACTTTTGTGCATCGGATCTCACGTTTAGCTTATTAACTTGAATGATATATCATATTTTTCATAATTTAACTATCTCTGTAATTTCACGGGATTGTATCACGTATCATTTATGAATATACGCTTATTGTATTGAAATGAAATCTTATTAAATATTAATCACACATGAATTTTGTGACTGTCCCGAATCAATTCATGCTAAAAAATAGCATCTAAAATGCCGTATAGCTAAATTTGGTGTCAAAGGCCCAGTTAATAATCTAGTTGGGGTTCTTCACACATTTTCTGATATGTGACAACAACATATCTATAAGAGTTTGGACTGTAATTTAATAATTGATAACAAAAATTTATAATCTTATAGATATTGGATTAAAATAACACGCTCACCTATAAAAAAAAAAAAAAAGTAATTGAATAGGCAGTTGTCATCATGAAGACACTAGGGTTTTCGATTCTCTACCCACACACCATTATTGATGTTGATAAAATGAGATTTAATAAAAAATAAAATAAAACAATTATCTAAAAAGAATTTAAAGATAATGCCATACATGCATCAATTAGGCCTGTCAAAGGGTCGGGTCCATGCCCGGACCCGATTACACGTGTAATATATCCGACCCGATTTGGACCCGACCTAAGTTGGACCCAACCCGGCGGACCCGAACAAACAAACGGGTCGGGTCCGGGTCCGGGTCCACCCTGCCCCGACCGTTGGACCCGAGACCCGATTGTTTTATTAAAATATGCTCATATATTATAAGACCATTAGTATTAGTTGATACATAATTTTATTTCTTACTTAAGTTATTTTTGTATCTACAAGTTCATAAATCATAATCATAACAAGCCTATAAATCGGTTTGTTTTGGACAATTAACTTATTAGCTTTTGAATTTGTATGATTAATTAGTTTGTTGCATGATTTATGTTTATTATTTAGGTTAATATGTTAGTGTTTATTGTTTTGAATGTTGTTTAGGTTAATATTGTTTTGAATGTTGTTTAGGTTAGTTATGTTTATTATTAAGTTAATATGTTTTTTATGTTAGTGATTATTGTTTTGGATGTTGTTTAATAATTTATTTACTTCTTTTGAATTGTATAAAATTATATTCAAGCATAGTCTTATTAACAATAATGTTTTATTACAAAAAATTTCAAATAGAATGATAAGGCAAACAAATACATGAGCTCTTCTCTCTTTTTTTTTCTTTTTTTTATCCAACCATTCGGGTCGGGTCGGACCCGGACCCGACCCGGGTCCGACCGGTCCGGGGCCGGGTCCACATTTCCCGGGACCCGCCGGGTCCTAGGTTGGACCCGGACCCGTCGGGTCCTATCACGGGTCAGGTCTGGGTCCACTCCAACCCGACCCGGACCCGACCCATTGACAGGCCTACTCACACTTGAGTGCATACATTTTTATTGGGTCAATAAATAATTTCTTAAAACATTCCAAGATATTACTTCTCAAACAAAAATAACATTCCAAGATATCTTTGAGGTGTTTTCTTTGCTTTCTTCTTTTAATCTTGCAACCTCCATTCAAATATTATCTGTTTTTATCTTTTCAAATAGATGAACCCACATTTTCTATGTATATATAAAAAATATTCTAAGAGCACCTCCAACTGTGCTCCTTTTCTTTAAAATGGAGCACAGTTAGGCTCCAACTTGCATTTTGGCGGACGGCATTTCAGCCTTTGATTTATTTAATTTTTATTTTTAAAAAAAAGTGTATAACTTCTTATACACAATTTCAATTTTCATAAAATTAGTATTATTGGATAAATATCTTAATGAGTGTAATATTAAATATGTTTAACCTATGTTTAAAAAAAAAATCCAAATAACCCCTTGTAAACTATCTAAAATCCATCTAACCCCTTGGTTTTTTTGAAGTTCATATTTGTCAACGAAAATTTAAGCTAGGGGGCTATTTGTATTTTCATAAGTGTTTTTAGGGGGTTATATGGCATTTAGGAAAAGTTAGGAGGTTATATGGAATTTTAATTTCTTAATATTTCTCAATTATGTATACAATTAACTTAGATATATTTTTAATTTTCTAATATTTCTCAATTATGTATACTATAAAAAAAAAAAGGGATATTCCAAATTAAAGTTTTATGAAAAATAATATATAAAATAGAATAGAGATCAAAATAAAAATTATGATTGGAGTTGATAAATGAATAGTGAGACTCTAAACTCATTTTTTAATTTTTTTAATATTTTTTGAACATCTATTTTAGAGATGTCCACCGGAGACGCTCTAAGATATATAAAAACATTCTAACAAACATACAAAAATACACACATACAGATAGACATGCAGAAACGCCCGGAATAGTGCGCGTCACTCGTCTTCTCACCTACCACTACTCAAAACAACGTGCCCTCCAGTTATTCTCATTTCAATTCCCCTTCTACCCTCACAATCTCCCATCAATTACAACCCAACCATCCCTCCTAAGCAGTGGCACTCTCGTAAATTCAACAAACCACGACCTTATTTTCATCCAAACCACACCCAACAAAACCCAATCTCGCTCTCGCGCGCGCAAAACCAAAACCAAAACCAAAACCAAAATGGAGAGTCGACTACAGAGGAGCCGCAGCGGAGCCCCCGCCGCCACCAGACACTGCCACGTGTACTCCCCTACGCGCTCCTCCGACGTCCGCCGCCGCATCGACCCCTTCCCTCGCTCCAACTCCGCCGCCAAAACCAGACCCATCACCACCACCACCACCACCACCAAAACGACTTCACCGCCGCCGAAACAGAGGAGCAGCAGAGGCCACGCGAGCGAGCTGAGGAAACCCAAACCGGGTTCGGTGTCCCCGTCGGCGTGGGCTCTGTCTCCGGGCCGGGCGGCCCATGAGGTCTTCCTCCCGACGGAACTCACTGCCGGTCCGGTGAAGAGGTCGTCTGGCGGGGTCCTGGGATTCTTCCGGAAGAAGAAGACTGCAGCAGCGGCGGAGGCGGTGAGGAAGGAGTCCGTTCATAGGCTTCGGGTGGCTCATTCTGGGGTCATGCAGTGGAGGTTCGCGAACGCCCGGGCTGAGGCCGCCATGGCCGCTCAAAGGTTGCTCGCCAAGGTACATTGATAAGTAATTCAAGATGAGTTTTTTATGCTGGGTGGTCCATTTGGTTTCAAGCAATATGAAATCACCCAGAATTCATTTTACATGTATAAGTTTTTCTGGAAAATAAAATCAAAATTGAGATTTTGCAATATTGAAATTATTTTATAAAAAAAAATCCAAGAATTAAGTATTGACATGAAGTTTTTTTTCTAAGAAGAGGATGAATTGGGGTGGGTCTGAATCCGGTGAAGACTAGTTTCAATCAGTCTCATTAGTATCGAATCGTATAACCTATAAATCGAACTACACGGTATATGAATTTAATTGCACAATCAATTGTTAGTTATATGTTCTACTCTCCTATTGGATCCAGTCAGTTATTAAATAAAGCATAGATACTTAAGTATCATTAGTATTCAATAGGAGAGTGAAACATGTACCAAACAATTAACCGTGCAGTTCAATTCATAGACTGTGTAGTTCGATTTACAAGTTATGCAGTTCGATACTAGTGGAACTGATCAAAATCAGTCTCAACTGGATCTAGACTTTGATAAATTGCAACCCAATCTTTGGCTAGAGCAATAAGTTTGGTATCTATAGTGGTCTTTCCTCTATTTGCTTTGTGGATAACTTATTCGACATAAACTAATTATGTAGAATAGAGGAAAATTAAATTATTTTTCTTTTTATTGTTATTACTATTTTTTTGTTTGCATGAGTATCTGTGCGTTGTGGTTTTTTATTAAAATATATAACTATAGGTTTTGGATGAACAAAAATGAATATATTAAACTTAACTCTCACATTATAACTTTTCAGGGCTCTCAAAGTATAGCTTTTGAGAATTTATTCCAACTCATGATGACATAATCAGTATAGTTTATCTACATTAAATTGACATTTTTTTCCAATAGTAAACGTATTCTTTCCTTTATCCAACCCCAGTTATTCATTTTTTTTCTATTCAAATTTCAGTCCCGTGTGTTTTAATATTTTTAAAAATAATATACCTCATATAATAATATATATGTTTATATAAAAAATGATCTAATATTTATAGAGAATATAAAAAAAAATTAACAAATTATACAAAGAGTATATAATGTTAACAAAGTATATGAACTGAAATTAAATTGTAAAAAAAAAACCCCGTGACAGCACTCTAATTTGACAGATGTAGACGGCGATTTTGAGCATCAGTGTCTTTCTGATTTTTAATGTTAGATACTTGCCACCAAAAAAATTGACCCACATCTTTCAGAAATGGATCACAATCACTTGAACAACTCACATTTATTAAACGTTCAAATATAGTTCTATGAAAACATCCCTGTGAAATTTACAAAAACAATTACTTCTAATAAGAGAACATTGGGGACAACCCCAAATGTAGTATCACAGATAATTTACACGTGTCTTAATTTTTTTACAAATGATAAACCTCACTTTGAACAGAACTATATATCACTATGAAACAACAGCCCGTCTTCATTAATTAGCGAGCATCCTATAACCTTCAAATCCAACATTTCAACAGAGGAAGCTGGTCATAGTATGGCGTGGGATCGCCCGGATGCGGAACACGGTGGCTGAAAAACGCATTCGAATCCAAAGATTAAAATCAGAGCTGAAACTCAGTCGGATCATTGTCCCCCAGATCCGGCGACTCCGTCAGTGGGACGAAAAACATTCAAAACACGACAAAGCATTCAGGAAGTCAGTGGAGCTTCTGCGCGCAGTGCGAGCGCCTGTCCCCCTTGTTGATGGCGCTCATGTAAACCTTCCATTGGAAACTAATGAATATCAATAATGGACATTAATGAACAGTATGTCAATGTTTATGTTATTTGGTTTACCTGGGCTGTACAGGCAGATGTGGTGGCCTTGCAGAGAGAGGTTGGTGCGGCCATGAACGTCCTTCAAGGGATTCAGGCAAACTTCGCTGAATTCTATGCTCAGGTTTGGTTTCAAGCATTCTGAGTTCATCGTTGATCAACAATGGTTCGATCAAGAATGAACAGTTGTTGCGTGATTTCATTGAACAGATGGAGAGGACGAGTCAGTTGCATGGAGAGCTAGCGAAGACAGTCCGACAGGAACTCCATGGGCTGGAGGAATTGTTCGAGATGACAGCCATTGTGTCTTCATTGGAGGTCTGTGATTTAAGATTTCTAAAACTGATTAACAGACCTAGTTTTTTTATAGACAAGCTAAACTGTTTTTTTTTTTTTGGTTGGGGGGGTGGGGGTGGGGGGGGTTGTTTCTTAATCAACAGATGCAGGAGAGAAGTTTACGAGCAAATCTACTCCAAGGATTCACAGTTTCTGCAAAACCAATGCATCCCAAATCTGAAGATGGTTGGAACACTGGCAGCCTAAGTAAAAATGTGAACCAGTTAAGATTGGTTAAGATATAATCATCAGTCAGTAACATATTACTGTACAGATTCATGGCTTGGGGAAACTCAGCATGGTCAAGCATAGGAAAACTCATACAATTTTTTGTACTTGTGTAATCTAACATGATGTGCCTAAATTTTGTATTTGAATAGGTTTGAAACATCTGAATCATCCTGAACAGTTCATGTATCAATTTAATTGAGACTTTAATCAATGTAATTTACTTTAAAGGGAATTAGTAATGTATTAAGTGGATTGATGCTTCCTTGGTTACATTTATTTTAAAAATGGTTTAGAATACCCTGCTCAGCAAATTTGTAACATAGAATCTTCATTTGTAAAGTGGATCAAGAAATTTTAATAACAGTAGGTTTAATGACTCATGATTTATATGCCTGTTATGATTAACTGCAAATTTAATGATGAAATTGTTGCCTGCCTAGACCATGCTTTCTACATGGGAGATATATGGAGTACTGTGAATTGCAAGTTCATGTACAAAAGAAAAGGAGAAAGATTTTCTTTTTCTTCTATTTTTTAACACAAAGCACAACAGAAATGGAAATACAGGTGGGGTAAGTACCGCAACAACTTCAAACAAGTTCGAGTGGTGTGGTTGATGGAATGACCATGATCAAAATATCAAGAATTTTTCCATGCTTCTCAGCTGGAAGAGAACTGTAATCCTATCTCCAAAGAAGGCTGCACATTTCAGTAGTCAAACTTGAAAAAATAAGTGAAAATTTTAACTTACCCAAGTTGTAACCAAAAATAAAAAAGACTGATATGTCAATATAAAATTTTTCAGAACACCACTTACCGAAATGAAAACTTGAGGTGCATACATGGGCCACATTCTACAATCTTGACATGAACAACAGTAATGAAATCTCTGATACATCTGGAACCACGATCTTATCCTCACTTGGGAACTTTAGGATTCATGAGAGAGATGATAGGTCTAAAGGGCCTTCAACAAAAAGCCAGCTAGATTCGACAGATTGGAATCTCTATCTAGAAAAATCCAAGGGTCATGATGTAGAGTTTTAGATCCAAATGGCCCAACTGTGCATGTCCAAGGACCCAACCGTAACCCAGAACCGTCCACAGTACTCAATAACTAGACTGTGCAGAGAGCAAGTGTGGCAACTCAGCCTACCTACAGATTTTTCAACTGCTGAACAGAGCAGCTAAACATGCTATTTCTTTCCAGACACTTGAGCAGTCGCAAAAAACCGCATCAGATGGCTTAATTTTTTTCTGGGAAGGCAAATTGGTAAAGCCAATGTTATGATACAGTCATCTAACAGAGCCCACCAAGGGAGTCTTCCATCACGAAAATGAATACACGAAACCATGAAGTTGTCATTACAAAAAGGTTAGAGGAAGAGTTGCTTACTGATTTCCTTTTTGTATAATAGAAACTGACACATCGAATTGTGGGCCTCTTTATGGGAGATCTGCACCCTGCATAAAGGTAAACAACTGGTCATGCATACTTGAACGTGATTTGTGATTCTTGATCTTCAAAAATTAACAAGGCCTATAACAATGTTTTAGACCTGCAGGATGAATAGGGGTGGCCATTGAATTTGACATTTCTTTAAACCATCCAAGGCACTACTCATGCTTGATGCTTGAGATGATCTTAGGGAGAAGCCTAATTGATGGCTGAATATTTGGATCTCCACTAGGATGAATGCTTGTTAGCTCCTCTTTCAACATTGTATATGCATCTGCAAATGCCTGCAAAGTGCAAGTACTTGTGAACTGAAATGTATCCAAGAGCATATTTCAGGGCCATGCAGCACAAAAGCTTACACAGACACAGACACACAAAACCTTGAAAAACCAAGATGTAGACACACATAAGTTAAATCAGTAAAAACTGTAAAAAAAAAAGACAAAAAAAAAAAAGCAACGGTGAAACACTAAGGGCCTTCCAGATATAACAAAGTCTTTAACATTAGAGGTTCCTGAAAATTGATTTCTAATAACAGGTTATACCATTGCAAATTCAAGCAAAATAAAAGGTCTCATTCTCATATTTGTAGAGTTTTTAGGTTTCATCAATGCTTTTCTTCTCTGAACCCAAAACAATCCCTCGTCTTTGATGGCCGCTCCCACATCCCAATCCATCTTCCTCACATCTCTGATTTAGAATGCAGCGGTGACATTCACTGTTGAAGCCAAATCTGCTACTTGTACTTTGGCTTCCGTTTGAAAATGTTTTCTTGCAGTTATTGTGTTTTTTTTTTGTTTCTCTGAATAGTGTATGGACATGACAGGGAGGTCTGCCGTGTCTGGTATCGATATTTCTAATTAAGATGCGTATGGGAAGTGTCTGACACGTGTTGAGACTGAACCAGGTGCATGTCCGTGTCCAAAACAAGTCAGACACCCCCATGAGAACTTTTTTTCATTATAACTCTCACATCTAAATGCAGCCTGCTCAATCTACGCAGCTTGGAAGATTGTACATCTATTACACCTGTCTGTCAAAATTATCCATCTATTATATATTAAAGTGAACAGGCAGGGATCATAAATTCACAAAATCCTACCAACTTCTCCCTATAATATTCAAGAGTTGAGAAGGGTAGCTTTGGAAATCATCAGTCTTCTTCAAGCCATATGTTCCAACCGCCACGTGGGGAATTAAATGGGTGAATTTCCCTTTTGCACTTTTGTTTCTCTATCTATTGAACTTATGAATATTCCCACATTTAAAAATTAACAACTCTCAAGTATAATAGTGTCATGCATGATTGAAAACTTGGATGGGAAAAGATATAAAGAGGGTGTAAAAAGGAAAAAATGCCAACCTTGATGCATTGATGTATGCGAAAGCAGTTTCTTCCTACATTATTTGTTGGATAGAGAGGATCATCAATGTGTAACGGATCAATGCTACAAAATATCAATAGAAGAACGATTATGAGACTTGCATAGATGAAATTTTGGGGAGACAAAAATAATGTGCCCAAAAGAAACATAAATAAAATCTTCTACCTATGTCCTCTTTCTCTATTGACATATACTCCACTTCCATGTATTGAAATACGCATGCAACGTGGATCAAAAACATTCCTGGGGAGAAAAGCAAATGTTGAAAAAAAACACAATTTAAAATAACCACAATGAAATGCCTTCGTGGCTCAGTCCTCCAACAATACAAACACAGCAATCTTCCTACAAGAGTAATTAACCAGACGACAAATAAAATGCTCAACAATCCATAAATAAGATAGGAAGCTCTCCTTATCAAAAATAGACATACCCAAAGAAGTAAAGGAAATCCATCAGAAGGCTCCCGAGGTTCTGCAATAACATATAATACAGGTAAGAATTAGAAAGGCATCCAATAGAAAAAAAAAAAAAGGTGAAACACAAGAATTGAGAATGTTGGAAGTAAAAAAGATCTATGAAACCAGAACTTTTGTTCAGTAATATTTTATAAAAATACATCTCGGTATGAAAAAATAGATAACTTAACCTTGACATGAACCGAAAGATGGACTAGTAAAACTTGTTCAAAATATCAAGTATGTGTTTGTGCCAAAGAGAAAGTGAGGGAGAACGAAAAACTACGTTACCTTTTACTCTTCTAGTGTTTGTGCATATTTTTCAGAAACATTCCTTTGGTTTCCATCAATTTTTTTTAAATCATTTTCCCTCTGGTTTTCCCTCCTCACAAACAACAAACAACAATTTTTAAAAACCAAAAAGAAAGTGAAATTCCCTTTAGGATAATGCACGAGCACACCCTATATGGACAGCAAATAAAACATATTCATATAATAAACTATCAAAGATAGCCACAAAATCATAAAAGAGTATAACCTTTCCAGATGTAATGTTTTCCTCTCTTTCTGCTATAGTTTGCCCCAAGTCAAAGATATTCATTTCACTTATTTTAATGATATCTGATATACCCTTGAGTGTTCTACTATCCTGAAAACAAAGTGCCTCACCCATTATAAGTTATCTCACAAAGTTTTACCTCATCTGAGGAATGTTATAACTGATTATCCATTCAAAGACTTTTGGCTAAACTCTGATAGCATGTACATTGGAACTACAGATGGAAACTCTACTATCCCAAAGAAAATTGAGAAAATGGTATTTGTGATCCGAGTATAAAAAACTATTAATACACCAACAAAAGAAATATGATACTTTGGTCAGAAGCATCATCAACATAGTGACAATTGGAAGAGAAAAAAATTTATCATGTACATGTTTAACCTCTTTTTAGTGTCTGCAAAACATCCAACCTGGACACAAGGTCAAAAAATTGTTTCCATGTGGCTATTTTTTTTTGGGACACAGAATAAAACTCAAACTCAATATAGAATTTTTTTAAAAAGAGAATGCTTTACTTGGTTCATGGGTCGACCAATGTGATGTTCATGTTGAAGAAACCGTATGATCAGTAACACCTGCGTTGAAGTGAAAGCAAAAGTTTGAAGTTCTCAGATGAAAGATGAAATGTTCTAGATTATAAGCTAATATACAGAGAAAAGATATATTTCAGTGTGTACAATATTTTAAAATGCATAGTATATCTAACCGAGGACAGTGAGTTAAGAGCAAATCCATCTATAAATTTGGGCTTCCCGAAAGCCTCAACTGATTTTAGAAATCATCATTAAAAGGGAGACAGCAACCTTTCATAAATGTAATACTGATAGTTGTATTTAAATACAATTCATATCATCAATACTCAAACTACATTGTGGAGATGAAATTAGTCAACGCCTGCATGTTTCCATAATCCAAACATAAGGTCATGAAGGGATTCCCCATATTTAATACTTAAAAAGTAACTATATGATATGCAAGCACATATGCCACTGCCAACAAATTGCGTATCAAGGTTTAGAAAAAGTAGATTATGCACTCTATAGGAGTTGTCAGGAATAAAAATAACAAGCATCTGCAAACCGAGCTTTGGTTAGCCGGTTAGCAACCACCCCCCCCCCCCCCCCCCACACACACACACACACAAAAAAAAAGAGGTCAGAGGTTCAAACCTCAGGGGGGGGAACCAATTTTTAAAAAAATAAATAAATAATAAAATAAGAAGCATGTATGCTGCAATATTGTCAAGAAGAATTACATGTCGACAAAACCATTTTAAAAAATATGAAAAAATATAAAAAGTCAGTCATGTACAAACAAAAATAATATAATAAGTTGATAACCTAAGTATGACTTACCAAACAATGGGAACTTAAGCCCCCTGAGTAAGAGCGATCTAAGCTACGATCTGCCAAGAATCGTTTTAGCACCAAAGCAAGAGGTATAGCAGCAGGAAATTTCTGTGTCAATTGTCTAACCTGCAAGTGACAATATTATTTTAAGTTCAGACTTGAACCAGACAATAAGCACACATTCAACTATGGGTTGATCTCTAAAGCTTTTCTGTAAAATACTGTGTATATTATATAACACCATCAGAGAAAGCAATAAACAAAAGTAAACAACCATGTATGCACTCTTATTTATGAAATGTTCCGCTTCAATTTCTGACCCTCATTTTGAGCCTAAGAATCACCCAAAGTCTTTTAGTTCTATCGGATGACCTGAACAGATTAAATAATTTGAAAACATTTTACAAGGTACTCACTTAGAATTTAATAGCCCCCCCCTCCCCCCAACAAAAAAAAAAAAAAAAAAAAATCATTTTTAAAAATTCTATAATTGATCTTGTGCATCAAATTGTGTCAACAGTCTCAACGATTACCAATTCTGTAGTCTGAAGTCCAGTATGGGATGTTGACTTAAAACTGATGTCTAGACGAACTGATTTCATATCTACATTCTCATCATTGTTCATTTTTGGGCATGTTCCCAACAAATCTTCAGGAGGTAATGTTTCAGAATGAGTGGCGGTAACATGTTCACCAATCATCTGGATTGGATTCTCTTCTGGAATTTGAAAAGTGGATGCGCTTTCAACAGTGACAACACCATCATGAGGAACTTCAACCACAAGCATAATTACAGGTATCTAAAAGAAAAAAAATCACACATCAACCAGGTACAGCAAAACAAATAGTGTAACATCAGAGAGAATTATGGCCAAGGGGAAAATTGAGAAGAAGCATTACCGCTGTGTTTTCAATAGTTTTCAGAGAATCATTTTTTACCCAATCCTGATTAGCGAGGTATCGTGCTGCATGCTGTTACACCAAAAAATGTGTAAAAGAAAAAGAAAAAAAGGATTACAGAACTGTTGGTAAAAGTATGATTTAAACAAATTCCCCTCATGCCAGTGCATATGATACAAAACAATTACTCAGGAATTCATTACATTGCAAAGAATTGTCAGATATATATATATTTTTTTAATCAAAGGTAGACCTTTGATAAAGAAGAAATAAATGGAATAATGTATTATGTAATGGAGGCCGAAAGGTTCCTTATATAGTTACAAGATGTATAAACCCTAAAACAGAAAAAGACCAAAATACCCATGACAAAAATTCGAGTCGGGGGGGCTGCCCCCGAACCGCCGTACGCCCGCCCACAATCGGCAATTCCCCACATGGGCCGTTGCCCCCCAACCCCCGGGCCTCCGGGAATAGGCCCAACAACAGGCCTATCTAATAACTCCAATAGATAACTTGAGTAAAGGAGTTACATCTGGCCCAAAGACTTGTCAGAAATTAAGCACAGAAAGACCTCTTATGAAAGATCCTGAATCAGAGTTCAATTTTGCTTCAATTTTTGTACGTCAGTTTTAGGATGTGTTCCAATGCCAATAAAATGGCTGGTCGGTACAAAAATTTTGACTTTACACCGACACACATGGGTGCTGAAATAATTAGTGAATTTACATTGAAATTCTCACGAAACTAAAGAATTAAGACCCTTTGACTAGCCAACTTATTTTTAGATCTCATCTATCAAATGACTCTGGTGCTAATATGCCTTTTATTAAGTCTATAATTCTTGCAGATAGCATTTTAACTCTTCCAGATAATAATTTAGCTCTTACATGCAACATTTTAAGTCTTACATAAAATATTTAATATATGTCACATATTGCTTTGATCAACATATCGTGATACTGATATTTTTAATCTGTCAAAAGTATCAAATGACTCTTTAACTAACAATTAAGTTTTCATTTTAAAGTAAAAGTTAAAATATTTAAACTGACAAATACACTTTAATATGATTGCCATTGCTAAGAGATCAAGTGTTATATACATTATAAATTTGTAAAAGTTACAGTCTTAACTTAAGGGTAAACATCTATTTGGTAGATAGGACACAAGAATAAGTTACTAGTCAAAGAAACTAAAAAACTCCCTATTTTTTTGGGAATCTTAATTAATATTTCCAAAAATAAACATCCCATGAACCTGTGATTGTTCTGAAAGAAAAAAAATTATATAAAAATAAAATCTAAAAATCCTCAACAACCAAGTGAAACGCTTTGTTGTATACTGACCAATTGTGGAAAATATTCCAGTCCATTTGGACAAAAAATTCCACCTTTCTGAAGTTTCAGGCAACTGATAAAACCAGAGTAAGATTACACCAAGAGCAGAAAACACATTTGTGAAACAAAAAAAAACTCTATATTATCAAATGGAAATCCATGGTTTTAATTGTTTCATATTCATGCTCCACAGATGTAACATCCTGACAGCTCTAACTAAATACAAGACAAAAGAAAAGACATGAAGGACTGAATGTTTACTTTGTAGAATATATCACTGAATGTATGATCTTTATATAGTGATGCACGATATTTCACCCTACAGAAGCCAATATGCCAGGCTAATAACTAATGAATATACTTTTTTAAGAGAAAGAAGTTTTTATTGCCAGGTTGAACCCGATTTGTCTGGGAGAAGAATCAATATGTATACATTAGGGTGAATGGTACATTCAGACATCAAACTATGTGCAAGGACAACATCAAACCAAACACACTTCACGATTGCATGTCTGTAAATCACAAAGAACAGTATTTAAATATTCAAATGAGTTGCACATGAGAAGTTTTAAACAAAGATTTTTTTAAAATAAAATATAAGAGCAGGTCTATTTGATAAAGTATCAAACTACAACCTACCAATTCTGAAGTAATAACATTATAAAGATGGCAAATCATAAAATTACATGGACCAGACAAGAAATAGCCAACTTTTCTTTTGATGTAAAGTAAAGAGATAAGAAACATATAAACATGCAAGCCCTCATCTTAAATATTGAGAATTCATGTTTACCTGGATGCATGTCTCTTTGATGCCATTTCGGCCCTCCAAAATTCCAGCTTCTCTAATAGGTTCCTAGTAAATAACTTTCACTGTGAATCATCCATATGACTACCTTTAACAATGACTGAATTAAAAGAGAGAACAATTCAGAAGATAACAGAAGCAACTCCTACCAAATTGTGTACTGGAGGAAGACACACTACAAGGTCCACATCGCTGGTTGGAAGAGCCAAACCAGTTGCATTTGAACCAAATACATTAGTTCTGGACCGGGGCCAAAGGACTTGAAGAGATCGTGCAACTTTTTCAACAGCCCAGTCAATATAAGGCTTCTTTATCAAATTTGCAGCAGCAACCTAAGATTTGCAATCATTGGAATAGAAAGAAGATGAAAAACGATGGCTGCAGATCATGATATTTTGAACAAGCCAGGTAGCATTAGAACATCATAGCAGCTGATTAAATTTAAAGAGAATCACATACCACAACATCTATCAAGAAATGCTTTTTGCAAATCCAATTAGTTATCCATAACAAACAGAGGGCATGAAGGTAGAACCTATGATTGAAGGGCAATGCTAATCGTAGACTAAGAAGAGTCTTAAGCAGAGTACGTCAAATTACTTATCAGGACAGACTGTGGCAAATATAAAGTTCTACCATGGTAAACATAGTTCTAAAACCCTATGCATACCACATGTGTGGAAAAGGGACCCAAACTGTATGTGAGGCCGCATGTACGTACATCGGTCGAATATCAATTTCATTTAGTTTCTATTTTTAACTTTTTTACCACGTCAGATGTGTCATCCGAATGGATTACATGTGCCACTCGAACGGATCAAACACAGATTAAATATTGTTTCTTTGACTGTTCAAGTAATGCCTCTTAAATCACAATGAAAATCATTTTTTTAATACTAGTAATACCAATTCAAATAAACAATGGAGAACACACTCACACCCTCCTTGCGAATCTACTTTAAATTGAAAGGAAAAAATGTGATCTATCATTTAAAAAATTAATAATTAATTTTAAATTGTTGTAAGAAAAAATGCGCGACACATAGGTACTGCACTTGAGAATGTGACATATTAAGTGCAGTGGGTGGAGTGAAGTGGGTGGGGGAAAACCCACATGAGAGGCCACATCAAGGGTAGATGCGGGCCCATTTGAAAACTATGATGGTAAAGAATTGGACATGGAACAGTGGATGCCATGTTTTATTTACTTGTGAGTTCTGGGCTCATAAGTTTAAATGTAATTCCTGGAAAGTGGCTACATCAAACTCCCATGAGTATACTGCAATTAGACCCACTTTGCAACAATGAAACACTCATGGAAAAGTAAACTGGCTGACCATTCGGGCTATTACAGTGAATAGATTGCCCCAACAGAGGATAATGGCATTGAAATATGAGAAGTGTATGGCAAGTGCAAGACTATTATGATACTAGCAAAGTGATGAAAATGGCACATCATGCAAGAGGAGACTTGCTGATTCTAGATCAGACCTGTTGGTAATTAAAATTTGGAGGGTTAGTGAAATCAATGAAATGATCTGTAAACTGAAAGGGGTTAAAGGGTTCATGGAACTCCCTAGACTCATTCAGTCATATGATTAAATGGTTCTAGTGAGTTGCTGCATCTAATGTCAAAAGGAAAAAAGAAGAAATGATATTATGGAGAATAAATAAACAATCGAATGAAAAAAAAAAAAAAAAACACACACACACACACACAGGATCCAGATCAACTTCATATCAAATTCATAACTTGTAGGCAAAATGTTATCATAAAGTGCACATGCTACTGGCTTGGCAGTACTATATGCCAATGTTTTTTCCCATATCTCTCTTCTTGTTTGTTTCATGATGAGATCAGTGGTTCTAAGAATTGGGAGCTAAAGTTATCTTTGATCATTTTCTTTCTGGGGAGCTTTCTCTGCCTCTATCTGTTATAAGATCTTTATTATTTTTGATATTTCAAAGGTTGAAAGAAACAATCATGACCGAGAATATATTATCAAAATTACATTCAAGTCATTGTTTGCATGTGCATAAAAGTGGAACAAATATTAATTTTGGCAATTCTATTTCTTTTAAACTTTTAGTAGTTTATATAAGGTTACTACATGTACAACATCAAGAATCAATGAAAATTTATGCAGACTCCCTCCAATACTCTTGTATTGCCTTCAATCTTTTAACTGTTGTGAGAGATGGTTGATAATACAAAAACATGATTCATGCCATATGCAGAACAAATTTCTTCTCAAATAACATACCACTTAAAGATGTAATAAAACAATGAATACAGATACCTGCTTGCAGAAAGATTCAATTTCCTCATGAAGAAGGCCGTGCATCAGAGATAGAGATGACTTCTGGATTGGACAATCTGATACTTCAGGCGGTCGCACAGGTAACGTGACATCTGGCTGTTGTGTAGAATTCAGTCAAAACTCACAAAAGTAAACCATCAAAGCAGTGCATAAAACATGAGAAGCCTGCATATTTCATAATGACTTACATGTTCATGATCGCGAGGTAATTGGGAGATTGCAATCATTTGTTCTTGAAGCAAAGGCCCAGAGAGAGGCTGAATAATTGGAGTGGTAGCAAGACCCTTGTTGCCCCAGTGAGGCCAAAAAACCTCAGGACCATCCAAACGGATACGAGCTTCCTCAAACTTAGCTCCGTCATTATACCAATTTCTGATACCCCACTGCCTAGGACTTGAGCTACCAGATCTCACGGTTGGGAAACCTCTTTGTTTTCTGGAGTCACCAACAGGAGATGGTGGAGGAGGCCGAGGAGATTGTGAAACACAAAGTACAACAGGGGAAGGTGGGCGCTTGATTCGGGAAAGTTCCCTCCTGCCTGTAGCAATGCATGGGCTTTTAAGATCACGACTGAGCATAAACTCAGACCGTGACCCCCGGGAAATCTTTGGAACAATGATTGGCCGCAAAATGGGGTACGGAAGAGAATCTCCTGTTGCCCCTTCAGAACCACAAGATGGCTTATTTACAGATCCAGGTCCTTTGTCTTGGTGCACATCTGCCCCTGTTTGTGAGGTTTGCAGTAGCTTCCCATTAACATCATTTCCTGACAAAATGTAACCAACAGGCTGGTGCCCTGATCCAAGATCAAAAGGTGATTCAAAAGAAGCAGATAGAGGTGAAGCAAGTCCACCAGTGCTATAGGAAGAAGACATGACAGGTTTCCCAACCATATCATCGATAGCTCTGTTGAGGTCATCTTCATGCCATGCCCAGGAACCATCTTCGGAGCTATGAGAAGGTGGATGAGAAAACCCAGAGCCACCATGGTCAGAAGCATTCCAATACATCACTCCACCACCAAAAAACTGATTGTAGTCTCCTCCAGAAAGGGTATGCATATCAGATTCTTCTTCAGATATCCACTGGTTCTCATTATCATCTACAAGGTCTGAACCAATTTTTAAGCTACATGAGTCTATAAAATCCCCTGGATATCTTCTCTCTCCCTCATTGATCATTCCATTAACTTGCATCCCATGGGCAGTCATACCAAGAAATGAAGAATGCAACCTTGGAGTATATGCAGAATCATAGTTGCAAGACACAGGCTGAACCAATCTACTCACATTTCTTACCACTGGAGGCCAGTCTAAGCTCATAGGTAAAGTTGAAGATGTTATGACCCGGCTGCATCCATTTTCAAAAGATGGATTTCTCACATGATGTCTTGAAGTAAAAATGGGTTGACAGGAATGATTGGGCCAATTGTGAGCAACATCCAAGTGTAACCTATCAGTGGCAGCAGGGATACGTTGCAGGTCAATGGGTGGAAAATGAAGGGGTGCCACAGATGGCCATTCATATGATGTGTTTCCATTGGAACTGCTATATGTGTTTCCATTGGAACTGCTATGATTGTGAATAAAACAGTTATTTCCACCACTCTGGATTGAATCCTTTTCATAAACTACATTTTTTTCCAAGGAAGGGACTGGTTCTGAAGTGCTCTCATTCACAGATTGGTTAGTGCTCTCATTCACAGATTGGTTATTTCTGTCACAACAAATTTTAATGCGTTCTATACTAGGACCCGGAAGTGTTGTGTGTGAGATTCCTTCACCTTCTGGACAGATTGAGGCATGCATGACGACATTTTGGCCCTCTGATTTGTCTGGGTTCTGAAAGCACTCAACCCCAGCATCACTGTTACCACCAGTGGACACAAAAATGAAATCCTTCTGGATAGTGATGGCTGCTTCAATTTTATCCTCTATAACAGACGTATTGCAACAAGTATTTTCTGAATGGCCATCCTCAACTGAAAACTCATCTGCTAAAATAGTCATTGTACTGGCTGAGCTAAATGGTACCGCAGGCTCAGACTTCACATAAATAGATGAAGACACTGCCTCTCTAATGTCAGGTGCAGCATTACTGGCTGCATCTTGTCCTGTTTCTATATAAGATTTCTTTGCTTTTGTCCTTTTTCTACCTTTCTTTTTTCGAGCAGTCGTTACCTTGTGATTGACCAGCCCAATGGAGTGTTCCTATAAATAATGAATATGATCATTTACTAATGCAAGTGACATGTTTTATGAAACATTTGTTTAGCTCAAACCTAGAAGGCACCAAGCGCAGCAAGAGAGAATTTTGTCAAAATCATGCAGATAATTAAGAACTTCAAATGTAATCAAACTGCATATCCACCATCACATCAACATCAAAGAGCTAGTTTTCCAATGATCTGGTTGCCTTTATGGATCTTGTTAAATGTTCTACAAATGCTATTCCTATAGTGACTTTTATCACCTCCATCAACATATTAGGTCTTCCCCTCCATTGCTATCCAATAGATGACATATATCAGAATGTACAACTGATCATGTGACAAAAGACTCCCAATAAGTCAGGCTGCAGAAATTATGCATACTAGTGAACAGACATGAATAAAATATACAGCTCCTGAAGAAGAGGTGATAATGGCAGAGGCAAAGGCAGCAGTAAGAACAGAATACCAGTAATGAACATTAAAAGTTATTACAATAAAAAAAATCCATTGCAACGGATCTCCAGTACAGAAGGAGAAAGAGCAAATGGCCACGAAATCTTCTTTTTCCAATGAGCAAGAAAAATGTCATATTTATTCTCACTACAAAAAACTACAATTTTGTTTCCTTGAATTAAATAGCAGTAATTACGATAAATACTTTATTGGCAGTCATTTTTCCAATTAGAATTACAAAGAATTAAAAGAATGAGGAAAGTTTAACCAACAAATGGACAGAGAAAGAGAGTTGGAAAGATGCCATGCTGTAGGAAGCCTGAGGGCAAGGGTGCAAGAAAAACATCACAGTCCATACAACATGCATGCACGACATTTGGGTCATTGCTTGGAGAAATGGTAAGATGTTTATGCCAAGTCCTAGATTCATATCTTGGGACAGGCACTTTGTACAGAAAAATTGCCAAATGTTAGGATAGTGTCTAGTTTCTTCGCTTCCAAAACCCTGCTATATGCAGAACAGCTTTGGGTGATGAATTTTAACAATAAATATGTTGACTTCATGTTTTGTCTTGTCATGCATCTCAATATCAATATAGCATAAAACATCGCCCAAGACTCCAAAATTCAAATGTCAATTCTCTTAGAACACAAAATGTGACTTACCATCTCCATTCCTGATGAATCGACACCCTGGCTTCTATCTTTCTCCCTGATGCAATTACAACTTTCACTTAACTTCCCATTGCCCCTCTTCGAAAAATGGTTTATCTGATGGCAAGGCATAGAGCTTCTATCTAATGTACAAGCAGATCCACGAGCACGGGCCTGAAAATTAGGTCCCTTTGAAAAATTAAAATTCGAATTTTATACACATGCAATAAAATAATACACCTTCCAGAAATTTTGTGACAGTAAGATGGGTACCGCAACAGGTTTTTGCAGCGCACTATCAACCATGGATGGCTTTGGGACATGATTCATCCCCTTCATGTTGTGAGATTTGTTATTTCCTCTCCGACAGCCAACTTCAGCCTTCTCTTTAGTTTTAACATATGAAATATTTCTATTTGCATCTCCAAGAAGTTCATGCTTTGCATGATCAATTGAAACCATCATAAGTGTTCCACGCATCCTTCTCAATATGAAATCAGAAACAGTCCGAACAGAACCTAATGTACTGAAAAATAACTTTTCTTTATCAGGCTCAGTATGCTGAACTGCTAGTACGATACTAGATATCTCCATAAGAACTGACAATCCATTGAGAGTATTGACCAAGTGAGGAGGTTTAGAAGACACTGAGGCAGGAACAATACCACAGAAAAAATCCTGATCAGTTCTGGAAAGTGACCGGTTCAGCCTTTTATGTGAAGTTGTCGGACCATATTGTAGTGGCTGCTTCACCCCTATATTAAAGAACCATTGTTCATCTTTTGAAATACCATTCGTCCCCTTGACTATTTCATTTGCCTGGCAACTTAAAAATTTCAAAATCAGGAAATGTCAATCAAAGAGATAATTCTATCAGTAGGCAAGTAATTATTGTCAGATAATATAGAGAATTGAATTTTACATGAACAATAAGACATTCTGTGTCTGATAAACTAATTATTATCAGGTAATATGGGGAATCAAATTTTACACAAACATAAAGACCTTGTTCTGTATCTGATAAACAAATTATTGTCAGGTAATATAGATAATAAAATATTACACAAGCATAAAGACATTGTTCTGTATCTGAATATCTGATGGTTTTTAAATATAAGTAATCCATGAAAATCAAGTGTGCAAGCAATTATCTCATGGACTTTTTACTATGGTTTTCATGCACTTCAGAGAACCGGGCAAACACATTCAGATATTAGTCAAAATTTAAGCATGAAAACCTGCAAATCTCCTGAAATTCATGTGATGTATGATCAATTCCTCTTGCAACGTTTTCTGTATATCAGTATGAACAAGGTCAGCCCTGAGTTTAGGTGAGCCAGGCAGGATCATAGGTGAATGCTAAAGGGAGGCACCCATACTTATTCACACAATTTTTTTGCTCATATATAATGTTTTGATTTCTTTAAGATAATCTTTTAATAAACCATTTCATGTCTCTTAGTTTATGTTGATCACAGCTTCCAATGTGTTGCAAATTGATATTCAAATGAAACATGCAGACAATATTTTTCTCTTACACTTCTAAATTCCACTGCACTGAGTGAGCATCTTTGTCAAATGCCAAGAACAACTTAGAGGAAGTCATCTCTCAAATGCAGTATATATTTCATGTTTAAACACCCAAGAGACCCATTCCCAGTTCTAAGATATCCTGTAAGCCACATCATCAGAAAATATTGACAATTACAGCAATACTGAACCAGTGCTTCTCATTTTCATTTGCATTGATACACTTCGCCTTCAATTATCAATTAAATACCCATTTAATAGTAACCAGGCAAGAAGAGTACCAGAGGTTGCGCCGCCTTGCCAAGAAATGTAAGAATCATCTTCTTCCGAACTCCGGGATCTAAACCATCCCACCAATCCAAACACCCCTTCTTCCTCCAGAACACGTTCCCAGCCAATCCCACAGCCGCCTCCGCCACCTTATCTTTCATCCGCACAACTGCCCGTTTCTTGCCCCCACAATTACAGCTCCACGACATCCTCAACGCCAATTCGAGACGGTTCACGACGAAGGCCTCCAAACTATAAAACCCCTTCACCTTCAGCCACGACAGCTCCTCCCACGGGGACCATGAGATGTTCTCATCCCCTCCAAGAAACCCTCCATGAGAGACCGCGTCCATGGCCGCCAAGAACCCGTCGACGTCCTCCACGAACTCCTCGGAGACCGTGACCGAATCAATCGGTCCCAACACTGACCTGTCCTCCCCATCCGTCGAGCTGAAGAGACGGACGGAGTCTGAGATCCGCGGCTCGAGCTCGTCCGAGGCACTGATGCGGGCGAGGAGGCCGCGGGAGCGGCGAAAGCAGAGGCTGGGGAGGGAGGGGCGGGAGGGGGAGGAGGGGATGTCGGGGAGGACGAGGAAGAAGCCGTGCCCGTGGGTCTCGAGGCGGCCGCGCATCTGGAGGAGAAGCTCGGTGAAGTCGAGGTCGACGACGGTGAGGCAGGCGCGGCGGTTGTGGACGGAAAGGGCGGAGAACCAGCGGAGGATGGCGGTCCTGGGGTTAGGGTTAGGGTTTGGGGACGAGGAGGAGGAGGAGTTGTAGAGGGCGATGTGGTCGGTCAGGGAGTCCATGATTTGCTTCGAATCCATCGATGAACGACCCTCTCTGTCTCTCTCTTTTGAAAATCCTGACATTGAATTTGCTCGTTCAGATTCGGTTCGATCGATTTTAAGGTGTCTGAGCGCGGTTTGGGGAGAGACGGTTTTCAGTTTTTCTTTTGTTTTTTTAAAAGCTTTTCTAGAGTTCTTGATCGATCTCTCGAGAGTGTTTTAAGCAGACAATACGACCGATGGAATCGACGGCTTACGATTCGGGAAAGAAAAGGAGTTGCGTTTTATTACAGGTCCCCATGCGGACAGTTCTGAGTGTAAACCAGGGGACGCGTTTCCGATTCAGCTCGGGCGGGTTGAATCGGATCCAATCCGAGTCCACTCGATTTTTGTACAGGTTTTTTATTCTTGGTATTTTGATTCGATTCGAATATAGTAAACCAAATAACCTGAGTCTATTCTATTCGGTTGAGTTTGAGTTGAGAGTCAGACGTTCGAACCTGATGCTGTGAAAAATAAATTAAATGTTTTTATAAAGTTTAAAATATTATATATTTAATTTATGAGCATGGTTACTCGCTCCATTTTACAATTTCATATGTATCTTCAGAAATTTACATTAATTGTAACGAAGCATATATTTCATTAAAAAAATTTATACACACTAGTACATACACTTTATTATAGTATATACTTTATTTATTATTAAAATGCATACATTATTAAATGAAATATACTATTTTCAACAAAAACAAAAAAAGGGCATGGATTACATTTGAAGTTGAAAACGGGACTGAGTTCAGCATTTTCCTTTGGATTATAGAGCGTAGTTTTACTCAATCTACATGGATAATACATAGACAGTCCATATCCCCTTAATAGCGATCTAGCAAGTATATATGCCTCTTTAAACGAGATATATATCCCATTAACAAATTTTATATTTTTCATCAAATTCGATCAATAGATTTATGCAATGCATCAAGAAAACATACACACTTTTTTTTTCCAGAAAATATTAATCTTTTTTACGATCTAAAACAGAAGCCACACATATTTTTATTTTTTTTAATAATAAATATTGTTTAATGATATATATACTTTTAATGAAAAGTGTATATAGTTATCCTTTGCCCATGTTTGGAATGAGAATAAACCCTCGGATAACCCTGGATAGAAATTTTGTTGTGTTTGGAAAGCCCGGATAACCCCAGATAAAGTATATCAGAATAAACTGGTATAAAGTGGTATATGAATTCCAATTAACCCCTAGAATAAAAGTTATCCTAGGTTATTCCACTCAAAGAATATGTGGATCCACTGTCAAATCAACTATCATCACTTCTTATAAATCACCTGTCAAATCAACTATCATTATTTTTTTACCTTTTATAAATCATTATCCATACTTTATTCACATTTTACCCAAACAACAAAACATTTATTCTTACGTTTACCAACAAGAATAATTCAAAACACAACCAAACACAAAATCACTTTATCCTTATTTATACTCACTTATGCTCAGATAAATGTATACCCAAGAATAAATCCTATCCCCGTTCCAAACGGAGGCTTTAAGTTGAATGAACTCATTTTTAATAAATAATTTTTTTAATAAGTTATATATTTCATCAAAAAAAAAAAAAATATATATATATATATATATACTTTACTGAATCACATTTAAGATAAAAAAAAAAACCCTGTGTACAGCAATGCCCTTTTATTTATTTAAAACAATAATGATTTTAAGTCCTAAATTTTAGACCCCATCAAAAACTCCATGAGTTGGCACATGTACAATACCCATTATATCCTTGTATTGTATTTTTGCTATTATTGCTCCCCATATTTTGAGGAGGTGGTTACAATTTAGAATGATTGCATCAATCTCATTTGTTCTTTAAATTTTTTCTTGTGTGATCCCTTCCAATTGAAGATCAATTGACGGTGAGTTTGAAAAAATCAATTGACGATCAATTTTTTCTTGTGTTATGGGTTTTGGAAGTTATGTGGATGAAGATCAATTGACGGTGAGTTTGGAAAGACAGATTTTATGATCTTGGTAGGTAAAAAAATTGGATTTTGTTTTTAGAGTTCTAATGAAAAACTTTGTTTGACAGTTTTTTTTTTTGTCAAAATAAGATGTATTAGATTACAGTTCTTCTGATTCAGTTTTAACTCTTTGGATTTTCTGATTTTGATTATATTTTTTAGCTTTGTTTGACATGTATTGAATCTGAATTTCATTTTAAATTCAGATACATGGCGTGTATCTTGATTTACATGCATTGTTGTGTACCAAGTATGATCTATACAATCATTTATGATTGTGTGTTTTGTGTATAATTATGCATAATGTGTCATTCATCATATTTTTTAGCTTTGTATCAGCATTATTCGACTCATTCAGATTCAAGATTTTCAAATACAGTGCACATTCACTTGTATGGAATGTGTATTTATTAATTCAAATTCCAGATACACCTGTATCTGAATTTGAATTCCAGCCCATTTTTTTAATGTATTTGTTAATTCAAATTCCAGATACACTTGTATCTGAATTTGAATTTCAGCCCATTTTTTTAATGTATTTGTTAATTCAAATTCCAGATACACTTGTATCTGAATTTGAATTTCAGCCCATTTTTTGAAGTATCGATTGTGGGAACAAATCTGTCCTTTTTTTCGTTCGTATGGTTTCGCCCAAATTGGAACCCTAAAATTCAAATTTTTTGAAAATATATTAAGTTTTAATGGTGCCACCCTTTGTGAGATTCAGTTACGATAGTTAGTTGGAACCAATTTTTAAAATTATAAGAAGGATAGTCTTGTCATTGTCATTTTTTATAGTTAAAAAAAATTAAATAAAAAACTAATAGAAGAGTGTCATAAAACTCATAAATAAAGTTTAATTCATGAGGTTTAGATAACAGCACTGTATATAAAATTGAATATCTAGTTCATCATCCAGCTCATCAGGCATTTGGATTGCACGACATGGCCCCTGGCGTAGCAGGGCTACACTGACTTGACATGACACCACCCAAGGTACTGTAGAGGCCATTGGATTGATGGGTGGTTCCATACGATGTGGGGCGGGCCCGTCTCACATCTCCTACGTGTCAGTATTGAATTGTACAGTTTACTAATCAAATTATATAATCTATGAATTGAACTGTATAATCAATTATTGAGTATATATTCTACTTTTCTATTGAATCAAATTAGTTATTTGATAAAACAAGAATTTTTAAGTATTACTAATATGCAATAAAGAGTGATCTCATGCATCAAAGAATGGAATATGGGAATGACAGGTTTTGCTCATATTCACGTGAACAAAAATATTTTGAGAATCACGAAATAAGAAAATAGGGTGCGAGTTTAGGTAAATCCCTTATCTACCCAACTCTACACCTGTATTTTTTGGGGGGTATTGATTAGGGTCCCCCCCCCCCCCCCCATTTTTGTTTCTTGCTCATATTCATCATCCTCCTGTAACCCCAATTTCAGATATCGTCTCTTTCTTGGAATAGACATGTCTACATTCAACTAAAAAAAAAAATCAATATCCAATAAAGGAATGAAACATGTATCCACTAATTGACTATGCAGTTTGATTCATATACTATGTACATTGATATTAACAAGACTAACTGAAACCAGTCCTGGATGGATCTGAACTCACCAAAAGGTGTTCTTGGAAATAAATTTTATATAAACAAATTTCAAAGAAAAATAAAGCATGTGTAACATCTTCACAATCACAAACATCTTCACAATCACATTTGGTCCCATGATAATGAGAACAGAAATCAGTGAGAAATTCATAAATCATTTGTGTTAATGCTTTTTTGTTAAGTGGCCAAGATTTAGTAAAAAATTAGTAATTATGCGATATTTGAACATTTGGAATACGGAAACGAAACATGTCCACAAGTATAATACACAACACCACCATATAATATTTTCTGACATGATTTCATTCCTCCATATTCTGACAGGTCCTTGTAATTCTAACTGTAGCGTTGATATATTCAGTCCCGTTTTACAGTTTATTATACAATCTTAAATGTATAAGGTTTTATCATAGTGTATAGTGCAAATTTTTAATCATTTTTTCAACACAAAAAAATAATACATTAATGTATCTCAATATCTATACTTTATTTCATATAACAACATGTATTTGAATGAGAGTACGATTTTTTTTAAAAAGAAAACCAATGTGAACTGCAATTAGAGCTGCACAGAAGAATAGCATTTTCCTTCTAACTGATATTTTGGTGTTCAAAACCGTAATGAGATTATTTGTGAATTTACATAATATTTTTAAAGTCTAGTACAGTGTCATTGATCAAACATTTTTTTTATATATATCCATGTCTTGGAATCAAGTTAAGTAAGGCTTATAATTTACAGAACATTTTAAGCATCACAATCATCAGAAGCAAGCCAAAAAAAGTTGAAGAACACAAAGATCAAATGAAAGAAATAAAAAAATTAAGGGAATACAAAAAGAAAAGAAAAAAAATGGATGGGCTAGCAAGGTGAACATGAGGCTCCCTGGAGAAAGAAAGGGTTTACACTTCATTACATATGAATGAAATGCATTGTTTAGATGGAGTTATGAAGGAAACTATGTTGTAAATCTCCATCCTTCCAAGAAAGAATTTACGTTTATGAGCATATTGATCTTACTAAATCAATAAATTAAGGGAATAACATAACTTACGATTAGGAGAAAGATGAAGTTATCTTAAGTTCAGCTGTGAAAGGGTCAAAGGATGCTTCCAGCTCTGATGAACCTGACTCCCCTGGGCTGCATGACCCATCTGCATTTACAGGCACTGGTTGGCTCAAAAGCTTCACCCCTTGTTTCCAATATTTGCTATCTGAGGCCACATATGTCCAAAAGAAAAGTGAGGTAAGCTCGATGAGGCACCCGTGAGATATGGAATATCATGAACTTCAAATGATAAGCAAGCAACAAATCTACTTATATATAAACAGAACTCAAATATTCACTTTTACCACTACCAACAACTGACAAAATTTGCTCCAATGCTAACCTGGACCAGTTGATATAACAATCGAGTTTTTTTCATCCATCACCCAGTCAATCCAAAGCGCAAAACCATGGCATACACCAGGTTTAGAAAACCTAATCTGTGGAAGAGTCGTCTTGGAAAGTTAGTTAATAGGAAAAATAAAGGACAATAAGAGGAAAGAGTGGAACATAAATCTGAGGTGAGAAAGATGTCAAAATAAGATCATGGTGCTATGTTCGGTGTGATGAGTTGTACGACTATGCAAAATGGACAAGTTACATACAAAAGTAAATAACATATTTAGGTTTGACCAGGATTGTATGCTCTACATTAGTAAACACCAAGAGGTTTCCCATTAGTGATCATTATATAGAACTACACCACATAAACGATATATCCTCATCTCTATTAGGAGACCTCTGCCAGCCAATTGTTTCGATTCATGCTTATTAAAGTAATATGAGGTGCATGGACTTCAGAGAAATTTGAGAGTACATCATGAGATAATATTACAAACCATGACTCTACAATAGCAGAATATGCTTAAAATTGTCCACTAAAGAACTGAATTTCTGTTTCAAGAAACATTATATATAACTTTTGCACCAACATTCATGATTCTCTTGTATGCTGCCTTTCAACTTGACAGATATAATAAACACTCCACAAATCTAATATGTCTGTCCTAAGAATAACCAGATGTAAAAGGAATATAATTATCATGAGAAACATTCTAGAAATGGGGTGAGAGTGCATTCCGTGATGTTAAATCACACTGAATTGAATTAAATAATTGATTGAATTGGTGCATTTGCACATATTATATAATATATAAGTATTAAAAGACTTGGAGTTGAGTGGAATACATTTGTTTTCCCAGAACATGCATGGATGGGTTTCGAGAAATCAAACTCCATGACAGAGAACACTTTGCTCAGTTCCTGAAATATATAAGATTAGCAGCTCCATCAATTCAGAAGTACCTCGAAAAAACAAAATGGTCTCCTGAAATTTTGAACCAAATTTTCGGAGAGCAAGTCAAGAACTAAAATTCCATAACATCCATCAAAAGAAGACACCGACTAACCTTGATCTCTCCACACTGCCAAATGAAATAAGGCAGGCATGGGCTTTCAAGTGACGGAGGTAAATCACCACATGCTCCCAAAATCTCACTCACGGCTGAATGGTCAAAACCTTCAACTGATTTCAAGAAGCGGCGACTTCTCCACAAATCCTTGTAAGAAAATTTGTAAGTGAGAGCAATAACAAACAGAAGAAGAGAGATTGATCTAGAAACCAATGCAACTCGAAAGCAACTCACTGGAAAAGACATGGCAGAAGCCTTTAAGATCCCTTTGCATGGCATGATTGTCACATCTTCAGATAAAATTGAATCAAGCAAGGTTCTTTCTTTCCTTCAGACAAATTCAAAGCGCAAGCAATTTCAGTCTGTTTTTCAGTACATCATACCAAATAAACCATTTGGTCTACTTCAAAAGAAAATGTTCAGGGAAGTGATGATGATCAGTTTACAATAAGGTGAAACCCATCATATTCATCACTCTAGATAATGAAATCACAGCATGTTTAATCGTGCATCATGTAGCTAACAACCATTTAAAATCACAACTTTTACACTTGCTATACAATGGCTCCTACTTACCATCTCCTAATTCAGATCTGGAAAGTACTCCCTCAATCTCCTTAGGCCAGATGTCATCCAAATGAATAATAACCAAAAAAGAAAAAGAAAAATGATACCACCCAACCTCTCCCCTTGACTCTCTAAAATAACAATACAATGGCCAGTTTAGAAGATGTAGGTGATGGTCCTTCAACTGTATTCTTTTTTCAGGATTCCGTACATACGGGGTGGAAAATCGTCAAAGAGGATATAGAATAGAAGAAAAGAGAAGAAAGTTGAAAGTTATTATTATTTTTTCCCAGATTCCTTCAAGCATAATGTCCAAAAAAATTGGTATCGCAGTGAGGAATGGTATGGTCAATGTATGAAGCAAACAGACAAAGATTGGTGTTTTATAACCCATATCAGTGTTCATATACACGACACACCTGTAATAAGTACTGTTATTCAATGACTGATACAAATTGAATTGATAGTCAAATGATTCAGAAAGCAAGGTCACGCTAAAGAATTCTTACACAAGCATGGGATTTCAGCAGAACTTTTATGAAGGACAGGTTGTCCAATATTCAAGTTCCATTTGGTGATTCATGTTACATTAAACTACATCATGCAAGTAAATGGGTTTACCAAAATCGCAGATTCTGCCATGGAAGCATCCCCTCATATCCACGATAGAAAGGTTCAGCAAACAAGATGTCAACCTACATAAATATGGTACAACAAATCCATTGTTAAGATTGATGCTGCTCCAGCTCCTGTTTACTCAGACCAACTTACTCTAAAATATTTCCAAGGGTAAACATTCAGAAAAATATAAAGTTCACATATGATATGTTAGTTGTTAATTTACATTACCTGCAGATCCCAATGGCTCAATGGGGCATATAAATAGTTATTCATCCGCTTCTGTAAAGTGGCCGTTTAAGTCAACAGGGAGTCAAGAACTCAAGATAAACAATCACCATACTCATCTTGAATGACTTATTGACTTTTACCATCAGGCAAAACAAATGACGCTCATTTAGGTTGCGCACAACATTTTCTTTATCACAATGCTATGATGAACAAATAAAGAAATATAAATAAATTTTCCAGGGTAAACATTTTTGCTCAAAGATGAAATATTTTGACGCTAACGTAAATCAATCACATTGAGATGTTGGACTAAGTAGGCAATAAATTCTAGAATAAAAAAACTTGGTAATGACATCTAATCTGAAAAAATGACATCTAATCTGAAAAGTAATTAAGATACCTTTCTCCGATGCATATCATCCATAGTCAAGCATGTTACCCTTCTCCCAAGAACTTTGACTCGGTCCATTGAGAAACCATTTGTGTCGGCAACAGAATGCAAAAATTTAGCACCATTTCCTTGCAGACCCGGCAAGGTTGACATGACATTTGAAGTTTGAGAAAGGGAGGCAGAAACAATTGTCAAAAACACACTATCATCTACAATAACACATAGCGGAGAAGATTTTCCCTGCAACTGAGGAACAGGAAATATAACAAACAATTGTCATCAAAAGTCAAAACACAGAAAAGGACAAAGATCTACACACAAGCAGAAACATGCAAAACTAAGGGAATCTTTGTCTGATTCATACAGCTTATCATCCAGAGACTTGAAGAATAACATGTCCATAGGTGCTGCTTTAGATCTTGAATCATATATGAAATGTCCCACAAGTTCATGCTTGCACATGCACATGTTAAACATAGAAAATGTAGCTGTTATGTGGCCAGATAGAATGTCATTTTGACACAAAGTTATTTTTGCAGTAGAGGTAATTGCCAGTCAATCACCAACATTCTAGATTTAAAGAAAGCTTCCCCTGGAGAGGTTAATTTTAACTGAAATATCCAAATCCTATGATCGAGCTACACCAGTTGACCATTAGTAGAGGTTAAAAGGAGGTTAAGAAATTCTAACAATGGGAATCTCAAGATTGGGATTTGTCTGATGTCATCTTAGACTATGATAGTTCAACAGTTTGTGTTGAATTTGTGGAATCAGGGACAAACAGGCGAAGGTAGCTTTCTCAGCTTGACTGTAAGGTCAGCCACGGGGAGTTCCTCTGATATCAAAAAAAAAAGAAAAAAAAAGAACAGTTTGTGTTGAATTTCCCTCGGAAGGGGAGAGTATGGAACACACGAATTATATTTGTCTATCGAGCCAGTAATAATTTCACCCTTCGCTATGTGACTGTGCATAGTGGGGCCTTGTGTGTTTGAGGGGGGTTGGGGAGAAGAGGAGGAGGGAGAGAAAGGGTGGGGCTATGCAATTATTACTCCCTTCATTCATATATTTTGAAGCAATGGCCCACATTACATATAGAATAAACCAGACTTGTGTGAATGTGACATGCAAATACATGTCAAGAAGCTAATATAAGGGCAACAGGATGGAACCTTTCAAACATACATCTTACAGGAGTAAAAGATTAAGTTCTTACAGCATTTTTTGCAGCTGTTAACATAGAAAATCTCCAGTGTTTGTCTCCATAATTTGCGATCTTTTCAGGCGATAGCATAAGTTGACCTTCAGTACAAAAGCTCTCTGGTTGTGAATTTGGGTTAACTTTATTGAAATTGTATGATATGCTAATATCGTTATGTGTAGCTTGAAATTGAACCATCTCATCCTCATTTACATGTAGCCCTGCCCCAGGAGTGAACCAAATACATGGTTTCCAATGATCACACCAATCTTTTGCACCTAATAAAAATCAATACTTTTGTTATCTCAGAATGAAGCAGACAATAAAAGACTTAAAGTTATTCAAATTGCCAAGCAGGGAAATAATTTATTAAATTTTGGCATGATAAAATACCTAACTTAATGAAGAGATTCAATGTTTTGAAATGTTATCCCATTGTAATACTGAATAAAAAGATGTTTTTTTTTATTTTGAATAAGGGTGAGAGTCTACCATTATTGATTGTGGCATTGTGCTATTCAAGGTGAGCTTTAAAATAAAAAAAAGGGTAGCAGAGCAGATGAGGAATCTGCTACCATAAATTTGGAACAAAAGGACAGAGGAGGGGAAAAGGACTACGTCATTTATCAATATACATACAGCTTATCATCCCTTATAAAACCCACAACCTCAGTCCCAACAACAAACATTTCCCAATTTCTGATAAATCTGGTGACTTCCATGATCCAAGACATTCTCAAAATACAAGAAGGGACTTGAATGACTTGGAGCTGAGGGAATTCCAGTCCCTTTCATTCTTGCTTCAAGGGTTTAGGGTAATCAATGAGTTGCAAGATATTATCCTGTGAATCACAAATAAAAAGGAAAGTTTTTCAGTTAATTCTTGCCATTGCTAGTTGATGAAGGAGCTTCCCCTGTTTCAGAAACTGCCTGAATGTTTAAAGAATTTGGGAATCCCAATCTCCCGTAAAGGTTGAATAATATGAACAAGAATTTTTTTTTTTTTTTTTGAATAAAAGATTAAGCCTCATATTATTAAATGGTGTTGCTTGAACAAAAGGGGACGAGGGATCCCCTGAAGAAATAGCACAAAACAAAAGGAAAACTCGATACAATCCTATGTTCCTAACCTTTAGTATTTTTTTTGTACAAAGTAGTTAATCTCAAAATTGATTGTCATCCAAGGTGTTAACATAATACAATGTCATGCTATCAGTAATACAAACTGGACGTTTCGGTGCATTTAAGCGACTCTAATCTATCAGTCACCCTTTTCATAGAAAAATTGTGATTTTCTCTATAAACAATCACCTTGACTCTTGGCACCGAAATATTCTCAGGCCATAATAAACAATTATGCCAAATAGAAGTAAAATATTTTTGATATACAAACACCATAGAGATAAAGAGGTGCCCATAAATTGTAAAATAGATCCTCCAGTTGCTTTTCCAATATGCAAAGTACAAGGAAATTAGACTGTGTTCATGTCAAGCATTACTGGTTCAACTGAATCTGCTCACCTAAGCCTCAACTCACCAAATACAGAAGTCAGTTCCCCTTGATTATTATAGTCACTTATCCATTGTGGAGCAGTGGAATAGAAGATTGTACCCTCATCATCAAGTTGAAGAACCCACCTGCAGATACAGGTAAAATATGAGGGTTAGTCCTGGAGAAAATTAGCACAGCTAATTAAAATAAAATCGCATGAATACCTTTACCATGAAATTATGGCATGAACTCTGCCATTTCTGTATGCCTTTATTTGCAGCTCAGTTTCCCCATGAGACTCTGGCCGTTTCCAAAAGTCAAATTCAAAAACTTTGAAGGGGTCTGACAACTGGTAGAATACTAGATTAGGTAATCAAAGCAATTGTAATCCCCTAACACAGCATTAACAACTGAATCACAATTTATGCTCATACCGGTTTTATCATGTCTTTTAATGCATCGCAATGCATAGGATGTTGTTGTTGTTTTACACCAATAATCTTCTCAAATCCAGGAGTTGTCAGATGCACACCATCTGATGCTTCCTCTTCGCTGCTGTGTAAATCATGCATTTTCCACAAGGATGTGCTTTCCACAAGCTGAAGAATAAAAAAAAAACAGTCCAATATGTGGACTTTCAACCAAAACTTAAAAAAATGATCTTGAAAAAGAAAAACTAGACACAGACCTGGCCATAGACAGTCGCTCGGTGGGGAACTGTCTGTGGATTTTCAACTAAAAGCTTGTCATGAGCATGTTGTAGGGTTGGTATTAATCCTTCCCCCAACAGTTCTGAATCCAGTATCTCACTAACCTACCTTGATACCAATTCAAAGCATGGTAACAAATGCGAGAAATGAGTATAATTCTACAAGGAAATTCAAAAAAAGAAAATTCAGGAAATTCATAATAAAAAAAAAGATGAATGTCAAAAAAAGTTCATAATAATTTGAGCATCCTTGGTAAAAAAATACGAAAAAGTCGTTAAATGCATGAAAATGGTTAATTAGGATTTGATGCACAACTAATTAGAGTATCATTAGTGAATTCTTGATAATTGTCACTGATCCAAAACACCCAAAACACAAACGAAAAAACAAATCCCCACAGTAACTAAAGAAACACAAAAGAGAAGCTTCACCGATTACCAGTACATCAGCCCGCAATTGTAGGTCCCGACCTTCTTCGAGTTCATCGGACCGCCCAAGGAACACTCGGACCCTCCCATCCAAGCCATTCACGCGCAATACCCTCCGCATCATCTTAACCATCGGAAGATACGACTCGCAAGCCGACACCGTCCCCTCCCCCGGACCTATCGAATCCATTGCCCTTGCTGCCATCATCGACAGCAATCCTGTACCTGCTCTGAATCAAAACTTCCAAATAAACTTCACAAACTGAATCTCTCTCTCTCTCTCTGTGCGTGAGTGAGTGAGAGAGGGAGAGAGTACCCAATGTCGAGAACGTGACTGGGGCACTTTATGGTCTTCTTGATGGCTTCATGGAAGGCTCGGTTCCTGAACGAGTCGTTGAGCATGTCGAGGTACGAAGTGGAGGAAAGGAAGGATTTTTTAGGGTTTTCGACCTCCGGAACTCCCGAGTCACCGTCGTCGACAACGATCCACTCCGATACGCCGGTCAGAGGATCGAGCGTCTGCTGGAAGGCCACCTCCCTCGTCGCCATGGTTCGAAAGGAGCTTCCCTTGTAGAGGCGGCGCAAGGTGGCGACGTATCGGAGGGTATTTCTGTAATTTCTCGCTCCGCCGCAAACGGCAGACGTCATTTAAAAGCCAGTCGAGGTTCTGGTTATCGAATCCTTTCGATTTTATTTCAAGCAGCACCCGAGTGTAACTAATCGGGCGGTCAATACATCGATTAGTTTCTCATTGGACGGTTATGATTAAATGTACACTCGAGTGCATTTTGGTTTCCTTGCATACGAGTTTGTAAAAGTCGTACACAACGGAAACCTTGGAAACCTAGACAGGCTGAGGGAAATCCGGGTCACACAAAACCCTAAACCCTAACCCTAGATTTTCTGGAGAAGATGGAACTCACTAATGTAAAATCTACTCTCCCAATCGATGTTCTCTTCATCGTTTGAGCCGATATCAATGGCTCCAATCAAAGCCGGCTCTTAAAGATGCTTCTTCCCTCTCTCTCCCTCAACAACTCTCTGAAAGTCTCTCGCTTTGCCAGACCTTCTACGCTTGCCGGCCTCGTCTGTTCGTTGCGATTCGCTCATTCGACGGAATCCAAAAACTTTGATTCCCCGTTGAGCAAGGACTGTGTTCGGAGGATCGTGGAAGAGGGCCGTTGGGATGATCCGAGGATCTCCACGTTATCTCCGGTTAGGGTTTCTTGGCATTTGAGGGAATTCAGGAGCGACCCGAGATTGGCGTTTAAGCTCTTCAACGGGGTTTCGAGGAGGGAAGGGTTTCGCCATACTTGCGAGTCATACTGTGTCGCCGCTCACATTCTCTTCCGAGGCAGGATGTTCTTCCAAGCAACGCAGGTCTTGAAAGAGATGGTGTGTTCAAAGCCGGGTTCAGCAGGTTCGGAAGGGTTTTTCGAGTGTTTGTGGTCTACGCGAGGAGTCTCGGATTCGGGCCCGGGCGTGTTTGATGCCCTCTTCGGGGTCTTGACTGATTTGGGTATGCTCGATGAGGCCAACAACTGTTTCTCGAGGTTGAGAGAGTTTGGATATCTCCCCAAGTTGCGATCTTGCAACAATCTTTTGCAGAGACTCTCCAGATTGACTCGGAAGGATGCGCCGAAGAAGTTCTTCGGGGACATGGTAGAGGCGGGGATGCCTTTGACTGTCTTCACATACAATATCATGATTGATTTCTACTGTAAAGATGGCGACTTGAAGTCCGCGAGGGTTCTGTTTTCAAGGATGACTGTGGAGGGTTGTTCGCCGGACATTATCACTTACAACACCCTCATCGATGGTCATGGCAAACTTGGTGAGGTAGAGGAAGCGAAAGCCTTGCTTTTTGAGATGGAGGAGGCTGGTTGCGAGCCCGATATCATCACTTACAATGCGCTGATCGATTGTTTTTGCAAGATTGGACAGCTCGTGGAGGCATTCAGATACCTTAATGAGATGAGAAGAAGGGGTTTAAGGCCCAATGTGGTTACGTTCAGCACGTTTATTGATGCCTTCTGCAAGCAAGGGATGGTAAATGAGGCTGCCAAATTTTTCGTTGACATGAAGAAAAGAGGCATTACACCGAATGAGTTCACGTTTACTTCTTTAATCGATGGGAATTTCAAGGCACTCAATAGTAGGGATGCATTGAAAATGCTCGATGAAATGGTTGATGTGAGAGTGAAATTAAATATAATTACTTATACAGCTTTGGTGGATGGTCTTTGCAAAGAAGGTAAGATGGATGAGGCAGAAGGGGTTTTTAAGGCAATGGTGAAAGGGGGAGTGGTGGCTAATCAGTTGATATACACCGCACTTGTGCATGGACACTTTAGGAATCACAAGACTGAACGGGTGATGGATTTGATTAAGGAAATGAAGGAGAAAGGACATAAACCTGATTTGTCATTCTATGGAACCATCATATGGGGCCTCTGCAACCTAGGTAAACTTGAAGAGGCTGAGCTCCTTTTGACTGAAATAAGAATGTCTGGTTTGAAACCTAATCATGTTATATACACAACTTTCATGGATGCATATTTTAAAGCAGGGAAAGCTTCTGAGGCACTCTGTTTGCTACATGAAATGCTAGACTTGGGTGAAATTCCTAGTGTTGTGACATATTGCACATTGATTGATGGATTATGCAAATCAGGGTCGGTCCAAGAAGCAACCCTCCATTTCAATAAAATGAAGGATGTAGGATTGCAGCCCAATGTGTTGGCTTACACAGCTCTCATTGATGGCCTTTGTAAAAATTGTTGCTTAGAAGAAGCCACAAGGTTGTTCAATGAAATGATTGGGAAGGGTATGCGTCTGGATAAAGTTGCTTACACATCTCTGATGGATGGGAATATGAAGAATGGGGATCTTCAGGAAGCCTTATCTTTGAGAAGCAGAATGGTTGAAAATGGCATTGATATGGATTTACATGCATATAGTACATTAATTTGTGGGCTTTGTAGATTTGATCAAGTGGAGCGTGCAAGGGAGATGCTGATGGAGATGATTGATAATAGAATTTCGCCAACTGAGGGCATTTATATTACACTGATAAGCAAGTACCATGAAATAGGAAAAGTAGAGGAAGCATTGGTGCTGCAGAATGATATGAGAAGCAGAGGTATTGTTTCAAGTATTGGTGGTGATACTGTCTCAAGCTCGCAAACTTAAAAGAGCCTGTATTTAATCTCAGGCTGATTTATTGGTGTTGAACCACAAGCATCAAGATTATCATACACCTTGAGACCATCAGAATTTGCTTTGTTTATCCACCTAGAGGTGATTGTGCTGCAATAGGCTGTAAGTCTTCATATGTTAGATGCCAATGGCTCCAATTGCCTCAGAGAACCATCATGATGCAGAACTTCTGCTTTGGAATGGGCGTTCTTGAGGCCTCCAACTACCAATGCAACATGAGTGATAGTTTGACAAAGATATCAGGTATTGTACTGCGGTGACAATCTGAAAACTATCATATCATTTATTTGGCATCAGTTTGCTGCATAACCAAGGAGGCTCTCCAATTTGGTTCTTTTGCCTTTTTCTTTTTCCTGCAAATTTGATTATATCTTTCCATCGTCTGATCATTGATTTTTTGTGGCAGATATCAACAATAGAAGATGTAAATTCAGCTTCTCTATCTTGTATGAGATTCCACAGACACCTATATGAATTTGTTTTCAATTTCATAATGAGTAGTCTGGCTTGCGGATAATAATTCCAGTGTCGTTCCTGCAGCATATGGGCAATCACATGTCAAAGCAGCCATCTTCTGCTTGGAGTTTTGATCATATCAACCGGTTTTTATTACATCAGATGCTAGAAGCCTCAGTCCAATATAGTGGAACTATTTCAACTGCCACAACAAGGTAGTAAATCAGCTCAATCTGTAAATGCATTTTTAGCTTGTTTATGGAAAATGCTACTTTCCCCTAGTAATCATGAATAGATTTTGACCGGTGCTTTCGTCTGGAGGCCCAATTCAAAATTTCATTTCATTTGAAATTAGCATTCATTCCTTAATCCAACCCATGTTCAGAAACTTTTTATTTGGACTGACACCTGAGTAAAATAATTTATGGGTTTAAATCTTTTATTAATAGTGCTTTAAAGCAGCTGATCATCATATTTAGTGCAATGGAGGTGAAGTTCAGCAGCTGTTTTTTAACATATTTTAACTCGTGATTTTGCATAACGCGTGCTCTTCTCGCATTGACAAGGGTATTTTTCCATGAATCATAGACACTGTGCAGGTAGTTGCTAATAAAGTCAAGGTGTATTTTTAGTTCATCATTTGCTTTCCTCAGAAGGTGGAAGGGTGTTTAAATTTTTTAGAATATAAAATAATGAAGCAAAATAGTCTTTTTTTAATTGATATAAGGAAATGTATTTTCTGGCCTTATTACAATGTATTCAAAAGCATTTTCTATTGCCAAAACTTGAGATCTCTAAAAAGTCGCTCCTTCTGGATGTCTTGCATTAGATAATCAAGTTTAGTGTATGTTTTGAATTATTAGAATTAAGGTTTCAATTCGAGTTCAAATTAATAAAGCTGAAAATCATCAAAGGGTTCAAATACTAGATATAATGTCGTGTTAATTGTCCTTGATTGTTGAATAAATCACCCACTTAAAGATAAATTGTTGAGGATGTGTATAAGCACTCCACAAATTTCACAAAAATTGATTTCATTCAATTTTTTTGAAGTTCTCTATTTCATGGCCTGTTGATCTTAATCTATGGATGTATATATGTATCTGATGGACAAAAAGTATATGCGCATCGCAAATTTTGATAGAATATTCTTGAGTTGAATTGGCAATTGAAGGTTTAAAGTAGCAAATTGGAAGATGTTATTTATACAAAAGATGATTCCAGAAATTATTTAATAGACAGTTTTTATTTGTATCATGTATATACAAACCGCCATTCTGTGAGGAAGGACACTGTGCAATTTAGGCGTTGAGTATACCTTATAGGATGCATGAAGAGGTTGTGCTGATATTTTACAGGAACAATCATCATTCCTTTAGTAGTCTCCTTGTCTCCATTTTTAAATTATTAGAAATAGAAGCAGCAGTTCGCTCACATGGATTATTGTCTTCTTGCAGTGGATCACCATTAATGTACAATCTATGGATCTGACAGCGCGCGCTCTGATGCTATTGTCATTCAACCAAATTCCAAATGTGCTGATACTGTTGCTTTATTCAATGAGTGAACAACAGAGAAAAAATAACCAAGAGTTTCCCTCTTCCACGCTTTCACTGCTCTTACAGTAGTTCAGTTCCCACTTCCCAGTTTGCAATCGATCAGATGCCAGCGGATGCTGATGCTGTAGATAAAAAGAGACAACAATAAGTGGAATTCTGAGTATTTACTATTCCCCCAATTGCAATAGGCATGATATAGGTTGCCCATGGCGAAGCTTGAACTTGGCTTGGTAATTGGTGTGCATTCAAATGGTGGCTAAAGTGGTTGAATACAACCAGACTAAAAGGCTTAGACAGGATCTAGCTTGGAGGGCAAGACCTCTCTGTGGTGACATAAAGTTGTACTATATGATTTATAATGAATACATGGTGATTATAATTTAGGAATTCATCTATAACTAATTCTTTTGTATTTTCTCTCATTCATCCAATGATTTTGACAACTGTTATTACTGAATAACACACAGCTGCTGTTTTACGGCAGTGTTTTTGTATTTATCATTTCACATGAGGGGATGAGGCGATTCACCATTGGACAAATGAATTTCTTTTTAGAGATCTTTCTGGTGTTTAATATAATTTTTTTGTAAAATTTTATTTTTGTTGACAATCAATACTTTTTCAGGAATTATTTATTGAATTTTATAAGGTTCTCCCTATGAAGATTGTATTTACGTGTGATAAAGATGAAGCTCTATGAGAAATGACTTCATCTATGTGATTCAGTCCCAACAGTCAGCTTTATCTGAATTGCACCAAGGACTTCTATTGCGCGGTCCATTGGGATTTCTGAATTAAATCTATCAGATCTTAATCTAATTGTTTCAATGTGTAGTCACAGATGGAATGCTTTGATTGTGGTAAGTTGACGAGATTTTATTTTCATCAAACATTATCGTTGCATTTGAATATATGGTCAGCCAATTGGTGGCAAGGGATTGTCTTTGGCAGATTTTATTTTCATCAAACATTATTGTTGCATTTGAATTTATGGTCAGGAAATTGGTGGTAAGGGATGCGTCACTGTCAGATTGATTACTGTCTAAAACCTAAATCACTTATGATATCTGTTTATTATTGGTTTCTGGACGAAGAGTAGCAGAATTTCAACACTTAATCCCTCTGCATTCAGGTAATTCTAGTTTCTATTGACAAATCTGTTCGATGATGCTATTAGTACTTCTCAATTTGATTAATCTGTAGTCATTGTCTGGTTGTCCCTGTAGAGCACATTTCAACTGATAACTATCTCAAAAAAAGAAAAGACCACCTGTTAGGTATGCCTAACTTCTGGATTATCAATGGGATTGGATTAGGAAATGAAGAACGTTTTGGTCAATGTTCTTCATCTTTGCTAGTGATTTTAAACTCTCTAATGGTTGTTTTTGTCTCCTTGTTTTTTATTATACTGTGGGTTAGTTGAGCGTGGGGCAAAACCTATAACACAGGGATGCACCACGATCCAGGCTCCATATGTAAAACATTATGTTGTGATTGCACAATCTCTGCTTCTATGGTATTACACTGGATTGCTGTATAATTGTGTATTATTGTTCTTAATAATGAATAAAATATGGAGTGTTCAAGCACTATATGGCTGGGGATGGCAATATGGAATAATCTTCATAACATTAATTCAAACACCTGGAATGAGAGAAATTTTTGTGTCCTGCTTTGAATACAACATAGAAAAATTTAATTCATTTACAAAATGTTACGTCTGGTTGTTTTGTGACCTGCACTCATGGAGAAGAGCTGCTATTGAAAATGCGGCACGATTGTTATGGGTACCCTTTTTCTCTATCTTTTACATTTAATTATTGTACGGAGATTCCTCATCTCCTCTTGTTCACGGGCATCTATTATTAATAAGATTGTTCTTATATCTTTTATTAAAAAAATCATATATGATAAACATGATAAAATATGAAGATAATTTATCAAATATTATAAATGTATTATGATCAATAGTACGAGAAACATGCACAAAATTTTCTTTTTAAGTGTGAAGTCGCGTGGGCAATTAGATTTTAGAATTAGTTTATAAAGTTAAGAAGAATATAGTAAGCCATTCATATTAAATGGATACCTAGATTTTGAATGTCCTGGATGCAAAGCACGATGAGCAAAACTATATTCGATTGATGGAGAAAAGTTTTTTTCTGAATATTTGAAGAATTTCGTAGTAGTATGACTATAAGAGGTTATGCTATGTTATATCTTTCTGATCCTGAAAATTTTCAGTGAATTTGTTGGTTCCCACATAATCAAGGATACAGAATTATACACTGGAATCACTGATGAAAAGGTTGTGAGTGGACAAGACTCTATATAACTATTTGTTTAGACAGGAACAGCTGCTGCTGGGGCATTAGATGGAGGAACTCTGTTTTCAACAGGAATCTCCACAAACTCCGAAAGGATTGCCCTGAATTCCTCGCCAGACATCGTTTCCTTTTCGAGGAGAACCTCGACGACTTTGTCGATGGCTTCCCGGTTGTTCCTGATGTGGCCCAGCGCGATCTCATATGCGCTGTCTGATAGCCTCTTCACCGCTGCATCGATGTCTTCAGCGAGTTTCTCCGACATGGAGTTCCTCGCCATCATCCTCATGATCACATCCCCGCTCTGGGCCGACGGTTCCACGAGCGACCACGGACCGATATCGGACATCCCGAATGTGGTCACCATCTGAATATATATGGGGCTTCAGTAACAAAGACATGGTGAATAGATATGTTGCTCATCTAGACCTGAATTGTTCAATTATCAGGTCCTATCCAATTCACTTCCAAGGGGGCATATGATGTGGGTTTTCTAATTAATGTAGGGAAGTAGTATATAAGGGAGAAAAAAAAAACTGATATAATACATGCTTAAGTTGCATTTCCAATATATGGGGCTCTGCTTGGAATCAACTTTTAAAAACAACCAGCCTTTTTGATATAGTGTATTTGTTGAATTTTAACACATGAAAACCAAAACCTAAAGTTTAAGACTGCTTTTGGAATCGACTTTGGAGAGTTTTTAGAGATTGTGCTTTTGTAGGATCCATTCGCAATCCAAACTCAAATCCATAGTCTCTTTGAGTCATTTCAGCTCTTGAATAAAGCAAAAGGCAAAAACAAGTTTTTGAAGTTATGAAAAACAGTTTTTCAGGAATATAACAAAATATATTTCATGAAAAGTTAAATCTTGTTTTTCAAATTCATTTTCAAATATAGTCTAAAAATCCCATTTGAAATTGATTATCTAAAAACTTATTTTGCATAAACAAGAATCAGTACAATTGGTTCTGAAGAAGGCTTATGATGGCCTTTGAAAACGAGTTTGGACAACTTTTAGAGATTCTGCTTTTACAAGAATTATAAGTAATCCAAACTCATTTTTAAATGCTTATGATGGTTTCAGTTATTTCCAAAAACAGAAAACTTTTAGTTAATTTTAGGGGTTTAATAAAAGTGAGCTTCCTGAAATGCTATTTTTGAAAGCTATTTATTAGATGATTTCCAAACTCGTTTCCAATCACATCTGTCAAGGTATGTCAAGCATCATGTTTTAGGGACACCCATGAAAACACAACTAGTTTAGTGGGCATGCATGCAAAGAATTTACCTGCTTTGCTAAACCAGAGATCTGTTGGAGATCACCTGCTGCACCAGTAGTCACCTCAGGCTCCCCAAAGATCACCTCTTCAGCAGCTCTGCCTCCAAGGCCGCCAACGATCCTAGCAAACAATTGCTGCTTAGATATCAATGTCGGATCGTCTGCCGGAATGAACCAGGTCAGACCACGGGCTTGTCCGCGTGGCACGAGTGTAACCTTCTGGACCGCATCGTGTCCTGGAGTCAAAGTCCTAGAAAAGAAGGATTAAAATTTTTAATGATAGAGGTCAGAGAATGAAAAACATTGTCCTGGTTAGTGGAACCAATGCAAAAACTGAACCATTACATCAGTTTCAAGCAAAGAAGACAGAAAAAAACAGCACATGTTGGCATGAATCAGGTTTAACAAGCTGTACAATATAGGAAAAAATCTACTAGAGCCATGGTTATTGGAATGCACGGTATGGGCTATAGTATATCACCAAACCACATTCAAATTGGGTAGAGTATTTAATGATTTTGCTTTTGCAAGAGTCATACATGACACAAATGCGTTTTCAAATGCCCCAAGTGGTCACAACTTTTGAAGAAAACAAAAATTTAGTTATAAACGACAGAAAAAAGAGTTTTTCGGGAATCTAACAAAGATAATTTCAAAAGCAACTTTAAGTGCAAAACACTTTTCCAAACACTACTTTAGTGATTCTCAACGGAATCTAACTGTAAAGAATCTTCACGATCATAAATTTAAAAGGTCAATTCTTCTGGATGCACAATTGAATGAAGGTGATAAGAAAGAAATACATGGAATCTGTTCACCCCAAGTGGAATGCACATGGATGAGACATTGAGATGTTTAGCCTCTTCTTTCTGGTTCTTTGGGACAGCAGAGAGAAAAGCACTGACATTCAAAGTTCAAGTCCAAGATATCAGGTCACAAACATGGTCATATATGGCATTTAAAAAAAAAAAAGTGGGGGGTGTGTAAGTAGCATTTGAAGAATAGGAATGGCAAGATGCTGTTATCCTGTGTGTTTTGAAATCACTAATCCAAAAGGAACAATTATATCGCATCTTACCCGCAAATTGCATGTCCAACTTCATGATACGCCACCAGACTTTTGCTTTTACCGTCCGTCATAACTGTCCCTTCCATTCCAGCCACAATCCTGTCAATGGAGTCATCAATCTCCTTCGAAGAGATCGCAGTTTTCCCGCGACGACCAGCCAATATTGCAGCTTCATTTAATAGGTTTGCAAGGTCTGCTCCACTAAACCCAGGTGTTCTCATGGCTACAACATCAAGAGACACATTGCTGTCGAACTTTTTATTGCTACCATGAACTTTCAGAATGTCTGTCCTTCCACGCACGTCAGGGACATCAACGCTCACCTGCCCAGTGAGACGATGAGAACTCAGTGAGCTTCAAAAATTGAATAGACAAAGGAATATGAAGCCTGCAACATATAATATGACCATGATGGATCATATTTTAGATCCCATTTGAAACCAATTGTCAAATTGATTCTGCATCTGCAATTTCAGTGTTCATATAATCCAAACATATGTGTCTTTGAAATAGATTTTGGTTTGGAATTGGTGTTTACGTGTTAAAAGTCAATAAAAAGTTTCTATGAAAATGGTGGTTGAGAGCAGTTTTTATGAATAGAACTGTATTCAAAACTGGTTCCAAATGAGGCCTTAAACAAAATGGATTGCACACAACAAAAATGAAACAAATAAACATGAATTTTGCAAAATAGCAGGCATACCAACCTGTCTATCAAAGCGTCCAGCCCTTAACAAAGCAGAATCAAGGATGTCGGCACGATTAGTGGCTGCTATCACAATAACACCAGTGTTGCCTTCAAAACCATCCATCTCAGTCAAAAGCTGATTAAGAGTCTGTTCCCTCTCATCATTCCCTCCTCCAATTCCAGCTCCTCTCTGTCTACCGACAGCATCAATTTCATCAACAAACACAATGCATGGAGCATTCTCTTTAGCCTTCTTGAAAAGGTCGCGCACTCTAGAAGCGCCAACCCCAACAAACATCTCCACAAACTCGGACCCCGAAATCGAAAAAAATGGGACACCTGCCTCCCCTGCGATTGCCTTCGCCAACAATGTCTTCCCAGTTCCAGGAGGTCCAATAAGAAGAACACCCTTTGGAATCCTTGCACCAACTGCAGTGAACCTCTCTGGCTTCTTCAGGAACTCCACCACCTCCATGAAATCCTGCTTTGCCTCATCCACACCAGCTACATCATCAAACGTAACGCCCGTGTTGGGCTCCATCTGAAACTTGGCCTTGGATTGGCCGATACCAAGTGGAAAGCCCGGACCACCAGGCCCACCCATTCCTCCCGAACGCCTCAACAAAAGAAACAAACCTCCGATGAGAATAACCGGGAAAGCCAAGTTTCCAATTATGTTGAACAACAGGTTCCCTGAGTCTTCTTCCTGGCCATTGTGTGCAGCGAAATCGATGTTTTTCTCTCTGAATTTCTGAAGGAGCTCCTGGCTTAGACCTGGAAGTTGCACGCGAACACGCTGCAACCGGTTGTCTAGCGAAATAGCTTCTACAATTGCTATGGTACCATTTTCAAATAGATCCACCTTGGTCACCCTGCCTTTGTCTAGGTACTCGAGAAACCTCGAGTAGGACATTCTTGAAGAAGATACACCTTGATCATCTGCATAAGCATTCTTTGCACCCACTAAAGCGGGCAAACTGAACCCAACATTTCCAAGCAACAACTTGAGGAATCCCCTTCTGCCTTCCTGTAGCTTCTGATCCAAAGTTGCTTTCACTGAGACTGGTCGAGACGCTATGGCCAACGAAGGAAGGCCTGATGAAGATGCGACATGCCTACCGTATATTTCTTTGTTCAGATTCAGCTTAGTGTTGCAGGTGCTTAATCCATTTGCAGTAAGGCATATGGATGATGTTGCCATCTATCCGAAAATTAAGCTTGTAGAGTGGGATGACTATACTACACATTACACAAGAGAATTAGTGAGGTTGCGCATTTTGTCATATATATTGTTCTACAGGGAGATAATTAATCTTCCATGTGTTTATAAATGGCCTAAAACAAACAACAAAATTTGGAATGGCTCAAAAGTATAGCAACTAAAGAAAAGGTGAGAAGACCATGTGAGAGTTTAGTTATCTTGATTCAATCAATTCGAAACCAGCAATTATTTAAGTCTTACTAGACAAAATTTTACTTCCTATTATAAAATTCACTCAATTATCACACGAGGTGAAAAATAATTATAAAAAAATGTATCAAAACTTTAAAATTAACTGATTCGGATTCATTATTGGGGGTAACTCTGCCATGCTATTACTGTACCTTCCCAAGTTTGTAAAAAATGGAGAAAGATCAGTGAAAGTTCTGCAGTTATGAGAAAGGAACTACATAAAGCAATAACTGTGACGCAGATGCGTAACATTCACAATCACATCATAGCGGTTGGAATATCAAAAACTTAGCTTAACAAAACAGTCACTATAAATTTCTGCGAAGTGTATTCATCAATGATATCACTTTTGATTTCCTCTTCTTACATTTTGGTCAGTGTAAATTTCTGCAAAGTGCATTCATCAATGATATCACTTTTAATTTCTTCTTCTTACATTTTGATCCTTCCCCTAATTGGCATATCCACCATCAGATGTTCCAACAACAAGCATGAAGGAACAACTGCATGAGTTTTCCATTAAAAAAAAAAAAAAAAAAAGCCAACTCAACATATCCTTTGTTTAACCTATATTGAACCACCACTATTATTATCTAAAGTTATCCAGTACCTTAAACTCGCATCCCTTGTGCGAATACATAACAATAGTTCATCATTCCAACTTCCCAGCAATATAGAACAACAACTCGACAAGTGAATTTGGTTCAGTCATCAAAAACATTTCACTCTCTACAATTCATGCAATGATAATTGGGTCTGCAAAAACAACACAACTCTCCACAGTGTTCAACAAAACCAGAGAACCAGACGTACCTGTGTGTGTGTGTGTGTGTACAAACGGATCTACTTTCAGTAGTAGAAGCTGCTCTGTTTAATTCAGGTGGGTTTTGTGTACTTGAAAGAGCTGTGAATGGAGTGGAGAAACTATCAATAATGTGGGTAGAGAGAGAGAAGGAGAGAAAGGAAGGTTGGTTAAGCGTTTGTTGAGGACCACCAGCTTGAACTGTTGTCAATTCAGGCGACGTGGCCTCCCAACGCAACGCGATAATGATAAACCTCCACGCGAGTGGTCGTTGATAATCTCATCCGACGGTCCGGGTTTCGCGTGGCCAGGAGCGAGCGGTCGGGATGGGCTTGTAGGAGATTTTTTTTTTTTTTTTACTTCTGTAGTTTTGGTAACATAACATATATTAACACGGTGAACATATAAATTTTGGGATTTTTAATTTTAAGTCCCCACAAACCATCATATTTAGTGATCGATTCCTCTCTTCTTCGTATTTAGGTTTTAGTCCCCAGATTTAAATGATAGTTCCTTTTTAGTCCCTGAAAGAGGCCTATCCATAAATTATTTAAGTTACTTTTTAGTCCCTGTGAGGGACCTATCCATGAATTATCCTTTAAATCGGGGGACTAAAACCTAAATACGAAGAAGGGAAGGATCGATCACTAAATATGATAGTTTGTGGGGACTTAAAACTAAAAATCCCAATTATTATTTTAAGTGATTTCATATACTGCAGTAGTGATATAACAATTACAAAATGGATTAAGCATATCAATACCTTTTTAATTCTTATTTTTTAAGGGTGGTGTTAGTTTTGCTAAGAGTGGGTGATCAAGAATTTATGCAAAGTAAAATGTCACGAACAATATTTCTCTGTACAGCATTACCTATAATCCTCACTTTGACTTTTTTGTTTTGAAAAATGTGTATTTCATTAATAAATTATATATCTTCATAATAATGAAATATATATACATAAATTTGTAATAATTTATGCAATAATAAATTATATATTACATTTAACAAAGCATTTATACATCTCTTTAGAGTTATAAGTTTGTAAAATAAGACTACAAATCAGGAATGCTTGTAGCAGCATACTGGCTTACCTGAATGAGAAATAGTTTTTTTCCCCTGTTAAGCATTTTTTTTTTATCAAATCTTTCCTACTATCAAGAGAGGGCAAGATCGAGGTTACCATCCTAGTTCACTTAAGCACTTTGAAGTTTTCAAGGCATTAGTGTAGGTATGTGAAATAGTTGATTTTGGGTATCTATGAACTTTCAAATATCTTTTTGGGTTATTTTTCCATTAAAACAGATATAATTACAGGAAGTGGATATCTAAATATCTTAGCGAGGTATATTTTCAGAAGTCCACATAAAATTTAAGGTGTTTCAATTAAAAGCGAATATATCAGTTAATTAGTCCAATGTGTGAAAGTTAATCAGTTTACCACAAATAACAAATTTAGGCGAGGAGAGTGGGAAAAATAAATAAATGAAACAGTGAAAGAAATACGAAGTATTTAAATTGGCTCTAACAAAAAAAAATCCTATACTATGAAAGAAAATTAAATCATATGGTGATATTAATCAATGCAAACATGGGGTTGACTAAAACAAGACTTGTTTCATAACCAACTATACGACTACATTACAATTGTCAAAATGGTGTTGGAACTGGATTTGTAATCCCGACGCCAAATGGGTGCGTATTTTCAAAGAATGGTACTCGATTGTGGGCGAGGCCAGGGGGGTGGTGCCCGATTTGGCCAAGTGGAGATCGGAGTTGTGCAAGGGCTTCTTCGAGGGGTGGCCGCAATTCAGGGATGAGCTAGTCTGGCAGTTGGGTGAGGGCAAGGAGTTTAGGTTCTGGGATGACTGATGGTGTGGGAACAGGCCGTTACGTTGGATGTTTTCAAGATTGGCAGGGAAAGCTAGTCGCGAGTTGAGGAGGGCGCGCGAGTTCTGGATTCAGGAGGACTCGGGTGGCTGTTGGGACACACGCATGCGCCACGAACTGAGAGGGGAGGAGATTGGTCAATTCGCAAAGCTACTAGGGCTTCTACAGGGGTATCGTCCAACGGTTGGAAGGGAGGACATGGTGTTTTGGGCCGGGAAAGCGGGGCAACGCTATTCAGTCTGGCAGGGCTACACTTGGTGGTCACTAGAGGAGACGGCGGAAGGGACTTTCATCGCGCGTGCTACGGTGCTATGGGAAGCCAAAATCCTACTTAAGGTCAAATGTTTCAATTGGTTTTTGCTCCAGAACCGCATGGTCACCAAGGTTTTTCGGGCGCGGTGGAGACCTCACAAGGACACGCAATGCTCACTTTGTCACGGTGATGATGAGACGATCGAACACCTTTTCTGTCTATGTCCGATGGCGGACCGGCTTTGGACAGCTCTTGTGGCAGCCACGGGGAAGCCACTGAGGTGTCGTTCTAGCGAGGAGTTGTGGGAGGTGGCGCGGAGAATGCGGATAAAGAAGGACAGGAGCATAGCGGGGAGGGTGTGGCTCTCATTGGTCCCGGCTGGCACTTAGGCGATCTGGAGGGCGAGAAACGATGTAGTTTTCAAGGGGATGAGATTTATTTTGAGAACCTCTGGGAGTCCACGACCCATTTCATTAAGGAATGGGGCACGGCTTTGTGCGGAGCTACGAGCATTCGGATCGAGGCGAACGCGTTCCATATATCGGCGTAGCTCGACACCTTTGCCGGATGCGGGTAGAAATCTTTTCTACCCGCCTAAGGGAGGGTGCGCTCTCGGGCTCGTCGAGCATTGGATGTGGTCGTTTTATGTTTTATTTCTTTCTTTTAGCTTTCATGCTATGTTATTCCTCTTTTCTTCTCACCTAACTCAGTCATGTTTGGTCTTTTTCAGAAATAGAATATGATTACATTTGGTTCAAAAAAAAAAAAAAAAAAAAAAAAGAAAGAGAAGGAGGATAGAGAACAAACTAACTAACTGACAAATAAATAAATTAAATCATCATTAAAATCAAAATCTAAACCCTAAAACTAGACCATAAACCCTAAACAAGAATCTTAGAAATTAACAAATAAATTAAAAGAGTAAAATTAAACCCGAAATCCTTAACACTAAACCCTAACAAGTAATTAAAGCAGAACATTGATTAGTAATTTAGAATTCAAACTCACCATCTCTAGCTAACTTAAGTATCTATGATATTTATGCTTGTTTAAACTGACCGTTCTACTTCATTAAAAAAACCTGTTTGGCATGCTTGTATTTCAAATAAACATCATAAATAACGACACCACAAGTCCCGGGCATTACTAGCTTGTAATTTCAATTCAATTCAAGTAAAACCAATCTTTGTAAATAAAAATAATAATAACATAGAGTAACAAAAATTTCTTCATCAACAATCATGTTCAAAACCACCTCTCATGAGCTCTAATTCTTTTAATACATGGTGTAACGCAGGCGAGTTGGACCGGATTAAAGACTTTTGCCAGATCTAAACCACAATGTAAAATATTAGGCATACTGCAAATAAAAAGAAATCAAATCAATTCAAATAAAATCAAATAACAAAATTCTTATATAATCATCTCATCATGCATTCTTATGATCATTCTTCTCATCATCCAGAACAGCAGGTTCAGGAACCCCATTCATGAGTTCATCCAAGGTTGAATATTCTTTGGAAACTGAAAGAAAAATATCGGGCGTGATCTCGTCGGGGAGCTGAACCTTGCAGAGCCAACCTTTCTCGTCGGGTCTCTTACGTGGGCGTCCCGTCCGTTTCCTTGTCGGCGTGGGTTGCATGGCCTGCATGGGCGGCTCGGCCTTGTCTTTCTTCTTCTTGTTTTTCGATCCCTTCGGCCTCCCTCGCTTTGCCTTTCTTTGGGTTTCTCCTTCCATCATGAAAATTTAATCTTTGATCCTTACGTTATGGTTTTTTTTTAATAATATAATGCGTGTTAATTTTCTTATATATATATATATCGGTTGAGATATTTTTTGTCTGTTTGGTTGAGTTTTTAACCGATTGAGATGAAAAAATTAACTTAATATTATTATTGGGATTGACCTGTAGGTCCAACAAAAGTTGAACAATTTGATTGTCCAATGTGTGTTCCTGACCGTCTGATTTTTATTTTTTGAGATTCAAATTTAATTTGAATTAAAAAAAGAAGATTTATAATTAAATTACATTCTATGTTTAGCTTTGAAATCTTATAAAATATCTCTCAATCAAACAAAATAAAGAGATCGGATGGTTAGGAACGCATTAGACAATCAAATTATTAGAGACCTGACCCGATCCCTTAATTATTAGGGTTAGTGATTTCAATCATTGAGTCAAGACCAAGGGAAATGCAACTTCATACATAATCAATTTTAAATCCAATATTTTGCATAAAACCAGTTTTACAATCCCTACTAAATGCTATATAATAAATAATAAGTCAATAATTGAAATCACTAACCCTAATAAGTTATTCTTCTCATTATTATAAATAAGACCGTTCCTCTCTCCCATCCGTGTTTTTATTTCGAACCATTTTGCAACTTCATCCAATCATTATAAAAACAGTACCACTTAAAAAAAAAGAAAAAAGATTACGGTCAGTTTGTGGAAATAAGTTTTTTTTTCTTCATATATATCTTTCAAAAAATATTGTCTATGTGTTTAAATAACGATATAAATTATTCTAGTATATAATGAATAAATCATTTTTTGTTTGATTATATTTTTAATTAGTGTGGTTAAAAAACGTAATAATAAGATTTTTCTTATTTAATGAATTGAGCATGGATAAATTTTAAATAAAATATGAATCAATTAATACGATGTGAATAACAAGCTATAAAAAGTAACCAATTATTTGAATGTGGACCCTCTAATTTATGTGAGGGGTAAATATCAGCTCATGCTCACCTATAATGACATAATTATATTCGTTATATTTATTCCTTGTACACAAATAAGTTTTTGAATTTATTCATCCACATTCCTTCCTATTTTTCACCTCCAATTAGGGGCTATATTATCAATTTACTCCTTTTAAAACTCTATTATCCCCAGTACCCCTTTAAAAAGTTATATATGCATGAATACCTGTTAGGTAATGCATAATATAAAATTAAAAAAAAAAACCCTTAAAATGCATTCATGCACGATTTAAACAATTTAAACTATTTGAAGGGTATTTTCAGAAATAGTAATCCACGAGGGGGTAATTTGATAAAATGAGGCAACAAAAAAACCCTTTTTATTTCATATCAAAGCATTACCCCACCTACATGTGAAGTGGTATATCGAAACGCTGACGATCAATGGTAGATTCAATTCACTATGAATCGGTTTTCGATTTAACGTGTTTTCGTTTGATCTCTTTCGATTATTTGATATTCTTTTCTTTTCGTTTTGTTGTAAAATGTATTTTATAGAATCTTGATTCATACAATTGCTATTTGTGTCCTGGTAGAACTGCTGAAAAACAGAGAAGATAAATTTTGTTTGATTTTTTTTTTTTTTTGGTGTTTTTTTAAGGGAGTAATTTTTTTATTGGGATTGAAATTGTTGTTGATTTTTTTTGTTTTTTTTTTTTTTTGGTGTTTTTTTAAGGGAGTAATTTTTTTATTGGGATTGAAATTGTTGTTGATGTGGAAAACAAAAAAACCCAATTTGATATTTAAAATCACATGTCTGTTACGAGCCCTAGTTTGATAATCCTTTAAATTCGGACTTTTCAAAGGTATTTCAGCTATTGTTTTCATAGGTGAATGGTGGGACTTTAACCCTAGACTGAAGAAGAATTGTAGAGAAGATTGTGATCTTGATTTCCTCGTATTACTTTTTTTCCTCTCAATTATCAATCATATTGCGTAACTCTTTCTTTAATTGGGCTTGATTGATGTTATGTATGTATTGAATTTGTTTATTATCAATAGAGAAATATTTGTGGAGCGAGATTATGATGAGCATGCATTATTGGTTTATTGTATATTATTATGATTTAGTTGGCTTGTATTTGGTTATTTGGTTTTGGAATGGAGACATGGTACTTTTTTGGGAAATTTGTTTGGGGCAGTCGTTTCTACAGTCTTTTTTTGTAGCCCCAACATATTTTGAATGACTATTGATGTACATAGTTTTATTAAAAATGAAGTATATATTCGAACGAATTGAATGCATGCTTTTTTGCATTTTCTCTAATCAAGCATATGCATGTCTAACAAAGTACTAGAGTAGACAAATGACAAATCATATACTCGTTTTAAGTCTGTAAGAATGTTTGAGTATATCAGCACCCTTTCTTAGTTGAATGTCTAGATCAGTGACATGCAGCTGGGAGAGGCCTAGTGTGATATTGCAAGATCCATCCTACCCTTTTTTTAATATTTTGGTTGCTTGGATTGCACTCAGTTTGCTATGACTCTGCAGTTCTTTGGCTCTTGAGAATGGTTCTGTGTAGGTGCCCTTTTTAAGGTTCCAATATTCTGTTAAAACTTGGAATACGTTAGTATTGTTCTGAATTGTCCATCACAAGATTTGACTGATACTATGTCATCTTCCTTTTGGTTGCCTATGATGAAAATTCCTGATGACATATATCCATATATGTTTTATGTATAATGCATGCTGTTCATCTTGCCTTTTGAATTATAATATGTTGATTGAACCAGTGTGTGCTAAATGTCTGGAACTAGATTGGTATTTTTGTTGGCTATGTTGGGAGAAGGGTGAGGTTTTTGGGGAGGGGATGGAATTTCTCTGCAACTCCATTCTTGGAGATCTTGAATTTGTGGAAGATGAGAATTTGCATTGTTCTTCATTATCTGAAGTGGATGATAAACAGGCATCACTTACTAATTGATAATTTAATATAATTAGTGGTTCACTGCTGGATAAATAGGGAACATGGACATTTACTATAAACAGATGATAAACATGTTTCTACTGGATGATGAATGGTTTTATTTATCCTCTGTAACCAAAATCTATGTTACATACTTCCTATGGAAAGTTCGTTTATATTTATATCAGGAAAGAAAAGTTCTGCATTAAATTAATGGGAAATTGAGAACACAAGTATCGACTCAGGCATCTTGGTAATATACACTATAAAATAGAGATCATGGTAATTTTACGGTTAAGCAAATAGTCAGCATAGGACGCAATTCCTATTAACTTGTTGGGTAATAGATTCTTAGCTGAAAATTGAAAATGGAAATACCTGAGTGTTCAGTTCCTGATTATGAACTGCCATATATGTTCTTAGGAAAGAGCAACGGAGATAAATATTTTGGTTTTTGGTATCATTGCTATTCTTTCTAATTAGTGCATCTTGAAGGAATTTGATTATTGAGGAATTAGCTTTTAACTGCTGTGCTGCCCCTCCACTCACTCTGCTATATTTTATTTGCCCCGATAAAAAAAATTTATGGTGTAGTTATCTGTATCCAGATGATAAAGGGGGAATGATAGAGTTGGAATTTATTTTCTAGTAGGAATCCAATTGAAACCCAATTGACTGAAAATTCTCGTGATGATATTGTGTTGGGGACCTTCAATTCACATGATGATATCATGTAAGGAGACTTCAAATTCACTGAATCTGCAAGACATTTAAAATCCTGTAAAAGAGTGCAGTTTTATATTTCATTGTATTGCATGATCTTTCTTCCCCTTGGTGATATGATATTCTATTGATTGAATACTTGGATGTTATAAATAGACTTGACAGTGAATAAAATAATGGAAGAACCACATACAGTAGTTTTACTTAAAAAGAAAATAAGAAATGATAAAAAGAAGAAAATAAGTAGAATTGAATCTGTACGGGCCAATATTATGATCCTTGCATGTTCTGTTCCATTCATCCAAGATTTTGAAATTATGCCAGCATAGAGGCATGACTGAACATTATCAGAATTACTTTTTAGCTTTTTCTTAATCAGTCGAACTCTTTGTTCTTTCTATAAAGGTCCTAGCGGCTGTAAGTGTCGCTGGTTCTTTAGGTTTTTTTCAGAATAACAATTAATTGTTTATTTCTTGCCTGCAGATATGAAGAATTTGATCTCCACCTAACCCCATAAGGAAACCCACCATTGACAGAGCTAATGGCTTCTCTATATTGGCTACCACCTGCTATAACTAAACAAGCCGTTCCCCCAATTAGTTTTCAGAACTCGCGGCAAGTTTCGACCCAACCACACCCCATTTATCCTTGTTTTCACCTCAAATCACCCTCTCTTCTATGCACCAAATTATTTGCCTGGGAACCCTCTCTCCCCTATGCCCCTGCTGAAAATGACAACAGCCTTGTCAAGGGAATGAACATCTTTGAGTCCATCAAATCCCAAGACACCTCTGACCCTTCCCTACCTGCAGAAGATGACGACTCCATCAACATGAAAGACAACCTTTCACAACTGCAGCAACTCAAATGGCCCATGTGGATTCTGGGTCCCTTAGTCCTCCTCGTCACAGGCGTGGTACCAACACTATGGCTGCCCCTCTCATCCGCCTTCCTTGGCCCCAACATCGCTGGCCTCCTATCATTGGTCGGCCTCGACTGCATCTTCAACATGGGCGCCACTCTCTTCCTCCTCATGGCGGATGCTTGTGCTCGTTGTCCAAACAAAGCCGAAGGCCACAACAACAGTCAAGCCCCTCTCAAGTACATGCTATGGAACATATCCGCATGCATAGTAGGCTTTGTAGTTCCCATGGTGATGCTGTTGGCCTCCAACAAGGGCGCGCTTCAGCCACCACTTCCTTTCATCTCATTCTCTGTTTTGCTTGGCCCCTACCTTCTGTTGCTTGCTGTTCAGATGTTGACAGAGATGCTGACTTGGCATTGGGGGTCGCCGGTGTGGCTGGTGACACCGGTGGTGTACGAGGCATACCGGGTGCTGCAGCTGATGAGGGGGCTGAGGCTTGGAGCGGAGGTGGGTGCGCCAATTTGGGCGGTTGAGGCCATTCGGGGGCTCGTGTCGTGGTGGGTGCTGATGCTTGGTGTTCAGCTCATGAGGGTCTCATGGTTTGCAGGGCGCGCGTCTTCAGTGGCTCATATACAGTCTTGACCATGTAAATTTCAAATAATTAGAAGTAGACATACACAGATGAAGATAAAGAGATATTGTTTCAGACATGTAAATTAATGTTGCATTATGTATATGATGTTTAGAGTGTTAGTATAAAGAATTATGGTTGTGTAAGCATTTTGAATAATGAACTGTATTCGTGACTGATGTATCTACAGTTTTATGTGGAATCCTTTTGTGGTTGTGGAGGACTGTCTAATAATAGAGGAAGATGCAGTAGCTAACAAAAGAACAAATTCATTCTCAGTACAACATAGTTTTCATGGTAACACTGGATGATATGACGAATCTCATTTTCAATGTTATTATTTCCAAGGGTAAAATGAATCTGCACCCCCTGAAGTTTATGAAACCTGCAAGACCACCCCTATAATTTAGAAATATGCACTTACACCCATTATTGTATACTTCACATTAGAATAAAAAAATCAATAATATAAAATATCATTTTATCACTCAAAATAATATTTTTATGCTTACCATTTATATATTTAAAGTAATTAAGAGCATTATTACATCTCAAATTAACCATTTATATATCTTAATTAATATAAATCATCATTACCTTTCATAAAACAATATTTTTTATGTTATTATTTTTCTTATATTACCATGTGATTTATTAATAGGAGATGTGAGTGCTTATTTTTAAAATTAAAGGGGTATCTTTGCAAGTTTTACAAACCTGACGGAGTCAAAATGCATTTTAACCTATTTCCAAGAATATGTTCGGTCAGGACTCAGGAGTGTTGTAAAGAAAAAAAAAATACAGTTCTTATATTGTGTTACAAAAAAAAAAAAAAAAAAAGATAACTATTGATTTTAAAATTAAAGGGGTATCTTTGCAAGTTTTACAAACCTGACGGAGTCAAAATGCATTTTAACCTATTTCCAAGAATATGTTCGGTCAGGACTCAAAGAGTGTGGGAAACAAAAAAAAACCAATGCGTTGAATGGAGATGCGGGGTATCGATCCCCGTACCTCTCGCATGCTAAGCGAGCGCTCTACCATCTGAGCTACATCCCCTTGTTATATTTCGATGGATATTCATAAATTAAATCAATACGGTGTTGTGTATTAATTTCATTTAAGCATATATTTATATTCCGTGAATTATGTAGTTCATTAAACAAATAGTACCCAAGATAAATGTATATATAAAATATGAATAATGGCATTTTTATTACTTATTTAATAATAAGTTCTTAACATTTTTCAAGAAACCAAGTGAAAAAAAAAACAAGGAAAATGTTAGACCCGACACATACCACGTGTTTTTTTTTTTTTTTTTTAAATAGGAAACATCGTCTAATGAGGTTTATATTTTAATGAAAGTGTTTATTACTCTATTTGAAGTTATTTTTTGTAAATATAAAAATAATTAACGAGGAATATATCTCGTGTAAAGATGTATATGTTTCATTAGATTTTTAAAAATGTATTTGGAACTGCCATTTGGATTGTAAAAGGGACTAATATATCAAAATAGGGTATCATATACCCCTCATATTATCCATGAACGCCATCTATATTTTGGGGTAGCTTCAGTAACCATATACTAAATGTATATCAGGCTTTGATGTATTGTTAAAAGGTTCCAATGAAAAATTCCCTTAAATTCTATTCACATGTATTAACCGTTGCAACTCCTTTTCTATATTAATATAACATAGCTCATTTTTATGAAAGGAAAATGACATGTCCAACCCACACAAAGTTTTTTCTTTTTATTTTTTGAACTATACAAAGATCATAAAATGCATAATTGATGTACATACTCATACGCATTGAATGTAAATATTTTATATTTTTTTCCTAATAAAGTATATACAAATAATATATAATATAATAATACTACATTAAATGATTCCCAAATGAGACTGTAAAATTGATTCATTGCATAAAATATACACCACCCTTTTTTTTTCCATTCTTTCATTCCCCTTTGGGTGCGGTTACTCCCACCAACCAGGTTACTAGCAGCACCACCCTTTCAAATCCCCCATCTCCCAATTTAGCCTTTACCAACCCCACCTCACAATAAATACACTTCTAATGCATTCTCAACCCCACCACCTACCCATTTTCAAATGAATTTTTCTCTCTTCTCCCCCTTCTCTCACTTTTTTTGGTCTTCTCCTTCTCATCTGGTGGTGCGATTTCCGTCGTGAGTCGATCAATCCGCTGAGAGTCCACCGTGAGTTTGCCAAGAGCCCGCCATGAGCCCACCGTGACGGTGATCCCCTTCCAGAGTCCGTCCTAACGCCCCCCACGACACCCCAAGCATAAAGAAACAGGTAAATGATTCTTCAAATCTCATTTACCTCTATTGTTATTAGTGTTTCATGAGTTAGTTGATCTCTTCCTATTTTTTAATTATTGATGGGTTTTTTTATTGTAAGTTAGGGTTTTCATAGGAATTTATGATGTTTTTAGATAAATATATGGTTTGGGGTCTTTTTTTTTTTTGTTAGATTACAAATTATGATTGTGATTGCATTTGTTTAATTTAAAACCCTTACCCTACAAGTATTGAGATTTTTTTATTCAAACTTAGGGTTTTGATAGGAATCTAGGGTAATGTTAAAGCAATGTATGGTTTGATCTCTATTTTATTTTTTTTTTGGATTGAAAGCCATGTTTGTGATTCCATTTGTTTGGTTTAAAATCTTACATTACAAGTAATGAGTGTTTTTTTATTGTAAGTTAGGGTTTTGGTAGGAATTTAGGGTATTTTTAGAGAAGTGAAGGTTTTAGGGTTTTTTTTTTTTTGTTGGATTACAAACTATGATTGTGATTGCATTTGTTTGGTTTAAAACCCTTCTATTACAAGCATTGAGGGTTTTTTTTATTTAACATTAGGGTTTTGATAGGAAGATAGGGTATTGTTAGAGTAATGTATGGTTTGAGCTCTATTGTTTTTTTTTTTTTTATTGAAAGCCATGTTTTGTGATTCAATTTGTTTGGTTGAAACCCTTATATTACAAATATTTAGTTTGTGAGAATGAGTTATCTGCTGTTATTTTTATATCATATAATGTTTTTCAATGTGTAGCGTATCCACAATGTTGTTCGCTATCTCGAAACGTTTCCTGATATGGACTCTGTTGGTACCACAATGGAACGAGGCATTCAACATGTGATCCACTATTTCATAGACGATACACCACTTCCCGACTCAACCGAGGTGCAATGTAGGTCAAAGCAGAGGAACGATGACAATGATGTGCTCTTTGAGTGTTTAGGCCCCTTTTTTTTTACCAAGTTGTTGAAGCCCTTTTTTAAAAAGATTTCGAATTAGTACATGTTATTTGAATGTTTGTGGGCAATGCATGAAATTTTCAATGTGGTATTGTTTAGTAATGCATGAAAATTTGTATGTAATATCAATACGATGAACCTAATTCGACATAGCCCAATCGATTTTCAACATATAATCTCCACATGAACTAGTTGAATGAATCTATTTCACTTTCTTTGAACCCAGTTTGACGGCTGTGTGTCAACTCTATCGATTCCAGATGACATTACTCTGTCAACTCTGCACTATGTATTTTGACGTCGGTGTGTCATAGACACATCTCAGTTTATAGAAGCCTCAGTTCGATGGCTATGTGTCAAGCCGATCGATTAGAGATGGCATTGTCAACTCTGAAAGATGTATTTTGACATTGGTGTATCATAGGGATCTCACAATTTATAGAAGCACCCAGTTCGACGGCTATGTATAACCCGATCGATTCCATACAACATTACTCCGTCAACTCTGCATTGTGTGTTTCGACCTTGGTGTGTCATACAGATATCTCATATTACGGAAGCCCCAGTTCGACAGCTATGTGTCAACCCTATAGATTTCAGACGACATAACTCTGTCAACTCTGAATTATGTATTTCGGCGTTGGTGTGTCATGCGAATATCTCATATTATAGAGTCCCCAGGATATACAATGATCTGGACTACCTAGAATATATGGAACCATACATTTAGAAGTACATATATATACTTTCATTATCCATTCTTCAAAAGGTTGGAGAGATTATTACGGATGGATTTCCAACACCACCACTTGAATCATCACAACCATCAAACCAAACAAACCTTACAACAATCCACGATCATGACAAGAATGTGTAAAAAAGACAACCATTACAACAATCACCACCAACAACATTACTACATTATGACATTCAATGATCTATACATTACTATAATCACCAACAACAACAAAAGAGCCATCTTAAACACCATAAAAAAACACACACACAAAATGTCAAATACAATCACTATTTCAACAATAACAACCCCTAAATGTACCACCACTTCAACAAGCAACACAACAATCATAAAAAAGACAATCACAAAAGCCACATGAAAACACAACAAATCCAAAAAAAAAACACAAATAAAGAATGCCTCATGTCTTCACAATGTGCCCTCTTTTTGAATCTAGGCATCACATACACAACAAGAGAGGATGAGGTGTCGTTGGAGATCAACCGGAGAGTCGCCGGGGAGAGGGGGGTCGGTTGTGATTGGCCGGGCCGTCAAGATGACCGGTTCTGTCGACAACAAAAAAAAAGGGAGAAATGAAGGGGAAAATAAGGATTTGGTTTTATTTTTATTTAGGTGATGGGATTGTGTTTTCATTTGATTTGGGATGATGGGATTAATGCAGTATAATGAAAATGAAAATGAGAATCCAGGTTTTTTGGATAATTTTGAATGGTGGGATTGTGAAATGGTGTGGTGGGAGTAACTTTACCCTTCCCCTTTTTGTATTGGGGATGATGTAAAATTTTCACATCAGACAGAATAACATCGATCAGAATTCTCATATAAATAATCTAATAGTTTGTTGTAATGAAAGATTACAATAGATTGCCCACCATGTATGCATGGGAACGGGAACTTAAAGTTCACATAAAAAATCAACCTCAATTGGATACAACAAAAATTTACAGAAGAGTAACCAAAACTCACCTTCAAACAACAGGCAGACACCCCTCTCATTTTCCTCAAGAGACAGAGAATCCGAAAAAGGATTGCAAGTAATTACTGATCTAAAGAGACTCGGCGGATCTTGCAAACAAGATTGGCAGTAGGAAGATCGAGCTGATTCATGCTGTCAGATTTCAGGAGTTCACGAAGTTGATCTTTCGGAGTCGAGAGGCAAGTTTGAAATGTCGCAAGTATTTGGGGGATCGGCATGGAGAGAGCGGAAAGGACATTGCTCAAGTACTCAATGTCAGTCGAGAGTTGTTGCGCGCCTCGATCGGTTAAATACTGAATTCCCCGTAGCTGCTCCGTGTATAGAGCAGTCGCACCCTCTGCAACCTTTATATCGCAAAACAAAGGAGCAACGGTTACTTGTTAGCAACTTCATGTACAAGAGATGCAAATCCCCCTCAGTTTAATTTAAAAGATGGATTATCCAATGAGATTATCATTGCTACATAACAGATTTTATATATGGATATATCACCTTGAACATCCATTCTGTTGCAAAGAATTGTGCCTCATCAGTGTTGGCCTCGCTGCTAGAGATGCCTTCCGCCAGTGGCTCTAACTGCTGGGGCAAAGTCAGAAGGTACTCAGCAACACTGGTGACATAAGGTTGAGGGTAGGCACTGAAACTTGGGAGAGGACGAGCAGTTGGCTCCTCAACAGATGACCAGATCGGCAAGCGAGAAACATCACTCAGGCGTTGCCTTACTTTCGATATGAGAACGTCATACACAAGTTCATTCACTGCATCTGAAAATGATGCTACCCTTTGAGATGCCAGTGGAAGAGCATGGAATCTTGGATCTTTTGACTGAAATGAAGGTTCATGATTAATCAGATGGGGGAAAACATGAATACAGTTAATAATTAAGGTAATGCTAAGAGAGATCGGTAATAACAAAGCATCTCTTTTGTGAATTCTCATGCTTCCTAACTGATAATTCTTCATAATTTCATCTTGAGATTCAAGATCTCAGCAACAAAGCATGAAAAGTGAAGCAGTTATATTTAGCCACTTCTAGTCCGGAATTCACAACAGGCAATACCCATGCTAAGCATATTAGTAATTTATTTTTAAGATAACAAGAAGATGTCAACTTTGTGATGATGCCTGAGCATTAGTAATTTATTTTAAGGTAACAAGAATAATCAACCACATCCCCAAACATTACCTGGACTAGTACTCTGATATTGGATCCCGCCAATAAGCGGCCAAGAAGATACAGATATCCCTATATATTTTTTGAATTTTTGATATTCACACAACATATTTTGATACTTGCACAACATATTTTATCCAATAGGTCTCGATTTCAAATATGGGCTTACCCAATGCACATGACTTGTGGGTGATTGTGTGCATCCCTGCTAACATTGGGTTGCTCGACATCTGAAAAAAATCAAAAAGAAAATCTCGTGTATCGTTTTTTTTTTTGGGGTCCAACAAACAAATTATACATGATGTGGGCATTATGTAATTAAAATTCTCACATACTAATACTTATAAACGAAATATATCCACTTACTATTACTTATTAACCAATATATCCCATGTTAGCTAATGTATTTGCTGTCAGAATACATCAACCTTTTTTTATAAAAAAAATTCAGGGATGAATAATCATTCTCAATGGAACAAGTGGGGACCCCTCCCCTTCCCAGTGTCAGTCTTTTAGAACAAAATTCCCTTAGATATTGAATGTAAAATTGCTTTTTCTTACGAAAAGGGTGGAAGCACCAACTGTAACACAATTAACAGAAACACAAGAACATTAAACTATTGAAATATCAAATACGACATGAATATAGAAAAATTACCTGATCTAGAAGATTAAAAAGTTTCTTTGCTTTCTCAGGCACATCAGTAAGGCGTAGAGCTGCTACATCTAACACTGCCCTTCCAGCCAGAGATGACCCCCCATCACTGTTGTGAGACTGGTCCAAACTTGAACCAAATACTGATAATGATAAACTAGTGCTGAGCCTAGCAAGTGTAGCTCGTAAGGAGGCCTCGAATACCGATGATCTGCTTGTCAGGCAATCTGCAACAGTAAGAATCTGCAATGCTCCTTGAACAATGGACCACTCCTCCTCATCGGAAACCATATCCATGACGCGGTTGCTGTGGCTGCTTTCCTTTTTGTCCAATCCAGTATCCTTCTTTGCACTAATTCCATCACCATGAGTAAGACCATCCAGACCACATACAGATCTTAAGGTTTTTAAAGTTTCTTGCAGAGTAGTAATATATTGCAGCATAACATCATCAAGGGCCATAATAAGTTCATCAGCTTCAGAACCACCAGTGAAGTTAATGCATCTTTCAACGGCTGCTTCAAGAAGTACAATGACTTGTGGGATGGATTCCTCCATTCTCCTGACTGTTTCACTGAGTTCAATGCCCTGGGCACCGACACCACGAGCAACAGCACCACGCAGATCAACTCTAGCAATTTCGGACAGCAGAATAACCCGCTCCATTTGTCCATACCTAAAAAGATATGCTCATATTATCAACCTATAATCCACCAGGAATTATGAAGGTGTACATACTAAGCTGATAGCCTTCGCTGCATGTTCATACATAACTTGAACCGAATATGAATTATTTGCTCCTCTAATGTGCATACCTCTGCTTAAAAGATTCATATGGAGAATATACTGCCTTCAGTGTTTCTACTAAAACTTGAAGCTCGGATTCCGAGAACAAGTGTTGAATATTCCTTGCAAAAGAACTTGTTGTGCTGTGCAGTTCAATTAGTGCTTCAAGATGTTTGGCCTGCATTTTACTGCCCTTTGGCATGTCCCCAGATAAAATGTCCAGTACACCTGAAATTCTATGATTAATTGCAGTACATTCTAAAACATTTTTGGGGAACTAATTTTGAAAGAAAAATAGAATAATGGATAAAACTTCCACATATTTAAAGAAAACAGTAAATTGTTCAGATACTACAAAAGCCTTCAATGGGAAGCACATTCAGCAGAGATCTGCAAGCGAAACAATAGAATTCATGAACATGGTGGGGCCTAGATTTTCGAGAATAAAACAAGTATAAACTTCAAGCCGGGTGGAGTATGGACAACCAAGAACATAACCATGCCAAAAGTCATTTAATCAATGAAGCTGAGACAAGCAGGAAGTTTATGGAAATACTAAACAGGAGTTAGACATTCATGTAGGAGATACATAGCATCGTTGAAGACCAGAAAGCATTAGATGTAAAAACTTCTCTTTGCTGGTCGAAGAAAGGAATGCCACAAAGTAATCAAGAAAAAAAAAAAAACAGAGAGAGAAAGGAGATGCTATGTTGCTAACACTAATAAAGATCGATGGAATACTTCTTCAAATAATATTGGCCAAATACACAAATTCTAGCCTCTATATGGCATGGACCTATCACATCAGAATGAATTCCTTGCAGAAGTCTACATTGAAGATCAAATACACTTCATTTCATCAACCTCTAATATTTGAGAGTGCATACACACTAGAATGCCTTGTATCTATGTCATAAAATGGAGGACCCTACACATGTCGAACTTTAATGTCTGTTCAAAGATCCATATACATGCAGGACCTAGGGCTAGGAGACATGCTTGATGAGCTGTGCACTGATTAATGGAATAAAGCTTGAATAAAATTTAATTCATGCAATACAAAAAAAAAATACTAGTTTGCTCTATCTACTAGATGTTTTTTTCGTGATGCAACAACCTTTCGTCAGAGCCCTTGTTTCAGGAACAACATCCCCAGTTGCCAGGTTGATTCGAGATACAAAGCTTGCACTAAGAGTAGATATTGTCTCGACAAGTAGCTTTGGAACCAGAGTTTTGTAATCATCAGGGAAAGCATTCATGCACCTGCAGTTGTTGTTGAAGTTCAACAGATACCAAATACAAGTAAGCATATATTCACTAAAAAGAATTGGATAACTAACTCCTGGCTTTGAAGTATGCCAACTTCATGCACTAAAAAAACATTGTTACTAGTGAAAATTTGAAGTAGGTGTCCTAGGTGCCTCATCGGCAAACAAACATTGACCTCAGTGTACTCATGTCAGTTAAAAAAAACTCATAGAAAAGATTCTTCTTAGACTGAGATATTTACCACTTCCATTCTTGTTCAAGATGAAGCAATACTTCATCGTAGAAATTTGGGAGCCAGCTGGAGAAAGAGAGCGAGGTTGAACTGCGTGGAAAAGCATCGGCAGCATTATCACCCGCAGGTTTACCAGCCTGCTGCTTGGTGTCAAATTCATCCCAGAGCTTCCGTATAGGCTTCACATGCATTTTGGTGTAATGTATCTCCAGCGACCTGAATCTCCCTATCCGTATAAGGATCTGCCTCAAATCTTGAACCAAATCAACCTAAAAATAGCCAAAACAATAGTGAATTGGACCTCGTTAACCCACTCTAGGCTCATGCAAGCATAAATTTGAGTGATTTTATTCAAACACTTCGACGGAAAAGACTGTGGAAAAGCTCAATTTTGTCAAATTCAATCAAAGGAGAACATCAATACCTTCCGATTCGACAGAGCATCAGAAAGCCGAGGCTGAACCATCTCGTCCAACCGATCCTCCAGCACCTCGAGCTGTTTCCGCACATTTGCAAACTCCGCCACCTTATCAACGAAAACATTCCGATCTATAAACAAAAAATTCACAACAATCTCCAACTCAATCAGACCAGAAAACAAACCTCTCCAACCGCAAACAACCGCCGCCTCATCTGCGCCAAAGTCTCCGCTGCCTGCCGGAGATCTCCGCTCGCAAATACACTCTCCACACTCGCACTCAGCTCCGTCAGCCCCGCCGCTTCCTTTTAGAGAGGGCGAAAACAAAACGCATCAAAACGAAGATCCAAAGCACGACCAAAACACAAACAGAGATCAACCTGCAACGTAGTGTGAGCGGCTTCCATCCGCTGCTTGACGGTGTCGATCTTCGCCAACACCGCTATGGACTCCGCGGCGGATCCCTCCGCCAGCTTGAGCTTAGAGATGATGGAAGAGACGGAGGAGCGGAGGGAGAGAGCCTCGTCGCGGAGCCTGGCGACGTCGCGGGTGGCGTGGGGGACGGAGAGCATCGCCTCCGACGTGCGCTTGGAGAGGTCGGCGGAGATCCGGTCGAAGGCCTCGTGGAGGGACTCTTCTAGGTCTGAGAAGTGACGGTCCATCGCCGTCGAAGACGCCGTCGAAGGGGGGTCCTGCGCGTTGATCCATCTCTTCGCGTCGAACCTCTCGTCGTCGAACGCGCTCAGATCTAACACCACCATTTTTTCTGAGATGGTCTGGATCTATTGAGGTTTTCGTTGCTTTCGTCGTGTCACACTTGCTATGCGGAGTGGAATGGGTGGGGGTTGGGCTGCACTAAGACACCAAGAGCCCAATAAATCAAATGGAGTGTGATATGAGGCCAGACCCATTATTTGGGCAGTGTCAAAAAAAAAAGTGTAGTTACACATGGTTCTTTTCCGGTTTCAATTTCAGTCCAATGTTTGTCGATAGAAATTTATCAAAAAATTATCAGAGTATATGTCTACATTAATAAATTATATGTTTCGATAATTTTTTTTTACATTTTTTATAAATGTATACATGCAATTCATTGGAACATATGCTTTATTTTTTATAAAAACACGTAACTCATTAAAAAAAGTATATTATTTTTTAAAAATTTAAAATACATTTATAAAAAAGGGGACTGCACGTACATTATCCTAAAAATATTTTTGGAAGAATGGGTTTGCAATATGAAAGGGAAAAAAAGGAAAAAAGAGAGGGGGGAATGGAAAGAGGGGGTGGGTGATAGTGATGGTGGGCGTAGGAGGGTGGTGGGTGGAGGGGCCGGGGAGAGAGGATTAGGAGAGAGAAAGAGAAAGAAAGAAGGGGAGGGTGGCAAGGGGCGGTGAGAAGGAGGGGATGGCGGAGGTGAGTGGCAGAGTTCGCCATCCTCCGCCCTCTTTTTTTTCTCTCTCTCTCTCCTCCCACCACCTCTATCGTTGTCTTTGGCCCTCCCTCTTTTAAAAAATTTAGGTGAGTTGAAGTAACTCCATCGGGTTGTTTCAATCCCTTATATAAACATGGATCTTACGCACGTGATACGTTTTAAAATCATAAGACATTACATGAAAGTATATATATATAAATTTAACTTCGCATATATAATTCGTTTTAAAATTATGAGCTTTTAGACAAAAGCATTCCATGAATGAATATACATACAAATTTATATTTTGTATGTTAAATGAAATAGATTTTTTTTTATGATTTAATATTTAATAAGAATTTTATATATTGTTATTCATGTCAACATCATATTTCCATATCAAAGTATATATAAATCTAGTATTATTTATATATATATACGTTTTTCGCGTGACATGATCCATTCTCTAGCATGTGCCTATTTAAGCGCACCCCCAAGAGTCAAAAAGTTGGGTGGTGGACTGTCGTCACTCATGGCAAATAAACCAAGCTAATCGTGGTCCCACCATCAATTAAAGTCCACCAATCAGCAGTTCCCCGCCGGCGAGTCAAATCATCCGTTGGATTCAGATCGAAGGGTCTCCATCCACAGCTCACCAAACCTTTCGTCGTCGTACTCTCAAGGGGAAGATTTACAGGTCATCATCACAATATTTGATGTTGCACCTACTTTGTCCTATCAAACCAAACATCGGAGGCAGAAAACCATAATTTGGAACTTCTTTGCAATTGAAAGGGATATGACAAATCATTTACTTTCCATTCAATTAAATCCATTAATAGCAGCATTTAATGATTAATTTAAATATCATTTGCTGCTTGATTGAATATAAACTTGTCAAATCCCATTTGTAAAATGTATATGCTTAAAGCATATATATATATTTAACCAATGAAATATTATTTTATAAAGAATGAAAGACATATTAATGTGAATTGAATATTTTATTTATAATAGAATATTCACATTATAATTAACATTTATATATATACTTTTCAATCTAATGCCCATCTTAACTGTGACAAACTGTTATTCAAACAAAAAAATTCTGCCCACGATATTTTTGTGAATTACCATAAAAAAATTGTGCATCCTCTGGAGTAAAAAGAATGGTATAATATCATTCAAACACCATCTACTAATGTGAAAACTTACCAATAATAAATATAAATAAAAGGGTCGTTTAATCCCATTATGCTATTCAATAATCTCACCCTCCAATTTTTTTGATAGGATGAATGAATCAGCCCTTGTAGAAAAAAAAATGAGAAGATATATATATATATATATACACATATATATATATATATATATATATATACATATACTACCTATAAAAGTATCAATCCATGAAAAACATTCACTTGACATGTTTACCCTTCTCAATTCTTGAAAATCCATTTCTACCCAAATGACTTTTTATTTGACTTATTTACATTTTCAAATTCTTGAAAATCTATATATTAAAATTATATAATGTGTTAAAATTTATGCATTTATTAATATATACCATTTCAAATTATTTGCCAATATGTGTATATCTTAAAATATCATAAATAAATTTGTACATGAAGTTTATATTCAAATTATTATATCTTAATTAATATAAAATCTTAATATATGTTATATATATAACGCAAAAATTACCAGATTGACCTATATATAATGCATATGTACATATCTTAAAATATTAAATTATAAATATTTATATATGTATATTCATTTATACAAAGCATAAAATATATGCATGTACAATTATCTATCTAATGTAATTAAAATTAATAGAAGTGTTATAGGAATTTAGCTAATAATATTCATATAGTATATATTATATATATGTTTTATATATCTTAATTTTAATATATGTATATTGCAATTATATATTGTTGAATTTATGTTATATTATATATGTATATAATTTTAAGATGCATTTATAAAATTATATGTCTAAAATGAAAATATGCATTTATAAACAATTACATTAGAAGTATGTAATATACGTTTTCAAATTATATGTAAGTTATACATATAATGCATTATATAGTTATATTAAAAAAAATCTAGTATTATATTATATTATATTATATTATACTACTCATTAAAGACTCTATCTTAAAAAAAAAAAAACTTTCATTTGACAATTTACCCATTTTAATTTTGAAAACCCTTCCCCATTCCCCATTAATCTTCACTCTCACAAAAAAAAAAAACCGCATCTTCTCGCCTTCCTCTTCAGCCCTTATTCATTTCACTATATAATAAATGAATTTAATGTTTATTTCATTATTTCTCTCTATTGTAGGTTGTTATTTGGGGGCTTTGAATATAAGCGGTTTTGTTGTCTATTTACATATGTTTAATTTGTTCTCATTTTCTTCTTTTCTCTTAAATTTGTTATTGGGTTCATCTGGATCTGAATTGGAAGTGGAGCTTTGTGGTGTGCTGAGGAGTTCCAATTGAGTATTCATTTTGCATACCATTTTTTACTTTCCCGTGTTGAAGAGTTTAGATATTGATATTTTAAAGTTTATAATGACCTTTTTCATTGAACTTGTTTTAAAATTTCTTATGTCATATTTAGAATTTGATTAGGATATTTATGTTTCATGTAGGATTCTTCTATTGATTTGGTTAGAAATTTTTTATTTTAGATATTTGATTTTAATTGGAAAGATTTTTTTTATTTGTCTTATATCTTTATGTTTTGATTTTACTATAATTGGATCTCATGTTTAATTTTACAACCTTTTCCATGAAACTCATGTCAAAATATTTTCTCTTCTTTTTCTAAAGGAGTGAAAATTGCCATCAACAAATTTGAGATGTGAAATTTAATTAAAGAGTATACATCCACTATCCAACATGAAATGATGTCAACCAATGTGAATAATATTTTTATAATGATTTATGTTTTATTTATGGAAGATATCTTTCATTGACAATGATGGTCAGTTCTATATATGTTTGCATTATTTTCTTAATTTAGTTATTTTTTATAATCATCGGTGTTGAAATGTGATCCTTCATTGGACAAAATAAAAATATTCATTAGAGAATCTGTTCAAGTTTTTTAGAATTGAGAGTGCATTTCAAGTCGCTACACTCAATGTTATAACTCTTTGTCTAGCTATTTTTTTATAATCACACATATTTATAGATTGAAATTTCTTATCTCTTGTTTTTTCATCTTGCAAAGATTTTTTTTGAAGTTGATTTCATAGAAATAAAGAGATTGGTATATTGAGTTTTTTTTTGGTTTTTAGTGTGTGGATTTGGAGATTGAATTTCTTATCTCTTGTTTTCCCTTCTTGCAAAGATTTTTTTGGATGTTGATTTCATAGAAAGGAAGAGATTGGAAGATTTTGTTCTTTATTTTGGGTTTGTGTATTGGGACTTAGCTGGACTTGTTAATTGTTATTACTTCTTCATTTACTTAAAAAAGATGTTATGGAGGTCTTACAATTATGTGCATTATATGTTACTAATTACTTTGGATTATATTTTTTTTTTCCTTTATAGTCTTACTCTTGATGTGTAACATGCATATTCTTGTATTCATGTTTTTTTTTTATATATGCATGTGACCTATACATCATATATGAAGAATTTTCTTGTGCAACGCACATGTACATCAGCTAGTATATATAAAAAGAGAGAGAGAGAAAAGAGGGGGCAGTGAGAGGGAAAGAGAGGAAAAAAGAAAGAAATAGACGTTGAGGGGGAGAGACCAACGGTAGGTACTGTGGCAAGAAACCAAGAGTCACTTGTCATCCTCAGTTTGTTGCTCACCTTTTCTTTTCTTTTTTTTTTTCTTTTTTTTTTCATTGTTTGCCTTTCAACAGCCTCTTTTGTCCATCAGCCCGCCCTCTTTCGCCACCCCGCACTCTCTCTCTTCTCTCACCACTCTCCTTTGATCGTCCTTTTTTACGCCCACCACCATCTTCCTCAGTCCCCCCTTTCTTTTTTTTACTCTCTTCTACATTTAAAACCCATTTGGATTTTTTGTGAGACGAATTCTATCACCGCATAACGTTATCGTGAATCCAAACACATTTTTTTTTTTATGAAACAATCAATTCTTTATTAGTACACCATTAATTTCCGTGATTGATAAGTTCCGAAAACATTTTTCTATCACAAGTGGCTTTGATCTGCGCGGGCATCCCACGGTCCCAAACGGGGGTGGGGTGGGGTGACAGTCCCCACGAATTAAGTCCTTGTCATTAAAATCTGTATTAGCTGTAGACGGCACTCTTAATTCGCTGTCTCTCTTCTGTCAGAAAAACAAAAACAGAAAAACAAGGACACAACAACAGGTTTCCACATCTGGACCAATATCAAGTTCTTCAGATTCGATTTCCCAGGTCCATCTCCCTCTCCATCTCCACATAATTTTCTGGTTCTTGTGCAATCCGGGATCAAGAACCGTCGAATTCGAGATGAGTACGGGAGAGCTCCTCGCGATCGAGCCCCAAGAACTCAAATTTCCATGTGAGCGCCGCACCCCCCCCCCCCTTTTGATCTTGTTCTCACCATTTCTTTCTTTTTCTAGGGTTTGATCTATTCTTCTGTTCCGTTTCATTTATTTTTTTTTTGTTGTGTGAAGTCGAATTGAAGAAGCAGATCTCATGTTCCCTTCAGTTGTCGAATAAGACGGATGACTATGTTGCGTTCAAGGTAACCAAGGACGTCGATCGGGGGTTCCTAAAAATGAGTTTTCCATTTAAAATTTGTTGTTTTGAATGATTTGATGTGTGTAATTTAGGTCAAAACGACGAATCCGAAGAAGTACTGCGTCCGACCTAACACTGGGGTCGTCCTGCCTCGTTCGAACTGCGATGTTGTTGGTAGAGGCTCTCCCTCATCAAGTTCTCATTTTTTTCCCTAAAAAATTCCGAATCTCTATTTAATGTGTTTGTATTTGATCAGTTACGATGCAAGCGCAAAGAGAGGCTCCATTGGACATGCAATGCAAGGACAAGTTTCTCCTCCAGAGCGTTGTTGTTAGTACTGGTACAACCCAGAAGGACATCACTCCCGAAATGGTGATCTCTTGCAATTCGTCTATATGTTTATTGATTTTTTTTTCTGAAGAATTTTTTTTTGAATCTTGATTTGTGGAACTGTCTTTTTTGGTATAGTTCACCAAGGAATCAGGGAATGTAGTCGAGGAGTGCAAGTTAAAGGTCATCTATGTTGCACCTCCTAAGCCTCCCTCACCAGTCCCGGAGGGGTCTGAGGAGGGTGGTTCTCCAAGGGCCTCGGTGTCAGACAATAACGGGAACTTGATCGCCTCGGAACTCAATGCAGTGAGTATCTTGACAGATATGGATGAATTAACTATGTCTATGTTTGGTTTCTACTATTTCTGATTAAGAGGGATGGTGTTTGTGATTGCACAATGATTGTAGGCTATGAGGGCATACAGTGAATCTCAGGAAAAGCCTGCAGAGGTGAGTCTTTTCTAGAAACTACAACTAATAGACTGGAATTTTAATCAATCATCATTCTAGTTATAGAATCTTCCTGGTTGCCTAAAATAATTATTTAGTGTGAAAAATTCAATCTTATAAACTAGCTGTAGTGTCTTATTGTGTTCTATCATGATTCCGGATTGAAATTTTTTATTTGACTTATTTCTCCAAACTTAAAAAACAAATGATTAGATTAATTTATTTCACTGTTGGAAGAGTTAGTCTGCAGGAGTGTATTTTTTAAGGTTCGCTTACAAGACTAATAGATATGATAATCAAGTCAATTAGAATAATCAGTGTGGGGCATATCAAATATATGTGCTTCATTTGTGCCCTGCCTCTGCACTGCCATGCACCAGTGGTTCCCAGTCATTGGATCTGCTAATTGACTGCATAAGCAAGTGAAGTCATGAAGTGAATGCTCGCTTGAAAAGTAAATAAATAAAGGCATGTCTTGTAGCGTCAGAGTCAAAGGAGGTGTGGGGCTTCAAGTTCCCTCTTAAAGTCTGGGCGTTCACATGGCTAATGTACCAAAACAAAGCTGTTGATTAAGTCCTACAGAACTGCGCCTCCAGATGATATGGCTTGCAGTTTTGTCACGTGGCAGAGGACACCACCAAAGCATTTATGATAGAATTCTTCCATCATTTCCATAATATTATCTTTCACCACATCCCAAAATACTTGGAAGAATTTGATGGGGAAGCCATTGGGCCCGGGGCCTTGTCACCCTACAGCTCGAAGATAGCAGCCTTCACCTCTTTTTCATTGAATGGGGCCTGCATTTCATCACGATGATATAGGATGCAAACTAGCATTGATTTTTTTTTAATTACCCTCATATAAATTTACTCAACATCATGCAGATTAGTTACCTTGCATTTATATTAGCTAACTTGACCATTAAGCTGTACATCATAGTTCCTAATGAACAACCATTACAGTCTGGTAAATGAGTTTCTTACACAATGTTCTTTATCCAAGTTTATTCTTGCTGAATTTATCATCTGTCTGGCCTATTTTTCTGTACTCCCCTCCCCTCTTCTGCGTATAATCATCAGTGATGGATATTTGGCTTTTGTTGATCATGATTAGACCTCATCAAACTTCTCCATAGTTAGATTTCACTAATGGAAATCAGGAAATGCTATACAAATATCACTTGCTGATGGTTTGAATGAGATAAATGGCTAGTTTTTTTTAAAAAAACAAATAACGGCTAGTTATCATATTACTTCTGAACATGAAATGCTGAAGAGAGTACTCAGTTATCTCAGAACAATGTACTTGTGGTTCGTGGTTCATTGAATTTCTGTTCCATCCTTTTCTTAAGATCCATATCTTCCTACCTGTATCTCTTTTTTTACTTGAAAGTTGACACTCCAGTTATGACAAGTTTTATCAATTATCAGTAACTACAAGGAGATAATTTTACAGCATGATCTTAATGTGATATATGTTGTACTGTAAAGATTATGCCGGGATTTGTCAATGCTCTGCGTCTGTATGTCCATTAGATGCTGTGACCAGTTATTAGAAACCTGGTTTTGTTTTATGTCCCTGAATTATAATACTACCACATTATGCTCTCTTGAACACAAGTGATGACGTATTTAACGTTATTTTTTTAGTCTGGAATCCTAATTGTTGATACAAGTCAATTGTTTCCTTTAATGTTACGTTATCAGTGAGACGGCATATTGGTTATTTGCTACAGAAATTCTTTTATCGTTTGATTTTTTCTATCTTTTGGCCAGTTTCTTGGACATCTATGACTTTCCTGATGGCCCTGATCATACAAACATGTGGTTTTTATGCTGCTTCAGGCAATTTTTTCTTTGCGGGATGTGGATTTTACTATTAGATTTTGGAGATTAAATGGATCCTTGAATGTTGATTAAATATATCAGTTCTTTGGTGAACTTGTAAATTTTAGTGTATTATATGGCTAATAATTTTTTTTATGAACAACTATATAGTTAAGATATTGGAGACAATTGTCAATGCCATAGTAGAATTACCCTTTACACACAAATATGCGTGTTCTCTGGAACATGTTTGTGGAACTTCTGATTTTGCATGCATATGAAATAAATAAATCTAGTGTTTTTTTTTAATAAACTGTTGGCCTTTACCTCATTTTATTAAAATCAAGGAGAAAGCCCAAAATAGATACAAAGATAAAGGAGAGAGTGGGAAATTCATGGTTATGTTCTTTATAGTTTTCTCGCATCATTTCTTTAGCATGCTCCAGTATTTCTCATCTTTCTATCCTATGGATTCATGCTTTCATTTAGTTATGAAGAAACAAAAATTACACTCTCTAACTCATAGAATACATATCTTTAACTCATACTATAATAACCCTGCATTAATGAAGAAATTGTTCCATTGTTCTAGGTAACAACTTTAATCACTCGACTTACAGAGGAAAAGAATTCTGCTGTCCAACAGAATAATCTGCTCAAGCAAGAATTGGTGGGAGGTTCTTCTAACCAAATCACTGATGCATTGCTATTTTTCAATATTACAATTTCTATGTTATTCTTTCCTATGCATAGTTAGGGATATATCTGATCTCCTACGCCACACACACTCATATGGATGTGGGATGTGTATATATACATAAGCTCAATTTTGTTTTCTGTCATCATAGCAGATCATGTGGATAAATCGATTTTTCATTTTTATTAGTTGACTACTCTGCTTGTGCTTTGCCATTGTGACCTATAATTTTCATTTATATTGTATCTGATATTTTGTCTATCTCTGTATGTTTAATGCATATGTATTTGACATATTTTACATATCACCCTCTGCTTTGCAAAAATGACAAAAATAGATGCATACTTATTTAGCATTTCTTTTTGTGAGAATCGTAAGGTATTACCATATTAACTGCAGGCTTAAAACTTCCACCTTAAGCAAAAGGTATTGACTATGACTGCCAAATGTACCTTCTCTGGTTGTAGTTTTACTATTCCGGTCTGTTGCACTTGTGCATTATTATCCTTATCCTGAATTGTATGATATGGAGGTTATCATATACCTTGTTGTTTTCCTGAAATGAATCAAAGACTTCTATAGAAGGAAAAAGGAAAAGGGACAAAAGGACATTTGGGTGAAGGTGGTAACAAAGATGAGGGGAAGATATCATAAGCTTATGGTGGTTATGATAGAGTCATAGAGTATCTTTCCCTTAAAAAAATGTGAAAAAATTATCCATCCTGAACTCTGGTTTTAATAAAGCATACAGAAGAAACTAGAAATATGGAATTTCATTATTTATAGTGAAAAATTTCTCCACAAGAGAGATTTTATTTGTGACCCACTTTTACAGATGAAAAAATGAATTAGCACAAATAGAAAAACAATTTTTTTTGGTACTACCATTTTTCACTACATCGAAATAAAACGTGGCACATTTAAAGGGAGGGAACTTAATGCTAATCACTGCCCAAAGAAAAACACCCTGTTAAAATATTTGTTTTCCTTGATAACCAAACAGCCAAACACACAATGTGTGACCATTTGTCGAATTTAATATCTTCATTTCGGTCCCTTTTCTTATTAGGTACTTTAAGTGGTTCTCAATAGACGATTTTTGTTTTCCAATTTCCTTTGCAATTGAACAAAATCGTTTTACCAAGCTTTAAGAATTCATGACGATGAATGTCCCATTTACCAATTAAATGGAATTTGGTTTTTGCTATCATCTCCATCCAGAAACCATATTCCTGGCTGTTAGTAGATCATATCACATTAGATGGAGGATAAATTTGAAAGTGAACAGGGCAGAACAATCTTATTCCGATTGATCTTTTTTTCCCCGATGTTATTACTTCAATCAAACATGTAGCTGGCCCCAAATCAAGTTGACTATATGTTTTGTTGAAGGTAAAGTCTGATTGATTGCATGCATAATTTCAAATGCCTATGAACTAGGAACTTGTAAGAGTGGAATTAATGTGCTTGTGATAGGCTGCTTCAAACACCGGTTTGCTGACTAATGATAAATGGATTCCTGTTAGGGGAAGGGGATTTCAACACTTGCAATTTTTATGAATTCTTCAGAATGCAATATGTTATAGTATTTTGGAAATTTTTATTATTATTTAATGAAACGCACACAAACATGGCGGCAGACATTAACTGCATAGAAATTCCTGTTAATACACACAATTTCCTTGACCTGTTAACAATTTACTAATTTCTGCAGGAACTTTTAAGGCGAGCGACCAGAGATCAACGTGGAGGTTTCTCGATAGTGTTTGTGGTGGTCATGGCTTTGCTTGGAATCCTTATTGGCTATCTTCTGAGAAAATGAAAGAATTGCAAGTTCCTCTGCTGCGTGAATATCAACCAGATTATAAGAGAGAGTATTGAGGGTTCTCGACAGTTTCACTTTACTCTTTGTCAGTGTAGTGTTTGCATGATTGAGAAGTGAGAAACATATTTATCAGATGATTCGTCGGGTTTGTAATTGTTCGGCAGCTGCAAATCAACCTGTGTGTAATGAACATGGGATATTTTTAACTTTGTTATTTTCATCTTTTTATTGTAACCAAAAGGCATTGTTCTTAAAACCAGGCGTAGCTTAGAGTGGCAAAGCTTGTTTCTTCTATTGAGAGGCTTTTTTGAGGATTGCAGAATTATTGTATCTGAACAGTCTGACTCGTAAAAGAATGGGCGTGACTCTATAACTTCAATCAACACAAACCAGGAAAACACGAGAGAATGCAAAGCAGAATGGCTATAGTTTTTACTGAATCATGGTATTAGCATCTTTTATTTTTTTTTTCTGGTACAAGGACCTTTGCTGGCTAATGTAGTATGGAAAATGATATGTCCAACAACCTTGTCCCTATGCATGAAATAAATTATATGTTGAGATACGATAGTATATTTATTGAAAAAATGAAAAAAAATTAAAGGATAGAGTTTATATATTGAGATGGTATTGCGCTATCAGAGTGTATGAGATTGCAAACGGACTGTAAAATATTAAAATTAATTGAATGTATCAAAAAAAGTATAGCTTATTCTCAACTAATTCATAAAGCTACAAAAGTTATTAAATAACAATGTGAAATTCAGGATGCCCTTCACACCCAATTAATTTCTCTAACACATGCAAGCCATAGACTACATCCCTAATTTATTCTCAACTAAATATGCAACTAATAAATGTTTTTTTTTAAGAAAAAATAAATTGATAGGTCTCCTTTGTAATAAGGTTCATGATTAAAAAAAAAAGAGCTATATTTTAGTTTAAAAAAATAAATAAATAAAGCTTTGAATTTAACATTTCCTTGTTATTTTTTTTTAAAACAAAAATTCTTTGTACAATAAATTTTATAAGATTTTCTTTGAAATATATACTTATCTGTAAAAATATTTACTTTCACGAAAACATAATACATAGTCAAATGAGTTATTAAATTTATATAATTAAATTGATATTTTTTTGTAATTGTGTTGGATATCTCCACATGTTGCTGTTTAGCGTTGTTACACAGAGTCCATCTATCCAGACCATCCATTAAATGGTCTCCAAAACATCACACGAAGGAGCTATTTAAACGCCCTCAGAAGTCCACAAATTAACAGAAACACCACCTATACCTCCTTAAATGGCGTGAGCGCGAACCGTCGTCCGACCTCAAACGGCTATGGCGGCGGAAGGCGGAGATGAGGACGCTCCTCGGAATTCGTGCTCCAGCGCGAATCTCGAGGGGTCATCGTACGAGGAGCAGAGGCTGTCGAGGATCAGAGAGAACCAACGGAGGTTGGAAGCCCTCGGCCTCCCCGCCCTCGCTTCGTCTCTCTCGAAGTCCATCAAGAGACAACAGGGGCCCGGTCGAGCGAGGAAGGACCGCTCGAGAGGAGACAAAGACGACGACGAATATCAACCGTCCGATGGTGAAGGAGAGGTCGAGAGCTCTTCGGAGGAAGATGGAGGAGGAGATGCGGGTGCATCTAAGTCAGGTTCACGGCGAACCCCTAATCGAAAGGTCTCTCTCTCTCTCTCTCTCTCAAGTTGTGATTTTGGTTAACTTTTTTGTTCATATGTGGAGTAAGTGTACGAAGAGAATCAACTTTTGAATACCTATTTAGGTTACATGTTTGGTCGAATTACACTCTTATGAATGGGTTGTTATCGTATTGAGAGTCGTATTGGTCAAGTTTTTGTGGGATTGTATTGTTTGATAGGATCGCATTCTTTTGAATGGATACAATTCATTATCGTATTGAGGACCAATCTTGTTGTTTATGTAGGATTGTATTGGTCATAAGTCAAGTAAGTGTACGAAGAAAATCAAATTTTTGAAAGCCATCTATTAAGCTTTCGTGTTTGATTGAATCACAGTTTCATGAATCGGGTTGAGTGATTATTGACATTCCATTGCAGTTGAGTTTTGTTTGGAATTTGGGCTAATTATTTTTCTCTGACATTGTTTGATCCTAAAGATTGCATCTTTTGTTGGGCACAATGAAAAGTCTTACACTCTGCACTTAAGTTTTCTTCCCTTCCATTGTAGTTTCTACTGCTTTTTTTTTTTTTTTGGTGTTATAATTTATTATATGCGATGATATTTGATGCTGTTATTGTTCAATAATTAATATGCAATGTTATTGGACTTTTTTCTTTCTTTCTTGACACCATTTGAAAAATCCATCTGATTCGTTCGAATATATGGAAATTGTACACTTTGTCAGAGAAAGAACAAAAGATCATTAGAGAAAGTCAAAGATACGATGGATTTGCGTTCTCGTAAAAACTTGAATATGGATGATGTTGATGAAGACGCCACCTTCCAACAGGTAAAACACATCCGACAATGCTGTGGTTAAATCTCTATTTGGCCTTGGATTTGTGTTAAAAAAAATAACATTTTTATGAAGTGAAAAATGCTTCTCTTATATTCACTCAGGTATAGTTTTCTGATATGGGTTTCTCAGATTTTAATGTTGCATCATTCTAAACACTGATTTTGTACCAATGACTAGGATGATCTTTCGCCGTTACATTTATGTAATTAATAAAAATACACAGGCAATCGCTTTGTCACTTGAAGGTTCTCTAAGGAGTTCAGAGCCAACCTTAAGTGGGTCTCCTCAAGGTTCCAACACAAAATTGGGTAATACAAGTTCTCGTGAAAGGAAAGGTGGTGCCAACAGAAACTCACAAAAGGAGAAGAAGAAAAATTTGGTTTGTCCAATTGTTATATGAAATTTAATTGAGATATACAGCTTGTTCACATGTTGCTTTTATTTCTATGGCTAGTTTACAAGTCGGGCACAAATGGCTGAAGATGAAGTAGTTGCTTATTTCTTCTCATTTGATGGTAAGCTTCCCCGAACCCCAACACACACACACACAGAGATGCTCTTGACTGAAGAACTGTGTATGACAATTTTGGCTGGCGCATTTATGATCCTGTTTACATACTTTTCTTTTTTATTATTGTTTTTTCTTTTAAGGGTTTTTTTTTTTTTGTTGTTTATATAGTTTTATTGCTTTAGATGTAATCTTCGCATGCAATTATCTCTTGCTTCATTTAAATTTTACGCTTTATCATGAAGAGGATGTAAATTTTAAAATCCATCCTTCATATGATAGCTGCTTCTAGGTTGTATTTGTGGGCTTACTTTCTGTCTATTATCGAACATCAAAATAATTTGGAAAATGATATTACACAAGGTTCTTTAATTTTGGTAAATGATTAGATCCATATTTTTATAGTGGCTAATGGGACACTGATTGGAAACTTTATAGTCTTTCCAAACTGAATGATTGCATAGCCTGTCCTTTTTTTTTTTTTTTGAGTAAACCATAGTCTTTCTTTTGAAGGCTTAATGACAAAAGAGTGTCATCGATATGTACCATATCATGAGAAGGACTTTTGAAGAATGATAAAATGCCATGTTTTGGAGATGCTCATGGGAATCTGAATGTCAGTTGAGCTTCTTGAAAGTCAGTGATACAGAGCATTGCCAGTAGGTAGGATGGTGAAAATTTATCTGTTCCTTTCAAAGATTTTACTTCCAATTTAAAGTGTAAAAATTTGAGTTAAATGGATATTCTAGGATCAATTCTCTGTGCCCATGTTGAACACTCTTTCAGAAGACATTGTTATGAATTTTGTGGAAGCACAAATGTAGAGATCAAATAAAAAATTAAAAAACATGTAGGAAGAAAAAAGCATGCTAAGAATTACGTTCCAGTGATGCCTACATCCATGGACTTTGGGATCCAAGATTCTACTATGAAACTGATGATACAATACTTATATGAGACATAAATCCTTAAAAGTTTCCCTCATATGAGACTCTTTACCTAATGGAGGATCTCAGATTATCCCTAAATGTTTCCCCCAATTACATTAAAGGCCAAGGGTCACTTGGGTTGCAAGAAATATGGATAATTTTCTTCTCCAAGCATAACCGCTCTCACCTATATTGGCTAAAATATGAGACACTACACGTGCTTACCCGTGTTAATAAGGTTGTGTCACAAAATTTGAGAAGTTTGAGTTTGCAAACTCCCTTGCTATACATAGACTTTGAAGTATTTGTATATGTTGTCAGTTTAATTCTTTTGTATAATGCTGTGAAAACTACCAATAAGGTGTTGTTATATCTGAAAAATGATTTGTTTGGAAAATTAGTATCTATTTCATCATTTTAAAAAAATCATGGAAATCTTAATGTGTTTCACAGATCGTAGCCATAGCTATTTACTTTTTTCCTATTAGCTTTGTAAGAAATTCATTGGAAGAACAAGTTTTTTCAGGATTGCAAAACTTTATGTACCACTATGCTATCCATCTTAGTTATATGTGGTACTGAAAAGTACCCTTTTTTAATGTGGAACTGCATTTTAAGTCATTTGAAAATATTTCAACCATCCTTTGGTGATCCTTTCCATCAGCTTCAATATGAAAGATCTCTAATCCTTTCAATTCCGGTGCCACCACTAGCTGAACAAAGTAGTGTATTGATTAGATTTACGCAGTGCTGCCAGCATAGGGGCTTCATTACCTTGGTTGTAGGGGCTACACCTCCTTGCTGTTTTGGTTTGTTACTCAACTGCGTCCAAGATAATTTCCATCTGGATCGTAAACCTGACAGTCGTCCATTCAGGTCTCAGTGTTTAAGAGGCCTATTCAATGCTGATTGGATATCCAGAAAGACAACAAAGCTTAAATATTTCTAGAAAATTGGATTTAAGTTTTACAACTCTCTTTGCCACGAGGACTTCTCTGAGGGAGACCAATGCATCTTTACTGGGCATTATGGGGTCCCTCAACCAGCAGTTTGCATTTGTTAATATTGTCTGTAGAAGATAGTTATCATAACAGAAAGAAACATGTTGTGTACATTGGCAATTCAAATTTGTAATGCTGCTAATTTTTTTGTTTACTGCTTTTGTTTTACATGAGATTGATTATGCGCAGTGTACAGAAGCAGGTAAGGGGTACATCACAGTCAGAGACTTGCAGCAAATGGCAATTACACATGATTTCATTTGGAGAGAAAAAGAGATAGTGGATATGATCCAAGTCTTCGACAGTGATAGAGATGGGAAGGTTGGTGCTTTTACTTTTTTTACCTCTTACTGAAGAAGGAAATAATCCACGTATGTTTCAGTAATAAAATAGAGAATCAATCAGTTTCTGAAAAAACTCATCCTGTCACTTTGGATTTCAGAGGAATGAAGAATTTTTGTACATTTATTTGGTTCTGGGGACAAGTCATATGATAAAATCTTTCTTTTTATTTGTTAACATCTTTGGAATCTTTCCTCAAAAAAAAAAAAAAGGGATTGGAATTTCCATTAATAACCATGATGTCATTGGGTTTTTTTTTTTTTGGCCTTTCACATGTCTAAATTAAATTCTTCACAATACAGGGGCTAGAACTACATATTTGTTGAAGCAAGTATATTTTCTCCAGAAAAACGGTTCATGAAACACCTTAGTGGAGTGAATTTACTGCTTTTCTGATTATACTGTATCGTATTCCTCTAACATGGAGCACAAGCATGCTTGTTAGTTGTTACTGAACTAAAAACACGTTGGACAATTTGAGATGTTTCAACTTTTCAATTCGAGGAGCTCTCTGATCTTGTGTTGGATCACATTGGTTGGTTCAGAATGTTTTCTAACCTGATTTCCATTCTGCAGCTGAATCTTGAAGAATTTCGGGCAATCGTGTGTCGATGCAACATGATTCAGCCCTCTGAAAATCCCTAAAGTAGCTGAAAGTAAGTCTTTGGGTATGCATCTTCTCTTTTTCTAGTGGAACAAACTATTGAACAGGTGTTTTTTTGGGTAATTAAGCATTTTATTGATGATAAAAAAATATATATACATTAAATGATTAATGCAATCCTGATATGCTTCATCAGCCTGGCGAGGAGGGAAACTAAATTTCTTTGGGTGCATCCCCCATCAGTTCAATGAAGAAAAATCACCTGCATCTTGTGCTAAAAAACAAAATACAGAACAAATCTATTTGGGGGAGGAAATCTACGCATCGAGGAGTAATCCTAATCGAGCGTTGCGTGGCCGGTAGGGGGAGGCAGTGGAGGGGCTTTGCCACCCCCCTTTTTTATTTTAATTTGGTTTCATGTTTTATCTGTATCCCCTCATCTCGTTCAGACTCTGTATTTTTAATTTCTTAATACAAATCAGAATAGCATTAGCCTGTCTTTCCTTAAAAAAAAAAAATCTTATATGCAGTCGAATACTTTATCTAGTATATTTTATTAGCATATAAAAACTGGGTTCACAGGTTTTGCTATACTGTCAGAGATCCATGATCTGAAATGTGAATTTGGATATTGTTCCCTGGCATTGTACCTTTCTTGTTTGTAGTAGAATAACATTGGAAAAGTTATTTTTTGTTCAATTTTAAGGTTCGAATAATATTTGTCTCAATTTTTATCTTAATTTTAATAAATATAAATGAAGACAATTTATTGATATTTAATCATTTATCCTCAATCTTGTCTTTTTGTCAAATTAGGCGTAAAAGATTCTTGATTGTTACTTTTAACCTCTTCAGAGATCCTTATACATGATGAGGTATATCATGGCTTTCACTATAATAAGATATATCCCTCAGTTAATTTTTTTTTGACACGTGAGTTTATATAATTTAGGGTTTTTTTTATTTTCAGTCCCTGTAAACATACCTATTTAGGGATCGATCACTCACTGTAAGATAAAATCAAAATATGAAGAATTGAGGGATCGATCATTAAATCCTATAGTTTATGAGGACTTAAAAATAAAAATTCTTATAATTTATTAGAGTACATATTTTATTTTATAAAAAATAATTTATTAGATGGGGTATATTATTTTTTAATTTTTTTTAAAAAAGTGCATACTGAATTTGAGGCTTCAAACACATTGAATCTAACATTTTTCTAAAACTATATTAGTGATGTTAGTCAGTCCTTTTAAGCTCGACATAGTTGTTCTATGATTGAGAATTTTTTCAATATAAGTAAATAATAAATTATTTTTAGTTTGGCTGTGTTTTTAGCTTTTTTTTTTTTTTGGATAACATACAAACGAATGTTTTGTTGTTTCATTGAACATGGATAAGTTGTGGATAAAAGTTAATAAGATGTAGATAATGAGTCATAAATGGTGAAAAACGATTTGCCATGTGGACCCTTGATTTATAAGAGGTGATGTCAAATGATTTAACATTTGAGTTCCTTGATATCAATGGAAAGATTGGGTTTAATAACACAATTTTAATAAAGATTTAAAATACCAATACTAACTTATTCTTAATTATTTTAATATAGTTATATTCACTTATTCTCTGCAACTAAACACGTAGATCTATTCTCTTCTATTACATCCTATTCTCCCCCTGCTCCTTTATTCAAACAGGACATCAGAGAGGTGAAATGAAGGTCACAGATGGATGTGTACCCAGGGGATTTTGTGAGCATGGCACACCAAAATAATAATAATAATAATAAGCCGTGCATAGCTTCATATGGGTTTTAATCATTCAATCCCCAACCCATTAGCTCAACAATGACAATGAGTTGCTGATTGGGTGGGACACTGGGACCCACTAAATTAAAAAAAAAACCCTAATACCCCACGTCCCCACTCCCACGTACAACGAGGGGGTGATAAACGAACCGAACTTTAATTTATAAATTAGTCGAGTCGAGTCGAGCTCACGAGCCTCAACAAGCCTAGCATTCTTCTTTATTTTAGGGTTTTAGGGGTTGAAAATAAAATTTTAACCTAAATGAGTAAAGTTCATGAGTCTAAACGAGTATAACTTTGTATTGATTTAATGTTTTGATTTTATAAAATAGTTGAATCAAGCTTCAACTAAATTTTTTATAACACAAATGAGTCGAGTTTGAACACAAAATAAAGCTTGATCGAGATCCTGAGTCTAACCGAGCTTTAAAAATTGTTCAAGCTCGCTCATTTATCTAATTGAACAAGCCTGAACGAGCTTAAACCGAGCTGAACCAGAGCCAAGCCCGAGCGGCTTGGTTCGTTTACCAGCCCTACGTACAACCGAAAAAAAAATTGGTGTGCCGTCGTCTGGCCATCGACTCGTCGTGGCGTCTCTCATGAGTTGTGATATCTCGGATTCCATCGAAAGCATCTTCAGCCCCTGCGGTCCTTCTTGTTGTATGTTCAATATTTTTTTTTAATGAAAATATTTTGAATACTTAATTTGGATATTTTTTTCTTTGTATATAATCTCTATTTATTTTATTGTTGATGAATTTGATTTATTTTTGTTGATTGGATTAGAAGATTTGAAAATATTATTTTTCATCTTCAATTCTTCAAATTTTTGTATGAGTAATATTTGTTCATTTTTTTTTCAGTCTCACTTTTAGTTCTATATACGTCGATAGAAAATCATCGAAGCATATATAATGATCATCGATAGAAAATTTGACAATGACATGATTATAGAAAATTTTATGCAGTGAAAAACCATCAAGCGCAACTAAAGTAAAAAATATGTAATTTTTTATTTATTTTTGTGACGATTATCAAATATATCTAAGAGATCTTCATTGATGCATTGACTTATAATGAATGACTTGAATTTTGATATTTTTTTGTTTTAAATTATCATCCTTATATTTATATTTTGATATAATTTTTTTTTATTTCAAGTATATTATTTGATTCCCAGACCTCCTTATTCTAAATCCTGGATCCGCCTCTCCAATGTAAGACAAAACGGTTCTTCAAATTCTTAGCTCTCACCAGGTCACTAATGCATTTCCTTTTCAATGAGTCTTTGAAGAAAGTTGCCCCCATTCAATTGATTGATGCATCTACTATGGAATACGGATTATTATTGGTCCCCCCACCCCCAAAATTGCGTGTTCATCTAACACACCCATAACCACGCCTTCCGAACCGTCGGATCATTTGTGACCAACGGTAAGGATTAAAAATGACAGACATCACCGTCACTCTTTATTTTATTTTATAATAATGAGCCGTCGTAATCACTTCGTTTCAATTGCAAAATAAATGAGCCACAGAAGGAGGTTATCCCGTTCCAGGTTACAGCTCAGTCAAAACCCTTTCTTCCCAACATTTTATTTTTTCATTATATTTTTTATTAGTTAAAACAGATTTGGATCAATTTGAATTTAGGGTCCGTTTAAAAATACAGATTAAAAAATAGCTTTTAGAATAAAGCTGTTTTTTAAAATGATTTTAGACCTTGACTTTTTTAGAATGTTTTTTTTAAAATCAGGAATCAATATTTGAAAGGAGTTTAATGTTTGACAGAGAAAGTTGCTTTTCAATTCAAAAAATCGATTCCGATAAAAAAACGTTGTTTCTGAACTTTTTAAAACACAGATTTCGAGGGAAAAATTAAAAAAAATCCAGCTTCCGATTCTGCAAAAAAACTGTTCCGTTTGACGGCACGATTTTAGCTTTTCAGCTTTTCAAAAAGCAAAAACACGCCTAAACGCGCAACCAAACAGGGCCTTAGTTTAATTGATCAAAATTGCATTTGCTACTTGTGTGCTCGTAAAATATTTTTAAGTATATAAAACTGCTCTTTTTTTTATTGGTTGAAACCGCACTTTTTCCAATAAAAAAAGAGCCATTGAACAACTTGTCCAATACGTTGAAAAAAAAAAATCAACAAAACTACCTGAAAATCCGACACGTTAATCGTTACTTGAACACTGGGTTTCTAAAAAAAAAATCCAAATTAATGACTTTGAGTACTAGGTGATGTTATATAGAGAGGGAAACTAGATACCCTGTACATTGCACATGGAAGTCTTAACAATAAAGTCTAGCTTGACAAAGATGCAACATGTCAAGGATAGGTAATCTAGATTTTGTAGGATAAAAAAATCAATAAATATTATATTTAATTGTAATTATCAAAATTAGAATAAAAGGATAAGCACCTTATATTAATTTATGAGGGATAAAAAATCCACATTTTTTATGACTCAATTTATCATATTTTTATAACAAACAATATAATTTGATCTCTAACTACTTATTCTTTTATTTTGTCATTTATTTCTTTATCAAATTAAATACACTAAAAAATCGTTTTTTTTAAATTAATTAATAAATTAATCCATCAATTCCAATGTAATTGTGAAAATTCAAATAAATAGATACTAACAAAACTTTCTTTAAAATCGTACTACAATGACCAATACTACGAAATCAATCACTAATTTTGGATTTGTTATATCATTGTGAAAAGAAATGGGAGCTGGGAATCAATTCAGTCATAATTGAGGTAGTTCCATCACAAACAAAATTTTAAATATCATGATTTGTAGAGTGCATGCATGTGGTCAGCATGACCCTATAGATGTACTTAATGTATAATATATATATATATTCCCTTTTTAACAGTGATTTTATTGAAATACTGTTTTTATGGTGTCAATAATTTGAATGGATCTATCCGTGCTTAATTTTGTTGACTAAATCGGTGGTGTTCATTTATCGTGTGAATGAGACTGTACGTGATAAGTGATGAATGAATCAATTTTATTTGATAAATTGTCTGATTGATCCTATCATAAAATAAACACACACAAAAAAAAAAATCAGATAAAATGGGGTAACTCTACCAACATGTCAAGAGATAGTTTTGTTGAAAGATATATAATGACTCTTAAAAAAAATGCTGTTTTTTATTCAATCATTTGAATCGATGTTACGCATAATTGATCCTCATTTACAATAATACGTGCAATCAAAATCTAGAATGAGATATATGTTTCATTGGACAAAACATATAATATTTTTTACTTTTAAGTAAATTCACATAATTCAATGTTCTGCTTCATTATATATATATAAATTCAAGACTTCACTTAGAACTGCACGTATGATTGTTCCTAATGTGTTTTTTTACATAATTTAGAGACTGAACCGGGTCTAACAATGCCAATTAGCATGAACGGAACCGGGCAAATCTTGTAAATTAATTAGTTGTTATATGTATCTAGTAGTCATGTCAATATTTATAACAAATAAAGTCTTTTAGCTTACCATCATTATTCTATTTTTAGTATGATCCAAATTTTGAATAATTTGATGATGCAGGATAAATCATAAATCGATATATCACCCTAACACTTTTGATATAGGTGTTAACATTAACATTTTGTATAGATAAAAAAAAAAATTAATTTTTCTTTAGATAAGAGATAAAAAATATATATATAAAAAATAAGTTACTAAAACTTATTTTGCAAAATTCCATGGTGTACCCTCTAATCCAAAACAACAAAACCTAATAAAATGGATAGCGCGCAACAACCACGTTATAGTAGATGAAAAATCTTAATATCAATACTTACTGATTTGAATATCATCAGTACATGTTTTAATGGATAATATGTGTTCATCAAAGAATTTTCATTAATGCACTTTGCTAGACACGTATCCAATGAAAATCACCTACGAAATAATTGTGAACCAACCTTATATCGGGATCGTGTTAGGTCAACCAAGTGTTTGACAATTGATTGTCCAACACGATTCTGACAATCCGATCATCTTATTTTATTGTGATTGAGATATTTTGTAAGATTTTAAAACTAAATTTAGAATGCAATTAAATTCTAAACTTTCTTTTTTAAGATTCAATTAATTTATGTATCAAGATTGGACGATCAGAAATGCGTTGAACAATCAAATTGTCCAATACCTATTGGACCTAACCCAGTCCCTTTATATCCTAACTGGCATACGTTGCAGACAGCGTATTGGACCCACCAACACCCATTCATCCAACGCCACGTGGACATACGGACGACCCTCCGATTCGGAGTATATGCGGCGCACGCAAGGCATCATTCCATGAGGATATTCTCTTCAACAGCCAATCGTTTTAAACGATCTTCAACACCCCCATAAAAGGTTTGGACACCTAAACAAGTGCCCCAGATTTTTGCAAATTATTACGCAAAAAACCTCTCGTTAACATCTTAATAAATTACAATATGGAAGGGGTTTTTTGGTAATTGAGAGCGTGGCGTGGCCTTCTTTTATTTTTATAACGGGCGTCGCGTCTTCTGATTTAATGGAAAAGCTGTTGAAATCGCAGAAACAGAAAGAAGAGCTCCTGTATTCGGTGAGAGCAAATTTTTTTTTTTTAATATTCACTTGATGAACTGCTTTTGATGTTTCAATTGTGATCGATTTGTTGTCGGTTTCAATAAGTTTAATTAGATGTTAAGCTCTTTTTTTAATTGGGCTTTCAGCGATTGTTTCGATTTGTTGAAGTGGGATTGACTTGATTGATTTGGTTTCTATGTCTATGCAGAGAATATAGCAATATTTTGGTTCTATTTATATGCATATTTGCCCCTTTTTTCTTATCTGTTTTTACTTATTTTTGGATGTGTTCCGGAAATATTTTTCTATACATGAAATGGATAGTAAGTATTTTTCTTCTTGAATGTTTTTTGTTTTTAATTTCGTTTCTTCTTGAAACGAATCTACCTAAACTCATATCCAAACGGATAGTATTCCAACATCACATCCAAACACAGTCTAGTTTCCTATAAACTCAAAAGCGAATCAAACTCATTTCTAAACAGGACCTTAAAAACATATGTATTTGAGAAACATTTATACAAGTAAAAAAAAATCTTTAACAAAAACTCATTAGACGCACGTATAAATAATTAAACTTTTTTTAAGGTTACATCTATTCACAAATTCTAAAATCACTTATTCACCAAGAAAGAATCTTACAAGAAATAAAAAACTAATTAAACAATTAAAATATAAAAGTTGAAGAGAAAGTCTTTTGTCTTCTTAGCTACTTTATAAATGCTACTTGGAATTTTTTAATAAAATGTTTCCAGAAGCGAATATCACTTTGTCTTTTCATTCTATTTCTTTAAATTCACACTAAACATTTATACAAGTAAAAAAAAAAATCTCTTGTAATTCGCGTTTTCTGTTTTCATCTGTGTAAATCCGTGTATTTTTTTGCATAAAGGCGTCAAACACCTAATGTGTAATTGTTTTCTTATTTCCTTTCTCTCTCTCAGGCTGCTAATTTCGACACGCGTCGGTCCCATTGATGGGGACGTCAAGCGAGATCACCACCACCCCCGCCGCCGCCGCCGCCGCGACCGCCAATTCAAGACGACCACTTGGTCTCCGCTTCATAGAGCGGGCAACGAAGACCCCCCTCACCTTCAGATCCCACCAAGCAATAGTCCTCCTCATAACCTTCCTCGCCTACGCGAGCTACCACGCTGCGCGCAAGACCACAAGCATTGTCAAGAGCACCCTTGACCCCCGCTCCTCCTCCTTCAATCTGTACTTCACTCCCTCACCGTGGCCGAGTCGCGCGCGTAATCGAACCCCCAATGGCGGTTGGGCTCCTTTCGACGGCCCCGACGGCACGTCGATGCTTGGCGAGATCGACTTGGCCTTCCTCTCGACGTACTCTCTCGGCATGTTCTTTGCCGGACACATGGGTGACCGCCTCGACCTCAGGCTAGTGTTTTAAAACCTCACTTGACCTGACCAGTTAAACCTTCACCCGCTCAATCAACCCATCCATTGAACTAATGTTTTTTAAAAACCGGCGACGGGGTTGATTAAATAGAGTAGTTCCATAATAGTTCTTTATTAATAGAAAGTGTGATTAATTGTATGTTAAAATATGAGATATAAAAAAAAATATATATTTTTTATATAATAAAATCATGTTATGATGTTAAAGTAAAAGTTTAACAAGTATTAAAATTAAGATTTAATAATTATGTAAAGATTTTTAAAAATATTTCATATTTTTTTATAAATTAGTAATAATAAATCTTTTTAGAGAGATTGTGGGCATATAGTATCTATTTCAAACTGAATAAAAATAGACAATATTTAGTGAACAGAAGAAATAAAGAGATACGAAGAAGAGCTAGAAATATCTTAAAAGGGTGCTTGCAAAGAGGTGTCTCCCACTTGAATGCTCGCCACCTCCACCAACACCAAACCCCAATCCCTTATTCTTAATTTGACCATAGCCCACGGATTATCAAAGTAGAAAGTTGCCCTTGTGAACACTACTACTTTATTTCTCGTTCGCCAAATGACCCATACGCACGCTGGGATTAATTATCGAGAGCATGATCTCTCTCGATTCGCCAAATTCAGTAGCAATAATTAATACTTTAATTATATCATCATCATGATAATTAAATGAATGATTCGATTTTCAAAATATTAACCTCAGGCAGTTCTTGGCGGCGGGGATGGTAGGCACGGGCATCTTGACTTCCCTCTTCGGCTTCGGCTACTGGACTAACATCCACAGCTTCTACTACTACTTGGTCGCTCAGATGTTGGCGGGCCTGTTCCAGTCCACGGGCTGGCCCGCGGTGGTGGCGGTGGTGGGGAAGTGGTTCGGGAAGGGGAAGAGGGGCCTGATCATGGGCGTTTGGAACGCGCACACGTCGGTCGGGAACATATCGGGCTCGCTCATCGCGGCGGCCATGTTGAGGTACGGGTGGGGTTGGTCGTTCGTGGTGCCGGGGGTTCTTGTTGTGGTGGTTGGGGTAGTGGTGGTTCTGTTCTTGCCTGTGAGTCCTGGTTCGGTCAGGGTCGGTGAGGGAGGGGAAGAAGACGAGAAGGGGGTCGAGGAGGCTCTTTTGGGGGGTGGTGGGGAGGAGGCGGAGGAGAAGGCGGTGGGGTTCGTGGAGGCGTGGCGGATACCGGGCGTTGCGCCTTTTGCGCTCTGCCTCTTCTTTTCGAAGTTGGTGGCTTATACTTTCCTCTACTGGTTGCCTTTCTATATCAGCCATACAGGTATTAGATCTTCTTTTCTTTCTCTGGCTGTTAGAAGGATTGTTGTTGTTGTTGTTGTGGTGGTGGTGGTGGTGGTTTATATCAGTGTTGGTTGGTCTGGAAATGCTGTTAGTTTGAGTATTTGAATTTCATAGGGTGTTAATACATTTATTCAATTTGGAGCCCCCGTAGTTTAGGTGGTTCCCTAGCCATCTATACATTTCATCAGAAAAATGTATATTGTCTTATGTAGTATATACTTTATTTTTTATAACATACTTTTCATTAAACGTACTTATAATTTACAAAAAAAATCAAAACATTAAGGCCCGCAAAAGAAATTGCAATGTGTAAATCTTTCTGTTAGTTAAATATCACCCGAATACTCAAAACTGAAGGTGCTTCTAGCTTTAAATTTTTGACACAAAAAAAAAACATATCCTAAATTTTTGTTTTGATCTAGTAAACTAGAATTCTCAACCTCATCCATTTCCTCTTTCAGAGGGATTGCGACAGCTTGAGCATTGTGGATTACCTGCAGCCTTTTACTCTTCTGATAGAAATTTTTTTTTTAATGAGAGGGATTTCGCTTTTAATTAAGCAGAAAGTTAAAAAGTATTGTCAAACGCATTTTAAAAAGTTGACTTCATTAAAAAGTTATTTTTAACTTTTAATGTAAAAATATTGATTTTTAAAAAACGAAAAAAAATCTGTTATCCAGAAATAAAGTTTATTTAAACCATTTTATTCAAAATCTTATTTTTCATAAATGTTTTCAAATGGACCCTCAAAAAATGTATGGGAAATGGTAAAGCTGCTGATTAAAGATTGGGATAGATTTTGTGTAAGTGCCAGTAGAGTTGTTTTTATGAGAAATAATCTTATTATTGAGGAATGACTTTGTTTGTGAGATTAGAGATGGATTGTAGTAGTCACCTCTTTTATAATCTCATTTTATATACTTTGGACAGCTTTTCTTTTCTCAATGAAATTGAGGTAGGTCGCCTATAATAATCCTTGCCTCTCTCTCAGCAATCGAAGGGCAGTACCTCTCCGACTCGACCGCGGGCAACCTCTCGACCCTCTTCGACGTGGGTGGCGTGGTCGGCGGGGTCCTCGCGGGCCACATCTCGGACAGGCTCGACGCGCGCGCCATAACCGCCGCCAGCTTCATGTACTGCGCCATCCCCGCCCTCTTCTTCTACCGCGCCTACGGCAGCCTCTCCCTCGGCGTCAACGCTGCCCTCATGATGGTCGCCGGCGCCTTCGTCAACGGTCCCTACGCCCTCATAACCACCGCCGTCTCCGCCGACCTCGGCACGCACGGCTCCCTCGGCGGGAACTCGCGCGCGCTTGCCACCGTCACTGCCATCATTGATGGCACGGGCTCAGTGGGCGCCGCGCTCGGTCCGCTCCTCACCGGGTACTACTGTTAGAATCAGAAATTGAAAAGAGTAGACTGAAGATCTATTAGGAGTTTGATCCCAAATATACCGTACCAAGATAAAAAATGTAAAGAATTACTAAACTGTCGTAAGACTAAAATGACTAAAATATCTCTTATATATTTAATAGGTACATCTCCGCGAGGAGTTGGGATGGCGTGTTCACGATGCTGATGGGCGCGGCGCTCGTGGCGGGGCTGCTGCTCACGCGGCTCGTCATGATAGAGGTGGCGGCGAAGATCAGAGGGCAGAGAGCGTCGAGAGGCACGGCAGTTGCAGAGGTGGAGGAGGAGGCAGCGTGGGTGGAGGTTTGAAGTGTGGGATGTTTGATCATCACATTCTGTTTTGTTGTTCATATTAGTAGGTTAGCACTTCCTCTCTTCGTAAAGAAGGTCAGACGATCAAACCCAAGATACTAATCTTCATATCAAGGGTCGTCATGTGGCATGGAATGCTTATTGTGATGTCCAGTTCGAATTATTTTTTATTTGATCTGCAGACCCTGTCCCAGGAAGGGGGGTTTGCATTCTTGGATGACCGGATCTTCTCTTGAATGGAGATGGTCAACCCTTTTGTTTTTTTAGATTACATGTACATTTATTTGTATTTAATTTTTTTATCCACTTGAAACAAATATTATATGTTAGTGTGGAAAGTTTATTTATTTATCAATTTTGGTTATAGGACAATTTTTTTTTTCTTGGAGTTGGTTACTTTATTGGATGATATTGTAATAATTTTTCTATCATATTTGTAGTGAAGGTTTATTTGATTTATTATTAAAATATCTTGATTTACAATGTGATTTTAAATGGAACATTTGTAGGGGAGTTATATACTCGGCCCATACAATGAGAAAACCACCATGTGATTAATCATTTTTATGCTTCTGAAAACAAAGGAAAATCAATCCTACCAACCACAACCCATTGTAAACCAAGCCCACCCTCTGTACTATTCGACAAATGTAGTGTCGACTGATGCTATATATGTCGACACTTCTAATGTCGAACTGAAGGATTACACAAATATTTTTTCTGTTATAATATCGATACATGTACTGTCGATATGTGTTAAATATGTCGCCAAACGGAGTGTGATACTAGCAGATTATTAAAAAATAAAAAGATAAGTATGATCAGTCGACACATGAGATGTCGAGAAAAGTGTCAATGCTCGACAATGACAGTATCAATACTAACTCATAATCGCAAGTTACTTCTTATGGATCTGCTTGAACCTCATCATCTCGAGAACTCGATGCCATGTCCTTGGAACAATTTTTTTTCAATTGAAAGTTGTAGGTCGAATATGTTCCTTGCGAGTCATACTGCATTATAAAAAATTACGTAAATACTTAATCATATACAAGAAATTAAGAATTATATACCAAGTAGGATCATATACACACAAAAACAAAAGAGTTATATTTTTTAAACTAACATCAATCACATATTTGAATAAAATGAATAATTATTAGTTTATATTGCCAGTCTAGTTTAAATATAGACAAAAAAAATAAACTATATCAAACTCATAATTAGAAAATGAATCAAAATCATTGATCAACTAAGGTTTCAAATGACAAAATATAACACAAAAAAAAAATTAAGCCAAAAACAAGAAGAAGATGACGAAAAAGAAGATAAAGAAAGTATATTTACCTTACACTTCGATATCGAACAAAGGATGGTGACTAACAGGTGGAACGATATTGGAGTGGCGAAGGAAAGAGAGGAAAGGCGGGTGGAGCAGGGGACGGTGACTGGTGGGCGTCGTGGTCTGCGATTGAAATGGCGCACAGGTGGAGATGGGTTGAAGAGAGAGAAATAGTTTTGTTAAATGGGTTAGGATGGTTTTACACAATATTATTTATTAGGGGGTGGTTTTATATGTTTCAAAAAATTGATTGGGTGGCTTTGCTATAGAGGTGGTTTTCGATTAAATGAGGGTAACCATCCCCACATTTGTATACCTTAAAACCCTGTTTGGATAACTAAATAGGTGTCCACCTCTCGTGGTTCGTTTATTTTAATAACTGAGCTTGAATAAGTTAAAATATGGATAAATAAGCTAAATTTTTTTATTGTTTGTAAGAAATAATTAAATGTGAATAGCTATGCCAATGGAAGTAAGCTAGTATTGATTACTCATGCTCATCTTCAACCTAATATATTCAATTGATATAAAAGAAACCTATACGTCAAATCATTTTTTAACATTTGATAATTCTTTATTCACATATTATTCATATCTATACACAAATATTATTGGTCAATTATACAATAAAAATTTTATTATTATATTTCACAATGATAATAACAAAAAAACATAATTAAATATAAAATAGTTTATTCCACTAATATAATTTCTAATACTATAAAAATAATGTTATGTTACTATCCAAATAAATGTAAGGGTATAACCCAGGTTGGTTGGATCGATTGAAAATTTACATGGAGTTTGAAGTTTGAAAATGAGTATAGCAATCCAAACTCAATCCAACCCAACCTAGGAAACTCAACCCAACCCAATCTCAACCTGTTGTGTTTAATTCATGTTTGAATTGAGTTCAGATTTAGATATAGCTTTAAAAACGTGTCATTCTAATTTCTACGTATACTGAACATAAGCAATAGTCAAAATTATGACAATGTCTATTTTGCCTAAAAAAATAAAATAAAATAAGAATGATAAAAATAAAGAATAAATGCTAGCAAAAAAATTTTAAAACTATAAAACGCGTTAAATTTTAGATAAAAATAAATTATATAATTTTATTTTATTTCTCAAATTAAATAATTAAAATTTATTATTCGAGTTATCAAACACTAACCCTAAACCGATTCCTAATCTGGGTTGCTCAACATAGGGTTAGAATTGAATCTCTCGAATAATAAAATCACAATCCTAATCCTAACCCATAAAAAAGTCAGGTGGGATCGGATAAAAATAGAAAGGGCATTCTATTTGTTTCACGAGAGTGCGAGCTAGAGATGCAGTTCTTCATGAAAATCCTTACAAGGAAGACGATCACGCTCAACGTCGAGACCATCGACACCATCGACAATGTCAAAACCAAGATCCAGGCGATCGATCCTCTTTAGTTCCCTTCATCATCACCATCATTTTTTTTTGTCGCAACATATAAATGTTTGGTGAATCAAATATTGTTCAATGTTTGGAGGCGTTATAGTTCCAGTTATTCTAAAACAAATCATTAATGAAAGGAAAGTATGAAATCCATAAAAATTTTGCAATAACCCAACATGCACCACAACAACACCATGACATGACAATGTGCCAATTGACACAGGTTTAAAATTTAAAATCTAAAGTTTTTTTTAAAAAAAATTAAACAAGTGGCTATCTATCTTTCTCTGTAGACTATAACCCCCCGTATGGCGTGGAACATAAGGCAAGAATAATGAAGAATAGATGAGAATAACTATAATAAGTTGTTTGTTTTGATAGAATAAACCCTGATAGTTATATCTGGATAAGTTCGGATAAGGCCTGATAGCTATTCTAAAAAAATGGTGGAATTACTTATCAAGGTTTATCTATGCCAATGGATAAAAATACCCTTCTCTGTCATTTTAAAAAATTTATCTCACCTAACAAACTCACACAGATTCCAAAAACTGTCACATCTATCAAATCAATCATATATCTCTCACACTATTTCCAGGGGGTATAATTGTCATTTAAGAAATCATAAACTCTTATTCATCACTTCTCAACCATTTATCATCACTTTATCCAAGGTGAACCAAACAATAAAAAAATCATTTTTACTTTTCTCAATGAGAATAACAAAAAAGACAACCAAATAAAAAGTTGTTTATTCAGCCTGGATTGTTATCTATCCCAATATAGCTATCGGAAACGAATAACCTAATGTCACACTCCATGCGGAGGTAAATGATCATATTAATTTTGGTTGGAGAGTTCATCATCCTTGTCCATGATTCCATTATCAACCCCCTTCATCATCCTCATCCTCATCCATGCTATGGTACAAGGATTTGCTATTATCTTTTTAAGGCTTTTTTAAATGGGTCTATTTTCTGTCTAGGAAAGAGAAAAAGCCAAATTGAAATGAAAAAAAATAAAAAATAAAGGGATGAATAAGAAAAGGCTGCAACGGCATACCCATCTAACAAAAAGGGTTGTGCCTCCATGAGAAAATGTGAGCCTTCTGTTCATTGCACTTTGGAGCCATTTCTTAAGGGAAAGGTCTGTGCCTCGCGCTATGGATCACGAACACAGACATGGGCACAATATAACCCGGACATGGGGACTTGAAAATATAGGACACAGACAGTGAAAAAATAAATAAATAAATTTTGTCTTATATTGTAATTATTTTTTTTAAAAAATGAGTATAAAAACTACAAAATATTGATATAACCACATTAAGATTTTAATATCATTCAACTTCATGTGATGTAAGGTGTACATTTTGAGGGAAAAGGTTACAATTATATATTGTATAAGTGGCGTATCTTCGTATTATGTCCGTCCCTAGTCCGATGCATGCCAGGAACTCAAAAAACTATAATGCATGTGATGTCGTGCCACCATTTCTGATTGGTATCGGATACGAACATGACATGTTCATTGAAGTGTCTGTGCTTCAGAGGTCTCTTCTAGCGGTGTGCCTCAAGACGTGCACCTCCAAATGCCTTTTCAAAAACTAGTTGCTGCTATTGTGAGGGTAAAGAAGGGATTCAAATTCTTCCATTGGTGATTTTGGTCATCAAATTTTTACTGGCTTGTTTTGTTTTTCCTTTTCTTCCTTGACATACCCTGCTGTATCATACACAGACGCAATGACTTGGTTTTGTTCTTTCCATATGGATTGCCATGATTTCGGCTGATTTTTTTTTTCCCGCACTATTTTAACTGATTATCACTACTGCAGTAACTAAAGCATGATTTTGTTGATTTATATGTATTTGATTATGTGTGCTTTTTTTTTCCTGCACTATTTTGACTGATTATCACTACTGCAGTAACTAAAACATGATTTTGTTGATTTATATGTATTTGATTATGTGTGCTTCCTGATTTGGTGATCTATATGTATTTGATTATATATATGCATCCATATTTGCTAGCGGTGGGATTTTCTAGATTAAGTAGGTTAGTCTTTTTCTCTCTTTTTCTCTCCACGCCGTGCCCGACCTCTGCCGCGCCCTACCAGCCAACGCTCTCGTCTACGCCTCAGCCCGCACCCATCCGCGCACCTGTCCCCACGTTCGCATTGTCTGCGGGCCCTGTCCATGCACCGCCGCTGTTCTCCGCAACACGTGCTCGTGCTGCTGCGTCGACAGTCTTCGCACCCTTGACGTGATCGATTCCGCCACTTCTTTCCGTGTGATCAGTCCGCGATGCGTGCGACCGACGGCATGCGCGTAGATCTCTCTCTGCAATCCAGAGATATTGGAGCGCGTCATGCAAGGATATCTCTCCAAGCATTCCGACAAATCTGGAGAGAGGTACACGTCCTTGTGATCTCTGAAGCCTCTCTAGGCTGTCATCTTATCCAGTACTTCATTCATCCAAATATATTGGAAGTCAAGGATACCATCCACCAGCCGTGCTTCGTACACACGAATATTCTACGTTCGTCTCTCAGCTCTACGTGTCGCTCCCCGTCCCCACCACGAGATTGTTGCCTTTGCAAACGTCTTCCTTTATGTGCGCTCTTTGTTAGCGCTGTCTGCGCCGTTCACATTGCCGTCCGTGTAGCGTTTCTTCTGTTTCTTCTTCCCCGTCCGCGCTCGGTCCGTGCACCTATCCGCACCTTTCTACGCTCTTCCACGCTCTCCATGTGAGCCTCCACGTTCACATCCTCTCCTCGTGCCTCTACGAGCCCTATGCGTGCCATCTGATCTAGTGGACCACCGACTCCGACAGACTCAAGAAGAGCAGAAGTGACTCCAACTGACTCAAAAAGAGCAGGAGTCAAGTAATGGATTCCAAAAGACAGATATCGACTATCGATTCACAAAATCGAGTTCTTCGATTATTGGAGGTGTTTGTCATTTTTGTGCAAACTGTAAAAGTTCTATCATTCAGAGTTTGGGGGTGTTAAAGAATCATTATTATAAAAATATTAACTCTTTATTATTATTATTATTATTACATCATTAGTTTCTTAGTTATTTTAGTTTCCTTTTCTGATATTTGAGAGTTTTCTCTATATATTTATAAATAGAGCATTTGACTCCTCTAATACAATAAGAAGAATTCTCTTTCCCTTTATTCTAACACAGATGAACTCAAAATTGAGCTAATCATCAATGTTTAATACAAAAAAGGGCTCCATTTTGTTAATTATATTGTGATTTAAATGGTTTTTTTTTATTTACAGGGTCACAGAACATGCAAAATAAGTCAAACTAATTTAGGTGAAGGAGCTGATACACTGAGATAATTCTTCCTCATCAGTAAAAACCATAGCATGAAGCCTTTAATTGTTTATTTATTTACTTACAAAAAAAACTATAAAACTAATGGTCTTCTTTGAAGTTGATAGTTATGATCAGTGTGATTTATGACTTGATAGACATTGGTGTTTTTTCAAAGAAAGGGAGAGATTCCCTCAGTTCTCTTGCCTTATGGGTCCTATTAGAAGAGGGGATTCCTTACCTACAGGAGAATAAGTGAGGAAAAGTGACATAATGTTTTATTTTCCGTCACTTTCATACAACCGCATTTATTTTCAATTACTTTTCACGAGGTGCACAAACAACAAAAAAATAACAAAGGAAAATGATTTTCGATGAATAGAGTTATAAATTTATAATCCAGCAAAATATCAAAGTTATTTCCCTGTCATATGTGAATAGACATCTATTCATAATCCAGCAAAATATTGGAGTTATTTCCCTATCATATGTGAATAGACCATCTGTTCGCATATTTGCGAATATAGTAGTTTAGCTTTCTTCTTTTATTATTTTATTGTTCTTTTTGGGTGATGAGAAACTCCAACAATAGTTGACTGCAGATAATAGCTCACAAGTCCGGTGCATTAGGACTTCACTGTTCTGGGAGCATTGTGTGGTCATGGACAATTTTCTTTGAAGAATCATTAGGCACCATTTGAAGAACCATGTATAGTCTATGGAGTTTGTTCTTTCCATTTTGATTCTAAATAGAAATTTGTTTGAAATAAAAATAAATTATTTTGCGATAACATTTTTGCTGATTTTTAAGCTATACAAGCCACTTTAAGATAATATTTGCAATATGAGAATGAACTGATGACACATTAAATATTTTGTTTCTTTGTGTTGTCGTAATTCATGATAAGGCCGACCCAAAGAGGATCGGCATACATATATAAGTGAGATCTTTATTTCACCCGGCCCATATGAACATCTTGTGGCAGCTTCAAGGTTTTTGCATGTTCTCATCATGTTTTAATTCGGGCAACTGCCATAAATATATTTTATGGAGATTTTGAATTATGAGTTTATGCTGCCCTTTTTTTGAGAGAATGGTTGGAACGATCTTATTAAAATAAAGATGTTCCCTGAACATAGAGGTGACGAGGGATCTGTGAGACAAAATTAAAAGAAAAGGAAAAGAAATAGAAATCAACCACTCTATGTCATGCTTTTTGGTGTGTTTGAGCATAAAATTGCATGAAAAATGAATTAAAGTGAAAGAATGAGGGTCAAAAGGAAATTGATAGAATGAAAATCATTTCTCTGTCCTTTTTGTTGTTGTCTGTGTATGTGGTGGAAAGGGACTGAAAATAAATATTACTGTATGAGTCTTCGATGGAAAGTGACAGAAAATATAACATTTTGACACTTTTCCTCACTTTCTTCTGTAGGTAGGGAACCCCTCTCTTCTAATATGTTATCACTTGAGCAATGTATTTTAATTGCTAAAATTTCTTAAATAGACCAATTGAATTTGTCTATCAGAGGATTGCCATTTTCACTGTATTCTGTAGTTGTAGCAGAGACACTGTCAACTGTGTAAATTGTAAAACCACATCAGAGGTCTGTAATGGACAGTGTCCATTCCTGACAACCATCAGAAATCCCAGTTGCACCACACTGGTGCTAGGTGCACTCTTTACAACCATTGTGTGTTTTTTTTATTATAATCTACCCCATGGTCAATATGCAAAGGTTCTGATAATAGTTCTCTGAGTAGTTCTTGCACTATATAGCCTTCTATGATATGCATGGTGTATCTTTGGAAGTTTTTATTTATTTATTTATTTTACGTAAAGGAGGTCAAGGGTTTAGGACACCAACAGGATGCTTTGTTCAAAAATCCTGAATCCCTGATTATTAGGATCAAATTGTGAGAACTAGTGGCTAATCTATCTATATCTATATCTATATATATCTATATCTATATCTATATCTATATCTATATCTATATCTATATATATACTACCTATAAAAGTACCAATCAATGAAAAATATTCATTGGACACATTTACCCTTCTCAATTTTTGAAAATTCATTCATACCCTCAAATGATCTTTGGTTTGCCATATTTACTCTTTTAAATTCTTTAGAAATCAATAACACTATATTAAAATTATATAATGTGTTAAATTTTATACATTTACCTTACAAATTAAATGTCAATATAAGCATCTTAAAAAATCCTAAAGAAATTTGTACATGAAATTTATGTTGAAATTAATATACCTTAATTAATAGAAAATCCTAATAGAAGCTTTATGTATTTATTTATTAAAAAATTAGAAAAAAAAATATTGCAAGGTTGAGAAAATTCAAGCAAAGTTTAATATATACCCTTTCATATTATATGTCATATATGCATATTAAAATTTCCTAAATAAATTTGTACATAAAGTTTATGTTCAAATTAATATATCCTAATAGAAAATCCTAATATATATTATATAAAATGCACATGTTATTAGATTAACCTATATATAATACATTATATATATTAAAATAAATTTCATATTTAACATTATATATTCAATCTAAAATAATTATATATAAAATATGTATTTTTTGAGATTTGATATATAATCTATGTTATGGAAAAGTCATGACCCTATGTATATAATTTTAAGATGCATTTATAAAATTATATATTGTTGACATTAATATATATTATATAAAATACACATGTTACTAGATTAACCAATATATAATGCATCATAAATATATATTAAATGAAATTTCATATATATAAATATATATTAAATCTAAAAAATGTATATAAAAAATATGTTTTTTTTAGATTAATATATAATTTATGTCATGGAAAAGTCACACTATGTATATAATTTTAAGATGCATTTATAAAATTATATATTGTTGACTATGTATTTCAAAATCTTTACAATTAATTTTTTACAGAGAGGTAATAATTGCTTTCCACAGAATAAATGTTGTTTCTTAGAATAAATACTGTTCTTAGAATTTTAAATTATAATAATATATCTGTTTTTCTATACGTGGGAAGAAAAATGGACTATAAAATTCTGCGACCCTTCACCTTCTCCATGAAGAAATGGCGCATATTATAAAAGGGATTGTATTGTTTGTCTTCCTTTAAATGACTCTTAAAACACTTCAAATTTAATTTTTGTCTTTATCAATTTATGCAAATCTATCATTGTTCCAAATGCATTGACTACCCATTCATTCATCCACCCCCACCATCTATTCATCTCCTTCTATTTGACTCCTTATGTCATCCATACGTATGCCTTTTTAAATTCTTAAAATCTGTATTTGTCATATGACTATACATATTCTTGAATTCAATTTAATCATCCTTCAAGAAATAATAAATACCAAATAATTGTGTATTATTTAATTCGTTATGAACTACTTCAATTTAGAATTAAATGAGATTCAGAAATTTAGTCATCCCCCTCCTCTCAACTTCTCTTCTCCTAACTCCTCCCTCACACGTAGATCATACCGGTCATTGTGGAGATGAGCACTGCTTGGATATAAAAGTTGATGCCGGTGATGCGCAGACCGTCTACTAAAGATCTCCGAACGAGTTCATGTTAATTTCTCTCTATATTTCCTTTTTTTAAAATTTATCGTTAGTGGATAGTTCTGATTTTATGATATTCATCGAAGCCTCGTGGAGGCGGTTAAACCGACCATTTTGTATTCCTATTATACCTGTCTAGGTTTTTTTCTTTTTTATGGTTACACCCAATAAAAAGGAAAACATTTTTATCTCATATGGTATCTTCTTTTTATTTGTTGTTAGTAATATACAATTAAAATCTAAGAATAACTTGCGAAAGAAATGTTGTGGAATTGTTATGTCGACTCTTATTTACTATTTTGTTTCTTCTTTTCATTATATTTTTAACATGTAACTTGTAATGCGGTACATCAAATCACAATCTAATAAACTATCGTACACTATAACTAATATTCATATATTTCACATATTGTTCTTTCTCGCGCATTTAGTTGTGGGTTTAACATAGATGTATCTCTTGGTTTAAATTTTTGTTTTATCTTTTGTTGACTCATTGAATTGCATTTTTTTTGTCAATATTACATTGAGTTTCATATTGGGAATTAATTTTGCTTGTCATGTTTGTAAACTGTATGGCTGTGTGAGGTTGCCAGATTTTCAATAAAATCATAGCACATTTTCTGAAACAGGTTAATGTATTTTTTTTTTAATGTTTTGTTTTTCTCATTGAAGTACATTTGTTTTTTTGTTTTTTTAGTTTATATTGCTATTGTTGTATAATAAAAATAATGTAGATGGTAGAATAGATGTGGATCACTTCTCTTTTGTATTCTCAAATATTTTTAACTCTTTGTTCTGGTTGTGGAGATATTTACATTTCTTGAAACAATTTGCATGTATTTTTTTATAATTATATTATAAATGAGTTCAATTTTTTAATAAACATTACATATGATTGTATGAAAGTGCAAAAGAAAAGAAATATTCATGTTAGAAGACTATTGTAATTTATGAATAATGAGAATTAAAATGTTACGATTGTTATGCAATCATGTGGAAGGCGAAATTTTAGATGAAGTTCTTATATATGATCGAGTTGTCGTGCATATCAAAAATTTTGAATTTATTTTCTTTATTTGTTTAATGGGATAAAGATTTTAAAAATATGACAGCTAATGTATTCAATCCCTACCAAAAAATGATAGGATGTCATGTTCCACTTTTATTAATTAAAAACTTTTGGGTAAAAAAGTTGGTCCCATTTTTTAAATTTTGTCACTGATCCAAATTTCTTTTTATTGGCTTATCTTGACAAGCATTTAATGCAACTTAATGTAGCTAATGTTTGTTATTCAAATCAACAAAATAATTCATGTGCATCGCACATCTACATTAGCTAATGGTTTTAAGATTACAGGTGGTGAGCTTCCACTTTTCTCATATAATGTTGAAATATGTTGCACGAAACATGTCTATAATGAGTAAATATTGGAAAGCAAGGTTGAGTGAAGTTTATACAAATCAGTTTTGCAATCGATCTTCATGAAATCCATCATTTTTTTTTTTTATCAGTAAAACCTGTCATAATAGCTTATACATTATAATGTCCCCATCGTGTAAGTCAAGAGGAACCTTTTTCTTTGGTAAGTAAGTGATTTTTTGTATTTTCTGGTTAAATCTTATTTCTTTTTTTGAAGAAATGGTGCTCCCTAGGATTTGATCCCCTGACTTCTTTTATAGAGGTGGAATGTGCTTGTCAACTTAACCAAAGCTTAGTTCACTGGTTAAATCTTATCTTATCAACAGAAGTAAAACTTTAACCTTTTGCACTTTAAATGATACATTTTGACTGACAGCAATATACACCTTATGTAGTGGGAATCCATAACCCTGTGAATGAGTCTCTTTTCTTTGAAGTTTCTCCATGTGGTTAAATCATAATATAAGGAATCAAACAGAAAAACAAAAAGAATTTGAATTATTCATTTGATTAGGTCCTTAGAAGTTATTTAAAGATGCTTTCCCAAATCATTTCTTCGTCATCAATAACGTGTGTCTTGATGTGCAGCATCTTTATCTTCTTCCTTTTAAGCTAATCGGATGCCTTACGGCATTACGATAGTTGGATGACCATTATAATATCAAATTTGTAGCAATATATTCTTCTCTTTAATATACTGATGTGGTGACATCTAGATGCCTGCGTGAGTATTTAAAGTCTGGAGAAGATTTTGGTAAAGTAGAGGTGAAATGCAGCTTTTAAAGGCAGATATCTGTTGTGGAACACAATAGTTACATGTTGAAAATTTGTATGGATATTTCTATAATTTGTTCAGATGACATGCATGCAACAGGATCTGACTTTTTTGAGTTAATTAAATTGTTGATCATTTCTGTATGTTGTCCTTTGTTAGGACACCGAAAGCAAGTTCATCTCAATCATTGAATAGCTTTTTGCATGTTTGTGTGACTGGCAAGACCAAGACTCTTTCACATGATAGCCACTGTAGTTTGTAATTGTAATTTAGTAAAATATGCATGTTGAACTTAGCATTTAGTTCAATTGAATACTGTATGATATGCACTAAGCCTTACATGTTTACATAAGACTCGTTTGTTCTCCCTTCCAAATATTAGATACCTTTTTTAAATAAAGTATTTGCAATTTTTTTAATTTGATTCTTGCTGTAGATTAATTATTCCCTGCCTTAAAATGTCTGATATATGAATGACTAGTTTGATTACATTGGGTGTGGGAGCTAGCACAGGTGAATACTCTTCCCTTTTGTCAACTGTACAGTTGGTCTTGAATAACAATTGAAAATATCACCATAGTTTTAAAACATGTGCGGCCCCACTGCAGTACATGTAGCTATACATTGTATTTCTTTTTTAATTTTTTTTTAGTGTATAGGCCGTTTGAACCAGACCTGTCAACAGGTCGCAGGTCGACTCGGACCCGATCTGACCCGACCCAATAAAAAAGTATAAATACCCGACTCGAAAGACCCGACAATCAAAACTGATCGGATCTGGGTTCACCTCAACCCGATCCTATGAACTTGATTAACCCAACCCAAAAACTATATGATTTATTTTATTTATGATCCAACCAACGCCCATTATCTAATCCAACATTTATAATTAAATACCAAATAACCATTTAAAATTTAAAATATTTAAAATATTTTTACAATTTTTTTACTTCACATAAAAGCATAATAATCCAAATCGTATTTTAAATATTTCCTCATAAAACTTTAACAAGTCAAAGTAGTGAATATTTATAATACATTTGACTCTATTAAAAAAATAATAATAAAGTCATTGTAGACTTTTAAAAAGTTCTTCAACCTCTCTTTGCCTGATCTAGACCTATTAATGGGTTGACCTGACCTGAGACCCAATATGGATCCGATTTGAAGGACCAAACAATCAAACGGGTCAAGTCCGGGTCCACCTTAACTCGTTGACAAGCCTAATTTGAACCTCGTTCGAACGGAAATTTGAATGCCTAAGGACTGTTTGAACCTCGTTTGAACTGGGTTCGAATATCGAAGGGCCGTTTGAATCCCGTTCAAACTGGGTTCAAATGCTTGAAGGGCGGTTTGAATCCGTTCGAAGAAGGTTCGAACGCTTGGTTGCACATTGCACACGGCCGCATATAGGCCTGTCAACGGGTCGGGTCCAGGCCAGGTCACGGTGGACCTAGACCCGTCGGACCCGGATGGTTGGTAAAAAAAAAGGCAGAGCTCATGAATTTGTTTGCTTTATCATTCTATTTGAAAATTTTTGTAATAAAGCATTATTATTAATAAGACTATGTTTGAACATAATTTTATACAATTCAAAAAAAGTAAATGAATTACTAAACAACATCAAAAACAATAATCACTAACATAAGCAACACATTAACCTAAACAACAAACATAACTCATTATACAAACATTCAAAACAATATTAACTTAAACAACATTCAAAACAATAAATATTAACATATTAACCTAAACAATAAACATAAATCATGCAACAAACTAATTAATTATACAAATTCAAAAGTTAATTGTCCAAAACAAACCAACGACAATATATTACTAAATTTACTATATATTAAACAATTAAGTTCTTGCAAGTTATAATATCAACACAACGAAAAAAATGTTATGATTATGATTTATGATTTATGAGCTTGTTATGATTATAATTTATGAACTTGTGGATACAAAAATAAGTTAAGTAAGAAATAAATTTATGGGTCAACTAATACTAATAGTCTTGTAATATATGAGTATATATTAATAAAACAATCGGGTCTTAAGTCCAACGGGTCAGGGCGGGGTGAACCTGGATCCAACCCGTTTATTTGTTTGGGTCCACCGGATCGGGTTCAACTCGGATCGGGTCAAAATTGGATCGGGTATATTACATGTGTAATAGGGTCCAGGTTTAAAGCATGAAGGTTATTGCTGGAGCATCTCAGGTGTTCCTGGTCTGGACAGAGACATGAGTAACATATTATAAGAGAAGACATTTTTGCATGTGCATTTGGTATTTCATAGTTTCGCGAACAGCTCATGACTCTTGCAGGAGTTGATATTATGAATTTTGGATTTTTGGTTTGAGTCAAATTTTAAAAATTATAACATGTTAGGTGTGCTCTTATAGTTGGGTTTTATGTCTAATAATATAAGCACGTGCTTGTGCATTAACTAAATTTCTCAAGCATTCGAGTACTTAGGCCTCATTGATCAGGGAAATAGGATTTTGAGAAAAAGTTATCATTTCAGTTTTTAGGCCGGGAATGAAAGTCTGTCAATTTTGTTTAAACAAAGAAATAGTTTTTACGTGCAGCAAAAAAAATCTACCCAAAATCAAGAAATTATGTGCATTTTATCCTGATTTTGATACACCCACAGTAACTTTTGCAGTTGGGCTCTGTTATACCCAGATTCATTTTTAACTCAATTTCAGATTTATATGTGTCGATAAAAAATTAACGACTCATATACTCAAGTTAACAAGGCATATATTTCGATTGAATTTTTGTATATTTTCTATAAATGCATCCATACAATTCATTGAAGTATATGTTTTATTTTTTTTATTAAAACATGTACCTCATTAGATGAGGTATATTATTTTTAAAAAATTTAAAACACGTGTAATCTATAATTGAGGTTGAAAATGAGGCTGGACGTAACATTATCATTTGCGGTTTGTCTGTAGGCCCATGTATTACGATACCACAGTATATATTGTGTTATCGTGTTGTATGGGCTCTATCATAGTGTATAAATATTATTTTTTATTTTTATATTTTCAAAAAAAATATACTATTGTATATTATATATCAATATATATTTTATTCCATATAATAGTATGTATTTTAATGAGAATATAATTTAAAAGGACAAGCGGCTGCATGCGGGCTAAAAATACCATTTTCCATTGGGTGTTGTGCTATTACACTCAAGTTATTCTTTTTTTAAGCCTAAAATACAATTTTATATACCTTGTTAAAAATCGAATGAAGCATATGCTTCATTAGAAAATGTAAGTATCTCGTTAATTTTTTTTTTGTTTACACTTATTAAAAATGAGTTCATTCAATTCGAAATGGAACAAAATACATTTTTTATTAAATCATATATCTCATTAGATGATGTTTACTATTTTAAAAAAAATAAAAACATGTGTGGTCTAAGTTTTGATTAGTAAAAATGATTGAGTCTAACATTTTTCTTTTCCATCTAAATATTAGTTTTGTTCATTTCATGTAAATGACTTTGTAGCCCTTGTAGAAAAAAAAGAAAATGGAGCCTTGGAAAGCTTATAAAAGCTCTATTATGAGATTATCCATGAATTTAAATTTCAACATTCGTCTCCATTGCAGCCAAACATTTCCTCCCATGTATTGCCATGCACCCATTGACCTTATTAAATAACAAAAAAGCATAACAAACCAACCTAACCATTTTTATAACCCAAAGAGAAAATGGAAGAAGAGTTAAAAACAATGATATTGAAAGAGACCTAAGGTGTTAGATTCTGGGTTGACCTATAAGAAACAAAAAGCAATGGAAAAGATGAGATATGGATGAGAGATTGAGAGAAGAAGAAGCATTATGGACAAAAACTTATCAAAGTTGAAAAATACAGTGATCAAGTCGTCCATGCAAATGTTAGCCAAAACTCCACTAACTAGTCAATTAAAGAAAGGTAAAAAAAGGGAGAAAACGAGTCTCAGGAGAGGACCACTTGGGGGAGAAAGTTTTGAGTCTTGGAGGAGAAGGAGAAGAAGTAAACAATGGAGTGCCTCCTTTTTCTAGGTTTTGTTAATGTATTCTGGATTGGAAAATGTGTGTGGAAAAGGAATGGCTGCGTTGTTTCAAAGCAATCCCTTATGAATTGAGAGAGAGAGAGAGAGAGACTTCATAGTGGCTAAGCATCTTGTAAAGATGATGTTTATAAAAAATAAGATAAAATAAAAAAAGGTTCGAGGAAGAATTTTCTTTGATTACTTGTTCATTGATTACTTGTAGAGGGCGTGCATCACCAAAACAATGCCATCTCATTAATATCGCTTTAGCTGTTTTAGGTTGTGTTTGGAATGATTTGTTTTTTTGTGAAAAAGAAAAATGTTTGGTACTTGAATTTTTTTTTTTTTGAAAGTTTATATTTGATGTAAAGAGACGTGTATCTTCTTAAGAATAAAGTATATATTTTGCTCAATTGTATGCGTTCATTAGCGGAATAGTACATAAATTATTATATTTTTATCTAACAAAGCATATGCATCATCATTGAAATAAGGCTTCAGAGTATTGCGTATAAGGATTGTCATATCACCTTAAAAATTGACTTTGAATTTAATGGAATGCTAAAGTCTAGTTTGACGAGCAGATAAAAATTAATTAAAAGAAATTATCTTAATTTTCAGTATTTCACCTTATAAAAAAATCTATCAATTTTGCTCTCCTTAACATTTGTCAAGTAAAAGAAAAAGAAAAACAAAACTAAGATTAACGTTGTTTTTGCATTTAAAAAAGGGAATCAATTCTTCACATTTTATCTTAATTGTTTATGACAAACTTATAATCACTTATCTCATCATCCATCCCTTAAAAAGAAACCATGTCAAAAAATTGTAATCGTTTTCTACTCATTCATGCTTACTTTGCAGTAAGAAAAGGAAGAGGTACCTTTTTTTGAGTCTCACTTTTCAATAATTGTTTTTGAACAATGCTTTGGTATTTTAATTTGACAAAAAAAAAAAGGTTGCCCCCAATGCAGATGCAGTGAGTATCCTCAGGAGGCTTCACCATGACGAAATCTTGCTATCAAGAGTCACCCTGATCCGCTTTTGTCTCTAATAATAATAAGAAAAACTGAAGGTCTGTGATCGTGATTATACTTTCCCAAAAGACACCCAAAATAAAGTGTAAAAAAGTCTGCCCCTTTTATGATGTTTTGATGTAGAACGGGTGGCCAGTGTGTTCTTAGAGTGATGAACTTGAAAAGGTCTATTTTGAGATTTTTAAGTACTTACAAAAAAACTGGCTATCGGAAATAAAAGACGACCCGAACTCGAAATACGGATGAAATTTTTACTTGAGCTAGATATAGATCTTCAAAATTTGTAATTGTGCCACAACGCTCGTGTATTTTTTCATTTTTCTCATTTTTAGGCCCTCAAAATGGGTATTTTGTTATTTTTAGTAACTTTTTAAATTTTGAATATCTTTATCGTAACAACTCGGATTTGAATTCTATCAAATCCAAGGATCTCCTAGGATCCCTAAATTTAGTTACAACAAACTTTCATTTTTACTATTTTAAGTATTTTTTTTAATATAAAAGGGAGACTTGTAATCAAGGGTTTTTAGCTTTTGATTAATATATTTTCGAGTTTTAATTCTCTTTTGAAAATTATGATTTGTTGAAGGATCTCAATACTTGTTGGATCTTTGTTCTTGTTTTTCGCTGCATTATGTTTTAAAACCAAGGCTACTTATTCACTGGGTGCAACTTGGATCGGTTAAATCAAATCTGAATTGGCCTTTTTTTTTAAGCTTAGATTTATATTTATTTTGTTAAATTTAAAATTCTACAACTAGTTCATCGTTTCTTTATGGTATATATAATCAATATTTACTTTTCAAAATTTAAATATTTATTTCATGTTTAAATTGATAATAAAGATATTTTATAGTCCAATTTCGACTGTCACTAACCAAACTGACGAGATTGCAACCCCAGCATGCACATAAAAAATTCATTGCCATTTTGAAAACCCTTTCAATGTCCCTTTGTTGGTCTCTTTAGAATCCTTTTTTAGCTTCGCTGGGGTGACACAAAAGGATTCTCCATTGTGTGGACCTTGCTCTTTCTTTTTTCTTTCTTTATTTTCTTCTTTCTTTTTCTCACTTGGGGCTGTCAATTTCGGTCCATCAAAAGCCTAATTATTATTATTATTATTATTATTATTACCCAAGGCTTCTGTTATAAGCATGTTAGGGAGAGATTCCTTGTTGGCTTCTATCAATGTGGGAGTGATATAGAAGAAGTCCTTGTGTATCTTCTCTGTATCATTAGATATAAGAGCATTTCAACTATATGATTTTTTCAAACTCTTCAGCTACACGTGGAGTTTTCAAAAATTATATGGGCGTTCCTCAAATATGAGGAGTGAAATAAACCTATCCTTCCCCCGGTTAGCTAAAGCCAGAAGTTGTTGAGTATGACCAATTTTATTTTTTTTTATGTTAATAAACAAATGTGAAGAATCAAATGTAGAGCATAGTTGGAGTAAACATTGTTTCAAATTAAATTTTTTTATCATACTTGACAAATTACTTGATGCATTTATAGAGCATGGTTAGAGATGTTCTAAATAAAAGTTGCATTTGGAAACGAGTTTACATAGCTCTTGAAGATTTCACTTTTATAAAAATCATAATTAATCCAAATTCATTTCTAAACGCCTCCAATGGTTTCACATTTTGAAGAAAGCAATTTTTAGTTATAAAAAAATAACTTTCAGGAATCTGACAAAAGTATATTTTCTCAATGTTACAAGATTAGACGAAAATGGGGTAAAATACAAAAAATTCAGCAAAATAAAATTTTAAAAAAATAGAGAGAAGGAGAAGGAGTGAGAGATGAATGGATGGAGAAGCCCGTTGTGACGCATAAGGCGTTATTCGGCTCCTCCTGATGTAGAAGTCACGAACCGAACCGCCTACAGGATTCAGCAAGCCCACGCAAAATGCACACTCAGGTGGGATAAAAGATTGGCTAAAAACTCTATCACCACTCGGACTATTAGATTAATAGGACGTCAGGGCTATCTCTCACAAACTCTGACAAGAGACTTTCTCTGATTGAGTGGATACACACATTTGACTTGGATGGAAAGAATAGCATACATGAGTCCCTTTATATACGCCATTAAGTTGTCCAAGAGTCTTCTTAAATTCAAGGTACTCATTCAATTAAAAAATAATGGACTTGTAATTATTCTATGCATGGTTCATTGTTCCATAATCAATGATGGTGGCAAATTCAAAGCACATGCATGAGACTCTTCTCTTTTCCATGCATAGATTCATGTATTCACCAAGGTACATACTTGAAATTCACACATGCACATTCCTTGTCATAAATGTGGTTCATTCTAACCTAAGTTCATCATAGAAATATTGTGCACATGAACCTTGTAAAGTTAATACATTAATCAACAATTAATAGAATCCAAATTTATTCCACCAAAATACATAAATCATGTCAAATCCATATTCACATGCCAAATTCACATTCATATTCTTATAGCCCTTGTCTATATTAAATCCAAACCATATACTTAGCTAATAGGTGATTATTTCAAATAATGCGAGGGATTAAATATTAAAGTCAAAATATATTAATATATTTTTCATATTAAACATATAATTTTTTTGAAACCTTTTTTTTAAAAAAAAACATTTCAAAAAACTAACATTAATTAATAGATATTTTCAAAAACTATTTTAAATTCAATTTTATTTTCTAAACTTGTTTCCAAACACTTTCTAAGTCTTTCTACTTAAATATATATAATTGCTCTTACAGATCATGATTATCATATAAGAGTATGTAATACAAACGTATATATATTCTCTAATATTAGACAGATTCAAATGTTTTTCGAAAGATGGAAATCCGATGATTATTAAATATTAGATGATTTATAATACTTCTAACTAGAGCAGGAGTGAATACAAATATATTTTTGGGTGAATTGTTTAAATACCCCTTGATTAATAGTCCATTTTTTTTTATGTCCTTGAAATTTTTTTATTTTTTATTTACCCCTGCAATGCTGTCCCTTTTTTTTCCCTTGACTTTTCATAATACATTAAATACCCTTACAGTCAAAGTTATAGAATAGAGAAATATAATATGATACATACAGAAATTAAACACACAGTTACAGATATTTAACAGTTATCTACAGATAGTGTTCAACGTACATAAAGATTGTTAACACAAAATGATTATAGATATAATAAATTCATAAATTATAAGTTCTGTCATTATCATCTATAAGTACATTCAATATACATAAAATGGTTATATATACATAAAATAGTTATAGATACATTCATAAAATTTCATTAAAATAGATATCATCAATTGTTATTTACCCATGTTACCTAGTCAAGCATATGTTTATTATAATGTACATGAGATAATGAGTTACGACATGAAACACTCCACTACAAAGTCTAAAATCACCAATTGCCAATGCAAATAATGTTGAGAACAAAAAAAAAAAAACTTATTCACTTCACTAATTATTTCATCTTTGCACTTAAGCATGTAGCAGGTCATGATAAGCAGTCGATCATCCTCCATAACTTGCATGCATGGATAGATGCTGAAAAGATAAGTTCACACACATACAAAATTATATATCTATAAACATACACAAAGTTTCTATAACTAATTAAATATATTATATAACTGCAGATAATGTGACTGTAAACTGAAAAATAAGGTGGGATAGTTTACATATTAAAGTATGATGTAGCATTGGTTAGGGGTTAAAAAAATAGGACGGGTTGCAGGAGTAAATAAAAAATAAAAAAAAGTCCAGGGTTAAAAAAAAAACAGGATTGTTAGTCAAGGGACATTTGAACAATTCACCCTATATTTTTTGGATAATTGACAGATTTACTAATCCGAATCAGTGAAAATTTGCAGGATAGATGCATCTATTAAATTAGGTTATAAATTTAACGTACATACTCATATATGGATTCATGTGCATATATTTTTATCTTTGAAGGTGTATCAAACCCTCAGTCCAGTAATCCAAGCCAAATCTCCTTGAGAATGAGTTAATCCGTGAAGAGTCTGTGATCTATGAAGGGAGCCCGTGCAATTGTTAGTCTCGACACCGGTGTGGTGTCTATTAAAGAAGCTGACGCTCATGTCAATAAGGATCTCAATATTTCAGGTGCAAACTCTAGAAAATTTGGATGTTATGTATCGGAGGATTTCGTAAGGGTTATCCACTTACCCCTATTTATAGGCAAAAGTTAAGAATTTTTTGCTAATGTGCAGGAATCTTAGAAGAATTTTTCACATTATGCCTCTTGAGTTGGCCATGTGAAGCTCCCTTGATTCTCTCTAACCAGGTTGTTGAACGCGCTTTGACAGTCATTTTAGATAAGCCATGGCCTTAGCTTCCACAGGCTTCCATTGTTCTTAATTTGCTTGTTGATTCATCCAATTTGATAGCAGTTGCGCCGAGTAGTTCCTCTTGGGTTCGTTCTGTCCTTGGTGGACTTGACATGGAGTCGATCCAGCTAGATCTCCTCGAAAAATTGAATTCGACACTTAGTCCTCAGACATGTAAATGTTCTCGGATGGCCTGGTCTACATCACCTCCTTGGATAAAATTATCATTTTATTGTCATAGGTCCTGACTTCAATTATCGATCGACAACACGTGTCGTCCACCTCGGTACGGTGGATATTTTCTCTACAATTATAATTGATTATATAAAATAAAGTATAGTATATACATTGTATAAGATTTAGTACGCCGCGTTAGTGACAAGAAGTAAAACTAGGGTGTATCAGTGCCCAAATGAAACGGGTAAAAAGTACCCCGAGTGTATCATTGCCCCCTTCGCCTAAAGATATCTTTTCGACATCAAAAATCTTCTGTGCCAATGTCACATTACATCCTCTAAACAGTTTCAATGGCCCACTTTTTCTATTTTTGTGATAAAATCAATACATCCATCCTCAATTCATCATCATATTCATTATTGTTTTCAAGCTAAGAATTGTCCAGAAAATCACATTGGTATGTCAGAAGAAAAAAAAAGTAGAACCTGTTCTGACTTAAAGCTGATCTTAGTAGGTGTGTGGGGCTACATGTGCTCTTTCATTTCTTGAAAGCCTAATTATTTGTGATTCTTTTAATAAAAGAGGTATATTCAACCTTGTTAGTTTGAAATTTTGAATTCCACTTGCAATAGTATAGCCGAGTAACCTAAAATTTGTTTGTTTGCCCTAAATAGTAGGATACAATTATGTCCGAATATGTATGAATAAATAGATATTGTTATTTCAAGTTCTCTGTATTATTCCACTCAATTTATTGAACTCATAAAAAGAAGTATGCATATCAAATTATTTATCATCACATCTTATAAATGAGAAAGTATAAGTCAAATAATTGTTTTACATTTTATAAAATTCTTATCTCTATTTTATCACATTTATCTATAACTTATCTATAGTCAATCGAAGAGTAAAAAAAAAAATTTATATTACATTTTCTAACATAAATAACTAGAAACACAACCAAATAAAAAACTATTTATTCACCTAACATAGATATTTATTATGCAATAATTATACATCATAAAATAGTTTAATATTGCTATCCAAACATAACAAAATATATTTGCATGATAACTTAATGGCATAATAAATCACGTGCTTCTAATTTTTTGTATGTTTGGAAACGCCCGCTTCTAATTTTTTGTATGTTTGCAATTTATCTCGATTTAATTTGGCTACTATGAGATGACCCATACAGGTGTGGTTGATATTTCAGATGATAAGAAAGCCAAATTCAATTAGGGATCCACGAAAAAGAAATGTTGAATAATTAGCATGTTGACATTATGTGCAAAATCAGGTGGTAAATGAACTTTCATAAATTATAGGACCCTGCAAACTTCATAAAACTAATGTACCCCTATTTAGTTATCAAATTAAACGTGTTGTTACACACCTTTCCCATCTATTAGTTATCAAATTAAACAGGTGTTACAAAAAATTTCCTATGAATCCCAAACCAAATGAAAAAGTAACTCATCATTGAAACACAATCTCTGGGTGAAGAAAACAAGAAACAATGACTGACAGAATGAAATCATTTCAGTCTTGTGTACTGCCCTCACTTTTCCCTCATGAGCCCATAAGATTTGCCCCAGTTCTTAAAAAGTTGTCCTTCACGGATAGACAAGAAGACAGTGTGAATGACACCTGATTTCCTTTATAGATATGGCAGAGAAAACACTGACCCACCCTCAAAAATGGATTAAAATTTTTAATGTGTGAGTAGGTCTTGATACCAGTTAAACAGAGGAGATTAACCATGGTTTGTCATAATTCACTTAAGAAAACGTTGACATTAATGTATTCATGTCATGTCATATTCAATTTTTAAACATTTATACTTATATTCATATATGAATATTCAAATATTAAATGATTTTTTATTTTTCAGAATCAAATACATAGATAATTTTTTAGTGGCAGACATGTTTAAAATTCATAATATTTTATTTCAAACCACCGACGAAGAAAAATCAACTTGTTCTTAAAAAGTGATACAATTAACTATAGTTATGGTACAAAATTAAAATAGTATTTTAATACAATTATCTCTAGTATTTTTATAGTTTCCAACGGTGGTTTGTCCACCTAAGAGAGAAATTAGAACTCATAACACTATTTAAGCCCATTTATATAAAATAAAGAATTTTTTATTTTTAAATCCCTGTAAATCAGCCCTTCTTTCTTTAAATTACTTTTTGAAGTATTATCAATCACCCCTCCTTTTTTTATATTACCACATATTTTATGTAAAATAAATTATTAATATAAAAAAAAGATACATTAATTATACTAAAGAGTGGCACAGATAAAAATGATTTGTATAAATTGTCAAGTTTTCAGGTATAAAAGTGGAGTCCATGTGTATTTCAAAACCGTATGCTCAACCATAAAATCTTAGCCGCTGTTTAAGGGGGGTTTAAAGAAGCAAAAATGTCGCATAAAATCTGATATGATATTCTAATGAGACTGCATTGGTTTATTTTCAGAAACAGTGGCAAATGACAAGAAGAACTAACTTCAATAATTCACTATTAAAGTCTCGTTTGGTAACCCATTTTGGGTTGCTTTTAACTTTTTTAAAAGCCTCAAACATGTTACAAAACAAGCTCACTTAATTGGAAAACTAACTTCATGTTTATTAAATAAAAAAAAGACAAACAAAACCTCTGTTTATTTCAACAAAAACAGTTTCTATCATCAACAACAAACGTGATTCATTGATTAATTAAAAAATAGCTATCATGATTATATCCTAAAAAACTGTGTATAAAGCTAAAATTTATTTTTCAAATTGTGTTTCCTTGACTAATATAAATATGATTCCAAACAATCTCAATTTTGTTTTAAGCACTATTATCTGCTCATCATTGTGTTTGCATGTTCATCACACGACGTAACAGTCAATTTTAAGTCTCAGGTATTAGTTATATATTTTGATAGAAAAATGATTGAAAAGCACCAATTCATAGGACTCATGTAAGCCCCATGACATGGTATGGTTTGAATTTCTGTTTATACCCCTTAATTTACTTTTGTAATTTTTCAAACGAAATTAATGCAAACGGTTAATAATGCCTTCCTTGGAACTGCGCGTGGGGGGCATTCAATTGCAATTTTTTTCCTTTTTTGACTATATCACATTTGAATGCTCATAATTAAATCAATAGCTTCATTTTTGTAATAAATTTTCAAAAAAAAAAAAATTGAGATTGCAATTGGATTTGATTTTTTGAACGACTTTTTTAAGCGTCTAATCTGATCGGAAAAAAAAAAACAGAATAGTTTGGCTACCATTGAAATGTCTACCCATTCAGGTGTAACGTTTATTTTATTGTATGTTTTCCAATTGTTTTATTTTTTTCTGTTTTTTTAATGTTAATTCTGATTGTTTCTGGTGTTAAATGTGGTTTTCAATATGGCATATCCGTTATTTGACATTTGAATGTCAGTTACATATGCATACCCCATGTGACAGAGAATGTAACTAATTATTATATGGATGTTTGTATTAAATTTTGTAACTAGCTTCATGGATTTGTGAATGTCACTAACTTATTATATAGATTTTGTATTTTAACCTAAGTTACATTCGCAAATTTTTTCTTGAATCTGTTGTTTGATATTGAATATGACAGCATTAATGTGGCTTTTGTTTACAATTTTTTCTTTGAATTTGGTGTTCGATGTTAAATATGTTTTTTTGGAGGTTGGAAGATTTTATAGTGTTTTGATGTTATATTGACATATGGTTGTGTTACATTTTCAAACCAATATGAAACTTTGTATATTATATTTTGTAAGTGGGTTACATTTTTAAAATATAACTGATATTTACATGCCTTAAATAATAAAGATTAGTTAACTGAACTATTTGTGTTATATATTTTTAAAACTAAGTTACATTCACAAAATGTAATTGACTATCTGATCTTAGTGTTTCGTTAAAAGTTAGTTACATTCATCAAAAAGTGAATATGAAGGTCGAAAAATGTGGAATCCGGAAGAGAATTGATAAGGTTATCGAATTACCTCTCATGTGATAGAGAGCACAACGAAAGGAATCCAGTAGTGGTGACGCCGTTCGTTGAAGATGAGCAGATCAGTCAAAATGATTCTTTTAAGTTGCTGATTTAAAAAAAAAAACGGTTAGATTTTTTGGGATGTGTTTAGGGAGAAGAAACTGTTAACAAAAATATAGAGGTTTGACATGTGAATGTGAATGTGTGATATAAATAGGGATAATTTTGTATTTTGCTTTTTTGCCCTTCTGGGAAGGTCAATTAGATAGCTAATAAAAATTTGACACTTTATGAGGCCTATGAATGGGGCTTATATAATGAGGCCTATGTAGCAGAGCTCATTTTGATATGAGATATGAACAGTTATTTTAGTATGGTTAGTTATAACAATGGAATAAGATGATTTTTGTTTGATTTATATTTTTAGTTATTTTTTTAAAAAATATAATAATGAAACTTTGATGAATGTGAATAATATGTGAATAAATAAATTAGTTGTGAATTAACCCCGCTATGGCGTGGAACATAAGGCAAGAATAATGAAGAATAGATGAGAATAGCTAAAAAAAATTGTTTATTTTGATAGAATAAATCCCGATAGTTATGTCTACATAAGTTAAGATAATGCCTAATAACTATTCTAAATAAATGTTGGAATTGCTTATCAAGACTTATCTATGCCAATAGATAAAAATATTCTTCTCTGTCATTTTACAAAATTTATCTCACATAACACACTCACACAGATTCAAAAAACTGTCACATCTATCAAATCAATCATATATCTCTCACACTATTCCCATGGGGTATAATTGTCATTTAAAAAATCATAAACTCTTATTCATCCCTTATCAACCATTTATCATCACTTTATCCAAGGTGAACCAAACAACAAAAAAGTCATTTTTACATTTCTCAATGAGAATAATAAAAAAACAACCAAATAAAAAGTTGTTTATTCTACCTAGATTGTTATCTATCTCAATATAGCTATCGGGAGCGAATAACCTAATGTCACACTCATAGTATGAAGGTAAGAGTTTAAAAAAATATAAAAAATTGTATGACACATAAAACTCTTTAAATTATAAAAAATGATGATAAATAATTTAACATGTGGTCCCCGTTCGGATGAAGGGTTAAGAGGGTATAAGAGTAATATAATGGTGGAATAAGAATGAATAGGGGAAAATTATTGTTTGTTTAATGAGTATAACTTGATATTACTATGTCAGTATAAATGAATATAAACCCCGTTTGTTTTAGGAATAAGCCCCCGGATAACCCAAGATAGCCTCAGATAAGGAATAAAGCCCATTTGAAAACCCCGGATAACCTGAAAAAGTATGCCAGAATAAATTGGTATAAAGTGATATATGGATTCCAACCAACCCCTGGAATTAAAATTGTCCTAAGTTATTCCACTCAAAGAATATGTGAACCCACTGTTAAATCAACTGTGATCACCTCTTATAAACCTTTAATAAATCATTATACGTACTTTATTCACATTTTACCCTAACAACAAAACATTTATTCTTACGTTTACCAATGAGAATAATTCAAAACACAAAAAAAAAAAAAAAAAAATCACTTTATCATTATTTATACTCATTTATGCTTAGATAAATGAATAAACCCCGTTTGTTTTAGGAATAAACCCCCGGATAACCCAAGATAGCCTCAGATAAGGAATAAAGCCCATTTGAAAACCCCGGATAACCCCTGAAAAAGTATTCCAGAATAAACCGGTATAAAGTGGTATATGGATTCCAACCAACCCCTGGAATTAAAATTGTCCTAAGTTATTCCACTCAAAGAATATGTGAACCCACTGTTAAATCAACTGTGATCACCTCTTACAAATCACATATCAAATCAACTATCATTATTTTTTCACCTTTAATAAATCATTATACGTACTTTATTCACATTTTACCCTAACAACAAAACATTTATTCTTACGTTTACCAATGAGAATAATTCAAAACACAAAAAAAAAAAAAACAAAATAACTTTATCATTATTTATACTCATTTATGCTTAGATAAATGTATATCCAAGAATAAATCATATTCCCGTTTCAAACGAGGGCTAAGAGAATATAACAATTCTAAATAACCTTTGAGATAAGTTTATACCCATCTTATCTATTCTCATGAAAAGTGAAATCCACCATCACATAAAAAAAATCACATCTCATCACATTAAATTATCTATCATCACCTCCTATACATCAATAAAGTCTGCATGTCAAATTAATTCTTTACACTTTATTTATATTTTATTCTTCATCAATTAAACCATTGAATTTTTATTATTACGTTTTCCAATAAGAATAAAAAAAACACAATCAAACAAAAAATCACTTATTCATTGATAAAATTATATATAAGTATAAACCCCAAGATAGTTTATTTTTCAATCTAAAGAAATGAATAAATAATACAATTTCAAGATAAAAAAAATTGAAATATTAATATCATCTTTTATTCTTATTTATTCTAAAATAATTATGTCCACATATTCCATGCATGCAAACCCCTGTTCCGCGTCTCCACTTTTATCCAATCAGGGGACAAAGCTAATAAATGTGTTTATGCGTGAAATAGTGCTGGAATGTGACATTGGCGAAAGTCGATCATACTGCACCTCAAATTCTTTATTTTAGAAAGAGAGAGAGAGAGAGAGAATAACAGGGTGGATGGATGGTCCAGCTGAAGAAATTGTGATTTCCACAGCTCCTCGCCATGCCACAATCAATCAACATTCAATACATTCACTGTTTATAAAACAGATCAATCCAATCAATCAGAGCTTCTTCACCCAGAATGGACACACCACCCAGAACGGATTGTTCATCCATAATTGCAGGTTCAGGGACCCCACCCCCAATCCAGATCAACAAACATCATTTCTACCAGCAAAATCCAAAATCCAAAGCTGAAAAATCTTGGAAGACAAAAGAATGAAACAATAAAGGGGAAACCCAGTAGCATTCATCATTATAAACAAAGGATACGATGGGAGTCAATTAAAAAAGAAGAAAGAAAATTGTGGTGCTGTTATATGTTTTGGTTGTTTATGTTTTTTTCTTTTTCAAAAAACTAAGTTAAATAAGTGTTTTAATTCGTCCACACTTGGGGGCATGTCCGCATGGAATTATCTGCTTCACTGAGTTCCTCAATTTTTTTAAAGTAAAGCTGGGACACAAACTAGACTTTCTATTCCCACCTGCAACTGGGTTTAATTAAATACTCTTAAAAATGTCATGTCCCCACCACACTGATTAATTAAAGGGTTTATAACCATGGGACTTCCCAACTGCTGAAAAAGATGAAGTACTAATGATGAAAACAGCCAATCAGGAAAGATTTGTTTAAGCTAAAGAGGGAGTGAATGGAAAAAAATATATGGATCAACATGTGATGCCCATGTGACTTGGTGGGAGAGAGTAGCCGTACCTAAAAACAAACCCAACTGAATGTGATTAGGGAGGTGGGAGAAGATCAGCCATAGATCCTCGATCACAGCCGTCAATATCAAAATCCACCTGTCGAAGCAGGGCCGGTCCCCCCCCTTTCCACCCGGAGGACCGACCGACGATTATAGAAGACAGGGTGGGGCGACCTTAACAGTCAATGCTATTGCAAGAGACCAGGGTGGATTTGTCTTCCAGATTCAACGAACAGTATAAACCATCAAGGTGTGGTTTGAACAAACATTAAATAAGAACTTGTAAATGAAAGGTCTAATGGAGGAGCGTAAACACGCACGAAGTATAAACATTTCTTCGCTAGAGCTAAAAAGGAACGGATTTGTACTTGAATAGCCAAGAAATATAGACCACAGAAAGATTTATAATCCAATGGCGACCAGATTCATTCGGTTTTTTTAGAACTGAATCTCACAAACCAGGCTGTGGGTAGGAGGCAATAAGGTGTTTTATCTAAAGATACATGATATGGAAGATACAAGATGCATATGCATAGAAAAGTAGACAATGCTTATACAATGATGATCAATGACAAAGACTTGTTTATGACTGGAATAGAATGTCAAAGAGTTTTTTTTTCTACCGCATTTGAGATGTAACAAACATGTCTTTGACTATTGACAGGAGAAGTTCAAGGAACATGGTGGGGGGTTTGGATTAACAGATGACCGCATCCAAACAGTCCCCCACCAAACTTCAGCTACTTCTTTTTAAGAAAGTCTAATTATGTACAATCACTTGCCCCGCAACATCCAAATGGAGGAACTGATGATCAATAATGCAACAAGAAGGTTCAATGTGCACCTGATGATCATGTACTGGATTGTAGAAAAGGCGTTGGGCATACTTTGCGGAATGCACATTGAGGTCATCCAGAGTTTTCAGCAAAATAGGCAAGGAAAGGGCATCTAAAAGATGAACAAACACTTTTTCATTCCATGATGCTGGATATACCAGATCGGTAACATGAGAACACTACAAGAAATAGATACTAAAGCCAACTTTCACCCATTTGTTATTTCCCAATTTAAACGTGCAAAAGGAAATATGCTCTTAGCAAAGAAGACAAGAATTAAAGAGTACGAGACCGAGCCCGAAGAACCGATATCAACATGAGAGATCTTATATAGCAAACATATAATTTAGCATATAAAATATAGTTCAACATAACTAGAAACAAAGTGTCCATGAAGGAATAAATTCACTTCTAAGTTCAACTGCTTTTTTTTTTTTTTTCACTGCCACCACCAGCATTGCTCCTTAACCAGAAGGCGAATTTGACTGTCGAATGAACACTTAGAAGACTAAAACAAGAATTAAAAGGGAATAAAAAAAAAAACTGTACCAGAGAGATCCCTCAGCATATGCAACATAACAACACCCAAAAGAGTGGCCAAAATATAGAGAGAAACCAACAGATAGAAATACAAGATATGGAGGATAAGTAGGTAGAGATTGAAAAAAACATACGTGCCTGTTTTAACCCCAAAATGATGCTTTCACCTCCAAATTCAGCATCTCCAGGCGGAGAACGAGACGAGCTCGGCGCGCTGCCAGCAGAGGACGAGCGACGACGCGTTGGGCTTCTCGACGTGGAATCCCCTCACCTGGAACCGCTTCACCAGGCACTCCGCCTGCGCCTCCGTGAAGTTGCTTAGCGCCACTGGCACGAACCCCGCTGACGCGAACTGGCTCCGCCAATGCAACTGCTGCTGCCCATCACCGAGCCTTCGCCCACCCCCTGCAGCCGCGACCGCCGCCTCAATCCTCGGGCGGACGAGGAACGCCTCGATCCTGTGCACCGCCTCGGGGTCCGCGCCCGCCGCGTGGATGGAGTCAAGCAGGGCGACGTTGGACTGGAGAGTGTGGAGGAAGTGGTGCGAGAAGGGGTACTCCCCACCACCTCCGCTGCCGCCGCCTCCGACGGACCCGTGGTCCACCGAAACGACGATCCTGGGATGCATTTGCTTCACGAAACGGAGAATCGGGGGACCCATCGAAGGCCCGGCGGGGAGGTTCACCACCACGACCTCTTCCGGGGAGACACCGAGCGTGGTGGGATTGAACGAATCGAGGTTGACCGCAGTGAATTCGAAAAGGATGCCCAGGTCCCCCGCAAAGTGGGCGAGGCTCTCCTTCGTTAGCGCGAGTTCCAGAGGGTGCGGGTGCGACGAAGAAGGAGAGGCAAAGACGGTGATCCGCAACGACACAACAGAATTGGTCCTGCGGAGGGAGAGCTCCTGGAGGAACGAAGCCCACTGTCCGCCGATGCCAACATCGAAGTCGAGGACGTGAATGCGGTAAGACCCCGATAGCTCGTCGAGGATGGCCTGGTTGGCGGTGAACGTTGAGAACTGGGTGACCGGGGAGATCTCTGAGAAGGCCTTGTCCGCGCTGATCTTGAGGAAGACTTCCATGGGAGTCAGAGACGCCGCCGAACAGGAAAATGCGTCTTTGGGGGAGGGGGAGTCGATGAGGCGGAGAAGGGCGTCTTTGAAGAGGAGGGCCGCCCGGAGGAGGGGCTTCCCGAGGTGGTGGTGGTGGTTATTGTTGGAAGAGAAAGAGAGCTGTTGATTGAGCCGCGCCAATATCCCACGCGCGCTTGGCGAATTCCCGGTCTCCACCAGCTCCGCCGCTTTGTAGAGCTGGTTGACCACTATCTGTTGTTGTTGGTGTTGTTGATTTTCATCAATTGTGCCTCCTCCAACGCCAACGGTCGCCATTGCTGCCTTCGGCTTCATCGCCGGCCTCTGCGGGGCCTCCTGTGGCTTCCTCCGGAGGAAGACGTCCTGCGGGAGCTGCTGCTGAGGCAACGGAGGAGGGTCCATCACGTGGTGGCGCTTCGGCGGCGGAAGCTGCTCCTGTGGCGTGCAAGGGAAGGGAAGGAAGAAAGCCGGGTTCTGGCAAGGGTGGGCCTGCTGAGGATTCATGAAAAGCTGCGGCGGAGGCGGCGGCGGGGGCTTCTCTTCCACGGTCGCTGCCAACCCTTCTTGAAAGAACATCCCCGGCGGAATCTGCAGAGGAGGGAAAACAGCCGGATTGTTGGGGAATTTCGCGGCGGCGTTCATCATTGGAAACCCCGACAAAGGCGGATTGTTGATAGGAGGAGGAGCCACCGCCGCCGGAGGCGGTTCAAACGCGAAACCAGGTTCCACCAGTCCGCCGAACCCGGCGCCGCCGCCGGCAACATCGAAGTCATGGACGGCGGAGGATCCGGCGAGGGAGAGGAGGTACTGCTGTTGCGGATGGGCCTCCATCTCTTGAAGGAAGTAGCGGAGGTAGGCCGGGTCGTGACACGGCGACGAGCTCCCCGATGCCGTCAGGAGGCTCTCCCAGCAGTCCTCGGCCGCGCCGCCACCGCCGCCGCCTCCGCCGCAGCCGCCAATCTCTAGCCCCGCCGGGATCGGCTCCAGCCCCCACTCGTTGTCCTTCCTCCCACTCCCGCCCCCTCCCTCCGCCGCCGCCCATTTCTGGTGGACCGCAGCCACTCCGATGCCCGAATCGCCGCCTCCGCCGCCGCCGAGGGAGGAAGACAGGGTCGAGGAGGAAGTCGGCGGGCTCGGGCTCCTTCTCGTATCCAGCACCGACGTCGGCTCTCCGGTGGTCCCCTCCTTCCACTTCTGCTCCGCCTCACCCTCCGCCGCCTTCGCCGCCGCCGCTACAACTGCTTCTAAAACCCCCTTCCCCTCAAACCTGAAGGGCATCCCTATCATCTAAAACACAACCCCCTCAGATCGAAAGGACTCTTATCAATCCCTCCCAGTTTTTTTGCTTTTGCAAAAACACCCCTGAAAACCCTTTGAGATAGAGCCCCTTCAAAAATCTTCTACTCTCATCGCGTGGGTTTCAATTCAAGAAACCCAATTAAAATGGGCTCTCATCTCTCTCTCTCTCCCGCTTCGTTGTAGTAATAGTACTCTGAACCCTCTGTTTCTGCCATGGATGCGTGCAACACAATAAAGGTAAATAAAGTGTCCCCTCTCTCTCTCTCTCTCTATACAGCTATATCTCGCACTCTCTCTCTATAATTTTTTTATTCTTGATTTGGGTTCTATTATCCCTGCCGGGAGTCACTGCTACGATACAGTGCCTGTTTTTTTAAAAAAATAAATTGTTTTTTGTGGTTTTATAAATTTTGAGGATTTTTTTGTAATAATAGATACTGGGACTGACACGGAGCCCGAAATACGGGCTGTCCAAAAAATATGAGAAAAGGCGATTTGCCCGAAAAATATCGTCATCATATATTGTTTCTGTCTTTGACGAAAACACCCTCGCTGGTTTCCACTAATGCCTTCCTCGGTCGCTCGTTTGTTTTTTTGTTGTGCGTTGAAGCAGTCGGTCCACGTTACTGTAAAGTTTCATTTGCATTTAATATACAGTCAATTATTAATGTAAATTAGAATGTTTTATTACCATTTAATTAATTTGTTAGGATACGATGATAAAAAAAAAAACAATTATATAATTCACCCAGATTTTTATAATCCCACCAAAATAAGTGAGATTCAAATTCTACTATATTTTCTTTCTACATAGATTTTAAATCGTGCAGGGCTTATATTTTTTGTTAAAATAAATCATTATTCAAACATTAAATTTTAACATCTTTTAAATAATTTTAAGATAAAAATCTTTAACTCAATCCTTTTTTACTGTCTTGCCATAATTATGTACAATTAATTTTTCTTAACTAATGTAATCATAATATGTAAATAACTAAATAATATGTAAATAATTAAAATACATATAAATATAAATATCATGGAATTGCATAAACTCATAATAAGAAAAAAAATCAATGTAAAAATCACTGCAATGCAAAAGGCTGAATGTAACAGCCCCTTTTTATTTCGCGGGACCAACAGCTGCCAAAGTCACCTTCGGCAATGGCATTCTCGGGGGCCTTTATATTGTCCCGCGAGACGGATTAAGAGTAACTGTTCACGTGACATCTTACCAGGAAGGTCATTTCGGGGGAGTTAATTTTAATTATAATATATAATTATTATACTTCAAGTTCTGAAAATCAAAAATTTTAAAAATAAAGCGCCAAAAAGAGAGATCTGCAGATTGGGTTTTGGAAAGCGAGCGAAAAAAAAATACTGTCAATTTAATTTATCGATGCGATAAAAAAAACGTTTTTACGTGTAACATATACAGGTTACCTGATTGGATCTTCTCAACCGTTGATGAATAACCTCCTTATTTATTTTCGTTTCTGATTGACTGTCCCGTACGGACTGAACGAACAGGGTTGAATTGTCATTTCACCATGATTAATGGTCCGGTTTGTAATTTACGGAAACTCATCCCGACATTTTCGGAAGTTCAGTCAGAATTTCATTTTTTTTGGTTTTGATGGGACAGCTCGACGAATCGAGAGAGTTGAAACTCGTCAGTCAATCTGGACCGTTCGATGGCCCTCTCTGCATCAAGTGGGTCCATCATGGACCCCCCTAGGTTTGACCAGGACCGTCCATTCCTTCTTTTCGGACGGTCTACAAGAAAAGTTCGAAAAACACGGGATCTTCCGATTTGGGAGTTGAGGACCACCATAACAAAAAGATCACCGATCACGCGGTCTACGATCATGGAAAATGGAGGCGGCGTAAACAACCGTATCGGTTTCATGAAACGCGTGATATTTAGATTAAGCTGTATTACCTACGTGACGATGTAGATCACGTCTTTCGCGTGTACGCATTCGATAACACGTAGTCAGTCAGGACAGTTTAGAGTGGTTGTGGAATGTACTGCTACGGCTAGTCGTTAAACATGAGTTTTACGGTGTAGGTGTGAAATTACGAAAATACACCCATTATTATATCACGTGTATCGCATTTGAACGAGTTGTTTATTTTCCCTCTCATGTCAAATCAAACCGAAGGGGAACCGAATGGGAAGAGTGAGTAGTGCTTCATTGATTGGATGGTTCAGATTAACTTTCCAGGCACCTAGATTTGTAAAATCAATTTTTGCATGACATATCCTACCTGGGTAGATTTTGTATTTTTTTAAGATATAATTTTCAGATTTTTTTTTTAATTTTTTAGTTATATATTCAACAATACTCAAATCTAAAAAATATCAGGATATCTTAATGAAGAGAGGGTACCTCTATCAACTTGTTAAGATGGTTCAATAAAAAATTGATTTTCATAAATTGATTACGAAAAATCTCTGTTTATCAATCTCACGTACCTGCACAAACATTATTTTGATTCGATTTTTTAAAATAACTTATATATTAAATTAATAACAATATTCTATTATATAAAATCTACTTTAAACCAATAATTTCGTTAAAAATATTTGGTTGACATAAAAACATAAAATTCAAAATATGAAACTAAAAAGTTGGAGTTTAAAACCTTTGTTTAAAATTGGATGTCTAAAATTTCATTTTTTAAAAACAAAATATGTTTGACACATAATTCCAGACCTGGTCTACATGAGTATGGATTTTAAGATAATAGATTCTAAATGGTTTTTTTATATTATTATTTTCTTACTTTGAATTTTAATTTTTTGTTTAAAATTTTCATAAAACAAGTTTAACCAACAAAATCGGTTGACTGTAACTATTTCAAAATCAATATTTAAATCAATGATCAATGTAGAATATGATTTACTATTGAAAATTGAAATAAAAAACACATCCAATAGTTTATAACTGACATGTTAAAAAATTGTTAATGTAATTTTTTAATCTTTCACGTACAACTTTGGCTCATGGATTATGATTTGTTTTAAGGAAAAAAATGAACCACCCCATGTGATGCCTAACTACAACATCTGTTCTCTTCAAAGTGGGGGAGGTCTTCAAATATTCATTTTTAGGTCCTCCTCTTTTTTATATTTCATTCTCTGAATTTTTTATTTGTTAATCAATGTAACAATATGATGGTGACATGTTCTTTGCTCTCCTCCTGAGATTTCCCACCCCACAAGCAATGTATATAGCCAGACATGCCAACCTTGGCTCACCAACAGCTCTTTATGTTGGAGGGGCTTAAAAAAGAAATACATATCATGAGATGTGAACTTGTGAGGTCTTTTGTGTGACATAAATGTCATCAACTTTGATTGTTTGGTCGTGGGAAAACAGGAAATCACACACACACAACATATGAAATATGTAGGTGTTAATTTTCCTTTTTATTATTTTTGGGTGTAATATGGGTGTTAATTATTTGGAAAATGATAGAAATACCATTTTCATTATTCAAACACGTTTTGATTTTTAAATTCACATAACTTAGCATTTTCTCAAAATTGATATATATATTATGTACTGAAATAAATTGAATACATATATAATAATATATCCATTTAGGCCTCGTTTCAATATGTATTTGAACTGATTTTGTGTTCCAGAGAAACTAGAAAATTTTAAAATTTAGATTTAAACACATTTTAACATTTAGTTTTTCAACCTATGTAGAATATAACCTATTAGAAGTTTTGGGCTACGGGTGCGTCTGGCACCAAAAAAAATTTAAGATTTTAGTTTTTTTATAAACTAAATCTAAAAGTTGTTACCAAACACACTAACTTAAATACATCATCATTACTTGATTTTATCTCTGACACAGCGTTTCAAAATCTGTGTTTATAAAGCAGTCATCATCATTATACCTCAAAATATGTGCATAAAGTATCTATAAGCTAAAAACTATTTTTGAAACTGCATTTTCAAATCGATTTTAAAAACAGTTTATATTTTAAATTGATTTAAATAGTCCATTTTAAAATTGTTCTATTATGCTCTGTTTGGATGGGTGAATAAGGGGTGGAATAGGTGGGAATAGAGAAGAATATAAAAAAATGTGTTTGGGTAGAGAGAATAAGTGAGTATAGTTATACAGAATTAGATGAAAATAAGCTGATATTTGTATTCCAACCCCCCTTAGAATTATGTTATTCCTTATAATTATGTTATTCTTTGACTGGTATAAGGTTATTCACTTGTCAATTCACATGTCATTATCTAAATCATCTGTCATCACATCTTATACGTCAATGGGGCCCGTATGTTAAATTAATTTTTTACACTTTATTCACATTTTACTCTTCATCAACCAAATAATTCAACTTTTATTATATGTTTCCCAATGAAAATAAACAATACACAACCAAACAGAAAATCACATATTCTCGTTGATAAAATTATTTATTCCTAGAATTAGAATAAAGCCCATAATAATTTATGTCTCCACCCAAACTAAACTTAATATTTAAAATATAAAGAATAAGAATTAAAACTAAAAGGTGAAGTTGACAAATACTCATCTAAAATGGATTATTTAAAAAACTAATTTTTATTTTTAAAAATTAAAATGTGTTTTGCACCAGTGCCGACATTGATATGTGAGGGTTTTTTTTTTTGTGAAATTATTTATTTCTAGAATTAGTATAAAATCTATAATAATTTATGTCCCCATCTAAACTGAAGTTAATATTTAAAATATAAAGAATAAGAATTAAAACTAAAAGGTGAAGTTGACAAATACTCATCTAAAATGGATTATTTAAAAAACTAATTTTTATTTTTAAAAATTAAAATGTGTTTTGCACCAGTGCCGACATTGATGTGTGAGGGTTTTTTTTTTTTTTTGTGAGATGTCTCATGTGTGGTTGAAATTGCATGGAATACTATTTGTTGTGGGTGGGGGCCCACACGTTTGGGACCACTGATTTTGTAGGGCCTTGTCAGCTCCTCGGTCCCCATTAGATGATTGTGATTGTTGTACTCTTTTCTCTCTTTTCTTTTTATAAATAAATAAATAAATAAAACAATCAAATCCATTTCAAAATAAAATAAAATTAATAATGTTTTAACAATTTCGATTTGTAGTTTGGAGAGCATATTAATCATAATAAATAATTTTTTCCAATTTTCAATTTAAACAATTCACTATTTCTTATTAGAATATGCAATTTGCAATAGTGAAAAATTGCTATATCTCATTATCAGTTCTTTTCATAATTGGTAAGACTAATGTCTTTTTTTTACCAAAAAAAAAAGACTAATGTCCTAAAAATAATTTTATATTTATGGACGTACCATTATAAAGATCTTGGTCCATTAGGGTTTTCGATATTATGAGGTGCGAGATAGAGATTGTTATGTATGGAGAGATATTGAATATAAATATAGGGTCTAAAGAAGAAATACTTCTAAAATGGGCCGCTTCAATATCAACTAGGTGCAATTAGAAAATTAATTTCACAACCCTATGAGCTTGTTCTACTGAGTTTTAGTGCACAATTTATTCTAGGCACGTGAATGTCCAAATTTCACTAATACTAGTACCTAGACATGAACAAAATTCACAATGTTCATAGCCATTTACTGCCCGCATAATTTTTATTTTATTTTTTGAAATGTATACTTGGCCAATGAAGTATATCATTTTACTAAAGAAATAAATTATGCATATTTGCATAAATTTTTATGTTTTTTTATAACATGGCATATATTAGGACGGAAAATATTTATTGCATTAGATGATTTTATATATCCGTAGTGACGTGTAGACTATAAATAAGACTGAAAAAAAACTCAGTTTCACCGCGTTTTATTTATGAGTGTATATGAAAAAAAAGAAACTCTTATATTAAAGGGAAATGATTAGGGTTTTTATGGTCCTTCACACCAGTTGCAGTGTGTAGTCACGGTCACAGTCTTAAGACCCAGTAGGCTATGGGACCACACAGCTTGGCCAGATTTGGGTCCACACAGAGTTAGCCAGTCTTTTTTTTTTTCATGTTTTTATTAATAAATAAATAAATAAATATTTCAAAAAATCAATTGATTGAAACTACTCACAGTGAAAGCAGACCATGTACGAAAGGGGCATTTGTTGTGGAGAATTTATTAGTACTGCATTAGTTGTGTATGGTTGCATTCATCAATATATATAGATGTTTATATAAAATTTTATAATGCATTTGCTAGATTATGTTATTTCTTTGGACAGTGATTGAAACATGAAGTACATGAACCTGGTCATGTATGTATTTTATCATATTATTATATAAATAATATAATATGTGAACATATCTTGATTAAATCTTCTGATCTGTCAAACCCAATTTAATTATCTTAGCCAATCATCAGAAGTCAAATGCCATGATCATTAGATTGCGGCACTAAACCAGTTTAAATCTTTTATTGATGTCTTTGATTTTTTTTTTCACAGGGAAAGCATGGTTAGCAAGTTATAATTAGAAATGAATATTTAAACATAATCTGTTAACAAATAACAGTATTATGAGATTAATGAAATGTTGTCGGTGCAAACCACGCGTTTTTTAGTCTCAAAGCAAATGTTAAACTTAGGTTGTATAAAGAAATTATGGCGTGCATGTTTAATTTTATGTATTTTTTCATAATGTAGTATATATATGTATATTTCATGAAAATGATTGTTTGCTTATATGAAATATACATTTTTAAAAAATATTAAAGTAATGGAGGACTGCATGTGAAACTGTACGTCTCTAATATTATCCATAAAAGAAGGATGTCCTAATATGCATTCCTCATGACTCATGTACAACCCACGTATACTCCTATTTTGATGAAAATATGCATGTTTCATTTGATGGAATATATACCTTTTGTTTTTACATATAAAAGAAAAAATATGATTCTTTGTAGTATAATCCTTTTTTTTAGAAAAAAACAAAATAAAATATATGTTTCCTTGTATGAAGTGTATGCTTTTGAAAAAATGTTGGGGAAAATTCTTTCCTCCAACTACTTTTATAGTTCTAACATGTTTTGAAGGTATATAATTATTTAATAAAATATATATCTCTGTAAAAAAAACTAAATACTCCAACGAATTAAACTGCATTACAAATTTTAATTTAGCATTCACTAGTTTAATCTAGTATAACCATGTTAAAATTGCATTCATTATCAATTTTCACTGTACCTAAATGTAGGAACACTGCTAGCAAATAAAGGACACAAAAAGGACAATATTAGTTTTCAGGTCTGTTCAGCATTGTTGGAGCTTACCATTCATCCATTAGTGCTGTTGCACATGATCCACTTTTCAGCTCTAATTCTCGAGTGTTATATATTTCATTAACATCATATATTTACATTAACAAGATATATGTTTTGATAAAAAAAATTATATATTTTTTTAAATGCATTCATGTAATTTATTTAAGCATATGCTTCATTTTTAATAAAAAGATATATTTTACTAAATGATGTATATTAATTTTTTAAAAAAAATCAAAATACGTATAGACTGGAATTGAGGTTGGAATAGAGGTTGTCTATCACATTAATCTATTTTTTTTTTGCTTAGTATTTATCTTTCATTTTTTCAAGCTCTCTGTCACATACACAAATATATATGGTGATCAATCTTAATTAATGCACATCAACAAATCAAAGGGCTTTCTAGTTTAATCCACTGAATGCACGGATGAGGTTCAGTATCCCTATGAGACATCAAATTAAGTTTCCCAGAATAAAATGGAAGCTAAAAAGTGTTGTCAAATGCATTTTAAAAAACTGGCTTAATTAAAAAGTTACTTTCAGTTTTTAGTACAAAAATGTTGATTTTTAAAAAGCAAAAAAAATCCGTTTTCTAAGAATCAATTCTATATAAGCCACTTTATTCAAAATATTATTTTTTATACGTATTTCCAAACGGATCCTAAATATTTGTGCCTGATTCTCCATAACGTGGTATTCCCTTTGAACCAACTATTATGCCCCAATTGTTACAAAAAAAAAAAAAAACTATTATGCCCCGGTATAAAATATCAATGTTCTAAAAATTCCTTTTAGGTCCTAATTAAATCCCGACCTAGGCCTAAACGGATCCAACCCACAATGCTTAGTGTCTATTCATTTTTTCAATTAATCCCTAGTAGACTAATATGCTATTAAATTTTCTTATATATTATATTTTGATTAATTAAATTTATTATGTTGTCTCAATTATGCTTACATTATTAATTATGTTTTTGATGTGATTTTGTTATCATTTTGTAGTCTAAATTATTAAATATAATATGTATATTTATCTTCATGTATTATTATATTTATTATTTTAAAAAGTTATTTATTAATATTTGATTAATCTCCACATAACTAATTAATCCCTAGTTCCTCTTCAACTGTTTGACTAGCACCTAACTTTTTATTGTCGAAGATTGACATTATTACACTAACCCCAATTTATTTTATATCCCCATTTACAATCCCATATTGTCCACAATTATTGGAAAGAGGTATATATCTCTTTAAAAAAAATTCAAATGCCTTATATATAAGTAGGGATTTTTGCATTTATACCCCTGTTAAATTCTAATTTTGTTAAACTACCCTTGCAAAAACCCACAATGCATAAATACCCCTTCAAAACATTAAGTGTGTGCAACCGTACCTCTATACCACACGTCATGAAGAACTCTGAATTAACTATGGTTAAAAAGTTTAACTCCACATGTACATTTACCTAAATGCCCTTACTAATTCTGAAGAAAAAAAACTTTTTTGCATAATACCCCTCTTAAAACCTGTATTTTTTGAATTACCCATGTTATTTCCACCATTATCAAAATGCCCCTGAAATTTTAATAAATTGTGCAAATTTGCTCTCCGTCAATCATTGTTAAGAACGCGGACCGAACCATGGTTAGATTCTTAACCTTATCTTGTAAAATGAGCAATTTATCTCTCATTTAAATCACACACCTTACTCAACCCTACGTGTAGAAGAAAAAGATAAGGTTGAAGGAGGAAGAAGTAATTAGGGTTCGACCATCCAAACAGAGCGTGGGAAGGGTATTTTAGACTATTTACATGTGATTAACGGTGGCTAATTGAGATATTTTAAGAAATCCTCATGAACACTAACCTTAGAGGCAAATTTGTATGATGTATTAAAATTTCATGGGTATTTATGTAATACTAAAAATAAAAAAGGGGTATTTATGTAAATACGGATTATAAGAGGGGTATATATGCAAAAAAATAGAAAAAAATAAAACTTACTTCGAGTAGCCTGAGGGTACAAGGATCATTTCAACACCTATAATGGAATGAAAACGGAAAATATTATCATATCAGACACAGACAGAATTTGACCACGGGGGCACGATTGCACTCACTTAAAGTTTTCGAGGGGTATTTTTGCATTATAAGTTTTTGTAGGAGTTTTTTGATAAAATTTGAATTTAACAGGGGTATATATCCAAAAATCTTAAATAAGTACATACAATTAATTGTACTATATACTTCATTTTTTATAAAAGCACATAACTCATTAAATAATGTAAACTATTTTTAAAAATATTAAAAAAAATATGTGTGGACTACATTTAGGATTGAAAACAGAACCGAGTATAACATTTTCTCTAAAGATTGATAGTCTAAAAGCCCATTTAGAATAGACATTGAAAAGAGGCTTTTTAAAGTTGCATTCAAACTTATGGTGCGTTTGGATGTGAGGTTGAAACTATGAAATTCTTAAAATCTTATGTTTCAAACTCAGCTTTTGAAAAGTTATGTTTTAATCGATTTTCAACCGCAAGATTTTTTGGCCTAAAAATGAAAATTGTAGTTTGGAAAGCTAAAAGCTAAAAATGTGTTTGGATCTGAGGGTGCGTTTGGATGTGAGGTTGAAACACTGAGATTCTTAGAATCTTATGTTTCAAACTCAACTTTTGAAAAACCATGTTTTAATAGATTTTCAACCACAAGATTTTTTGGCCTAAAAATGAAGACTGTGGTTTGAAAAGCTAAACGCTGAAAATCTGTTTGGATAGGAGTTTGAAAATTTTTAGCTTTTGAAACACATTATCTATCTAAATTCATATCCAAACAGACCCTTTAGCCTTTGAAAACCTCACTTTTCTTAAGTTTTCAAAAGCTAACTGTTTTAACACAATAAACTAACCAAACACATGTTTTATAAAAGCTAAGAAGAGATGTATTTCCACGTTTGACTTTTTTAAGAATCCGAAACACAAAATTAACCCCAGGATTCAAACAATGCCTAAATTGTACTAATGGAAGATGCATAACAAGGACTTGGACACTTGGTTAAGGTTTTGGAACTTCAAATAGGAAGTAAGACATCTTATATCCAAGAAGAGGTGGGCTTATATCCTCAATTTGTTTCAATTATCATATTCTTTTATATATATATATATATATAATTTATTAGATGCATAGATGGTCAGCTCTAAGGACAATCTACACGAGGAGATTCAAGGAGAACTCCTAAAATTTAACCCTATATATATATTCACACAAAATTAAGTAAATATCAATTAAAGGTATTATTATTTATTTTAAAAAAAAAACTAATCTAGTATTGACCCTCGTAAATTTCAGTTGTCATACACACCGGTTGTACTTTATTAACAAAACACTACAACCTTTTGGTGGACATCTATTTTTTGGGCTTAAAATGCAATTTGTTTTACATATTTGACAGTAAATAAGTCTTTATCGTTTTACAATGTTAGAATGTTTTGTAACTCACGGGCGATAGTAGATTGTAATTATATAAAAAATGATATGATGAAGTCTTATCTCGTGGTTTGTTTGGGTTGTCAAATTGATCAATTACTCTTATGACATGAAAGTAGATGTATATAATTCTCAAATTTAAATGTCATGAGAGATGATGCACCTACAAACTTGTTCGAATCTATTGTGAATCATCATGTTTCAAACGTGGAAAATTCATTGAAAACTACAAGAATAAAATTTATTTTTTTCAAATTTTAAAATCATTTATTGGGAGTCCATGAATTTTTAATGTATCTGTCTAATATGAACAAAAATTTGAAATCTTCTATATCAAGGTATCAATTGCAATCCATTTTGATTACGATAGGACACATTATTCTCGTTGGAATAGATAAGCTATTTTCACGTGTATGAGAAACCCATAGCAATAAGGAAGTTATATGCACATGTAAAATATGCAATCATTTGAAAAGTATTGATTTTATAACGTGTTAAAATACGTGGTCCAATATATCATATTATGTATATAAATAAAATAATAATAATGAATTTGGAAGAGTTAATAAAATATTCCAACTAAAATATGAATTACATTTTTAATTGAATAAATGTTATAATCAAAAGTTACCCTATACAATGAAAAGTTTAAAATGAAAATATATAGTGTATCATCTCATTCATGAAGAGCATTATTTATTTATCTAAAAAAGTTAGTTAAAATGTGCATTAAAATCCATATGTTTCTACAAATTTATTTTATAAATTTAAAACTTTTGTAGAATTCCATTACATGGATTTAGTGAATATCTAACATTATTTTTTAAATACATTGACATTAAATTTTTGAAGTGGATATGAATATGATATTTTGTAATTTAAAAACATGCATTTTTCATTCTTCTCCCTGGTCTAAAATCAAATTCAATAAAAATAGTAGTCTGTTCCATAAAAAATTAAGGATGAAAATGAAAATGAAAAAAAATATATAAAATTGAAAACCACACCTGTTTTACTATAGTCTAAAAAATATGATATATAATACAAAAGGAAAATTATGCTTGCAGCCCTTTTCATAACCAGCACATATTTTGATTTTTTAAGTATATATTTAAATAATGAAATATATTTCAAAAAATTATGTATATAATTATACAAATTGAATGTATTTTATATATCACCATTTTATAAAATCAGCCTACAGAATATACTAAATTTATATATCACTTTTGAATTACGATTATAATATAAATAGACAGATGTAATTTTTGTTTCTGCCTTGACTAATAAATGTGCTATTCAACACCAAATAAATGCATTCGAGCAACTCTTCTATTGGTGTTTAAGACACCATTTAGATCAGCAATTTTTGGGTGAATTTTGTGGTTAATTATAACACTCAATGCGAATCCAAACGGTTTTTCTTAAACATCTTGTTTGTCGTGTATTTTTTTTTTTTTTTTGTTCACAAGAATATTTTTCAGAGTTTATAAAGCTGATCAAATTTTCAAAATTTCTTCTTCTTTACTGGAAATCCAAATGGTATCCAAAAAATAAAGACTTTTGGAAACACATTAGGTGAAGAGGCACAGCTCAAGTTTTATTTTTCAAATCTACATAGACATAATATTAGATATTTGAATTTAATCATCACTGTCCACCTTATCATTCTATATGGTTAAAATAATAGACATAATAGGTCCATGAAAATAATAGATATAATGTTGTAAAATATTGTAAATATGAATGACTACTATGAATATTCTCTTTGATTCTTTGTAACCTCTCATTCTTATTTTAAGAGATTGATAAAATCAAATCTCATTTATTATATTTTATAATATTATATTTGTTGTCTATAAATATAGACATGCACTGTATTTTAGAAATATAGAAGAAATACAAAGAATAACCATTACTTCTCTCTCTCCTCTTTCTCTTTTGGTTGATTTTTTCTTTTGGTTGGTATGTTAAATCTTTTTCTTTTACTTAGATTTATAACACATAATATTATATATTTGAAGACTCCCCTCAATAAATAAGTAAGGAATTAAAGTGTTGAGATAGTCATAGGGTGCATCACAAAATATAAAAAAATGAAAGAAAAAAAATAAAAATAAACCATCATTTTCTTTTTTGGTAAGATATCAAACCATCATTCTCAAAAATTAAAACAATACCTAAATCGGATAGTGCTATTGGTATCTATTTGTATTACTAAATCAGATTTATACATTTATCACATGATTTATTAATTTTATTTTTTATTTTCATATGCGTGGGTTGTGATTAGTTAATTTCTGTTTGAAACCAATCCAAAATCAATTTTCATAAATCTTATAGTCAATCTATTTTTTCCATAAAAGTTGTTTTCAACTAATTTTTTTTCATAAATTGTTTACTCGACTTTAATAATAGATAAAAAGTTGAAATCACATCCGATTTCAACTTTTTTTTGTACTAAAAGCTATAAATAACTTTTTGATTAAGGCCAGTTTGGTTTCGCTTTTTTAAAGCGATTCCGCTTTTAATTAAGCATATAGTTAAAAAGTGTTACCAAACGCATTCTAAAAAGCTGGCTTAATTAAAAAGTTACTTTCAGCTTTTTAGTGCAAAAAAGTTGATTTTCAGAAAGCGAAAAAAATCCGCTTTCCATGAATCAATTTTGTTTAAGCCACTTTATTCAAAATCTTATTTTTTATACATGTTTTCAAATGGAGCCTAAGTCTCTTTTTTAGAATGCATTTGGTAACAACTTTCAGCTTTCTACTTAATTAAAAATAGAATCACTTTATTTAAGTGTTACCAAACATGCACTAACTGTGAATACATATTTTGACTTGTGTTTTTGGAAGTATATATATGAATTGAATATATATATTTTTACATTTTGCTATGTATAAATTGAGACAGTAAAATGTATACTATGTTTCTTTTCTGAGTTCTGCTACACAAGCCACATTGTATAAGTCCCACTCATAGGCTCCATGAGGTGTCAAATTTTTATTTGTCGTCTAGTTGACTTTTAAAAAAAATAAAAAAGCAAAGTACATAATTACCCCTATTTAAATCACACGTTCACACATGCAGGTTTTTCCTCCATAAACACTTTCCAAAAATTTCTAACTGTTTTTTTTAAAAATTCAGCAACTTAAAAAAATCATTTCGATCAACCTGCTCATCTTCAGCGAAAGGCGTCACCACCCCTGGATTCCTTTTGTTGCTCTCTATCATATAAGAGGTGGTTCGATTACCTTTTTAGTCCTCTTCCGGATTTCACATTTTTTTACCTTCATATCGACTTTTTGATGAATGTGACTAACTTTTAATGAAACACAAATATTAGATAAAAAAAAGTCAGTTATATTTTGTGAATGTAACTTAGTTTCAAAATATATTGCATAAATAGTTTAGCTAACTGAATTTTATTATTTAAGGCATGTAAACATCAGTTGTATATTTCAAAAATATAACTGACTTATAAAATATAATGCATAAAGGTTCATATTAGTTTGAAAATGTAACATAACCATCTGACAATATAACATCAAAATTCTATAAAATCCTCCAAAAAAACATATTTAACATTAAACACCAGATTGTAACAAAAAATTATAAATAAAAGCCAGATCAAAAGGCTGACATATTTAATATCAAACAACAAATTTAAGAAAAAAATTGTAATAAATGCAAAAACAAACAATAACAAATGTTATACTTGAATCGACAGACATTGAAAATGATAGTCAAACTGATCAATTGCACAAAATGTTAGTTACATTTGTGAATGTAATTAACTTTTACAACATATTCACATAATAAATAAGTTACATTCATAAATGTTACTAACTTACAAAAAAATGTATAAATATATAAATTAGTTTGGAATGTAACTATCTTTTGAAAATAATGCATATAAGTCTAATAAAAATATGAACATGTAACTGACATTTAAATATTAAACAATAACATTCCAGATTCAAACTTCAACATCAAATATTAAACAACTGATATGCATTATAGAAACTACGTTTGACATAAAAAACAACCAGAATTAACATAAAATAAAACAATTGAAAAAACATACAATAAATAAACACCACATGATTTAATGATAGCCAAATTGATCAATTCTTTTTTTCTATCAGATAAGACTAAAAAGACGTCCAAAATATCAAATCCGCATGATTTAATTGTGATGAGTAAAAAAAGGAAATAAATTACAATTGAATGCTCCCCTCAACCACGATTTAATTGCGATGAGTCAAAAAAGGAAAAAAAAAAAGATTGAATGCCCTCCCTCAACCACGATTTAATTGTGATGAGTTAAAAAAGAAAAAAAAAACACAATTGAATGCCCCCCAACCGTCCACCATTAATTACGTTGGGAAGTTATCAAAACTCACTTAGCGGTATAATCGATAATCCAATCTATGCCACCTCATGGGGCTTACGAGGGGCCTATGAAACGGGACTTGTGAATCATTTTTCTTCTTTTCTATATGACAATTCAGTAGATTGACTTTCAACCACAAATACAATTTTCACATTTTTATATTTTAAAAAAATAATATACCGCATATTTTTATAAATAAAAGTATGAATTTCAATTAATTATATGAACCCGTGTATAATAAAATAATATATGTAGTTCATTACAATGAGTGCAGATAGGGAACAATATATTTGGGATAATGTTACATTCAGCCCCATTTTCAGTCTACATGTGTTTTAATTTTTTTAAAAATAGTATACCTTATCTAATGAGGTATATGCTTTTATAAAAAAAAAAACATATACTCCAATGAATTGCATGGATGCATTTATAAAAAATATAAAAAAATTATTTCGAAGCATATACTTTGTTAACGTGAGCATATACGTCGATATAAATCTATCGACGCATATAGGGCTGGAATCGGAGCTGGAAATGGATATGTGCATAACAGCACTAAAAAAGACTAAAACACATTTTACATTCTCAAATATATGGGTGCTGTTATGCCCAGATCCATTTCCAGCCCCGATTCTAGCCTTATATGCGTCGATAGATTTATATCGACGTATATGCTCACGTTAACAAAGTATATGCTTCGAAATATTTTTTTTAATATTTTTTATAAATGCATCCATGCAATTCATTGGAGTATATGCTTCATTTTTTATAAAAGCATGTACCTCATTAGATGATGTATATAATTTTTTAAAAATTCAAGACACATGTATACTGGAAATAGGGTTGGATGTAAAATTATCCCATTTTTTAACATCTACTACTAAACTGGGCCGCGATGTTCGATCTTGGGAACTGTCGTTGGGCCGGGCTCATACCTTCACAGCATGTGATCTGGGCTTACAAAATGGTTAAACGAGCTCCTCTATTTTTTGACTTTTTAAAATAATAAATTTAATATAATAATATATAATTGGATAAAATATGTATATACGTTCAATTAAAAATTAAATAAATATATATTTTAATATATATAAAAAAATTTAATGAGTTATATACTTGCTTAGCGTAGCTAACCTTATCTAATAATTGTTTGGATGCCTGATATTTTTCTTTATCATAGTCCACGTTTTAAGTCTCCATTTAGATAGAGAATATGACTTATTATTGGGTATATAGTTATTTTAACATAAATGAGTAATAAAGATAAAATGATTTTATGTTTGTTTGTGTTTTGAATTATAAAGTTTTTGTTGTTTAGATAAAATGTGAATAAAATGTGGATAAAGGTTCATAAAAAGTAAAAAAAAAATGATGATAGTTGATTTGACATGTAATTTATTAAAGGTGATGACAGTTGATTTGAGAATGGACTCATATACATTCTTTGAATTAAATAACTTAAGAATAACTTTAATTCTATTATTTCATAGAATAATTATCCATCTTTATAACAATTTATCTAAATATAGATTATCATTGGAAATCCTCCCAAACACACAAAATGAGCTATTGTACTATATTCCAAGATATTCACTCTCGCTATTCTACATCCACACGGGATCTAAAGTCACACCCCACCAACTCTCGGGACCACCCCCCGTCCCCTTCCTTAATACCTATTGATTAACGGTCAAGATTGAATCAACGGAACAACAGAGGAGTTGTGCGTACCTCCCGGTGAGTTTAACGAAAAGTCAGCCTTCCGTCAAACCAAAGAGAGCATATCATCAAAAGCATTCTCAATGCGCCTTTTTTTCTTCATTTCTTTCCCTTCTTTTCTTCTCCCGAATCGAGAGAGAGAGAGAGAGAGAGAGAGAGGGAGAGCATTCGAAGCTCCTTCGATCAAATCAAATCAGGTAGACTTCAATCTCTGTTTTTCCCCGACTAAATGCGTTCAGGCGTCCCGATTTCACTCCATTTCTTTTTTTTTTCCCTGTTCGAATCGATCGAAATCATTTCGAATGGTTACAGTTTCGTTTCGTGATATGATTTTCCGATCTTGTATCGTATTTGGCGCGATTTCATAATCCATCGATGGCATTTTCAGGTCCGCTTGGATTTGATTTGGGGTTTCCTGGGGACAAAGTGATGTTGTAACATCAAGTGAAAAGCGGCGTTTTTTTTGTTCGAAATGGGGGTGAATTGGTTGTTTGTGTCGGGGTTGTGTACGGCGGTGAGCTTTGCCGGGTTGCAATGGTGGATGAGCGTGGAGTTTGAGAGGTTGAAGACCGGGGTTTTTGCGGAGGACGACGGAATCCATGCCGGGAACGCGGGGCACGCCCTCGAGTTGCTATTGGGTTCTTGGGTGATGATCGGTCTGTTGGCTAATCTCGCCCTCAATGTGTTCGTTCTGGTCGTTCTTTGTCTCAAGGTGAATTGGATTGCATTTTTTTTTGGATTGAATATGATTTTATGTTGCCTTGCATGTTTAGATTGTGTAGAGAGCGGTAGTAAAACGTGATATTGGTCTCTATCTGTGAATGTTTGGCTCGCATAATGAGTTAGACGTGATTTCCAACATGGACGTATATCCTCCGTGTTCTTATATGGTTCATAGTTTCCTATTTGAACTGTGTGTCGCATTTCCATTGGATTTCCTTTATTTTTTTCCAGTGAGAGAGTGAGAGAAATAAAGAGAGAGAGGTGGCCGAGTACCTAAGACATACAAATGGTACAACCATGAAGTGGGATATTAAGTTAAGACCTGCTGAAGAAGACAAGATGTTCCATTCATTTTTTTTTATATATAATAAAATACGGTAGCCAATTTTACCATTCATGAAAGGAAAGTAAATAATGGAAACGTTGCATTCATAATTGACCAAATACTTGTGAAATCGCCCATCCCGAGGTACCTATACACCTCACCTCTCTTGATATGCTCTTTACTACCGGATTAATGGCCCCCTGAATTTTTGTTTGTATTCCTTATTCCCACATCTTCAATATCAAAATCTATGGCTCACTAGTGCAATCAACTTCACCTTTGTCTTTTGCGATGAACTTTTAATTTCCAATATTTTGGGGTTGATCCCAGAGCTCAATGGTTCATAACAAAATTACATATAGGTATGTTCAGATTTATCTCATATTCTATTGAATGTAATATATACACTGTTGTCATTATTTAAATAAAATCATGAACAAGTTGAACACGATCATCATCATTGTTTTCATCAAAACAATGAAAGATCCAAATATACACAAACATACCTGCCACATAAACAATGACAACCCTCCAACCCTCAAAAATATGGTAATCATGCATGGCTGGCTTTCTCTTACACTTCTTCCTGAAGGGGTTCAAGTCCTGTGGTACTGCTTACCAATAATTTTTTTTTTAATGATTTAGATATGATTTATCCAACAACATCACTTTACTTCAAAAAGAAAAAAAAAATCACATGACTTTTGCTGTTTTGCATTCTTTTCTGAGTGGATTTCTTATTTGCCATAATAATCCTCTAAAACGAATCTTGTGGGGCCTATAAATAATGATCGAACTAAAGTTTCATTCAATCATCACAGTCACCATGAACTTTCTGAAAACCTCTGTTTTCATTTGGTTAAACCATATTTCATGTGCATTGTGAATCTTTTCATATTTATCCATTATCTTACATTTCTCTATATGCAGGCTATATTTTTTGGCCAGCTGTATCCATCTGAGACTCGAAAAGTACTGGAACGTGTTGTCAATTATGCCATCTATAAGGTGATTCTTAATTAGCATTTTTAATAAATTGGTAATCTCTCATTTGGGATAAAGGTGTGTTGGATATTGGGGAGGAGGAGCTTTTTGTTATCCACATGTGGCTGTAATTGAATCTTAAGATAGCATCTTTTATTCATATTCATATATCACCATTTGCACATTGTTACAGTTTATTCACTCAAAGGAAAGTATAATTAATGTTCGAAGTGTAATTTAATATAGTTTTACTATAATAAACAGATAAAAATCTGGAAAGGAGAAAAATGCAGCCATTTTATCCAGTTTTGCTGAATTAATTTATGCTGGGAATCATCAAATCCTTCCAAAGATTAGCATATAAAAACATTACTATATAAGAACTAAATGATTTATATGACTAATATTGAAAACGGGACAAATACATGAACATGAAAAAAAGATGAGTGCTTCCGAAAGCTGGAAGTTTCACATGCATTTTGGTTATAATCTAACAGAATCTCCCATAAATTTCAATGTACAGCTCAGCTGCGAGATGGGAATAGACTTGTGAGGAGAAATATGTATATATAGGGGTTCCTTCTTATGTGTTCAATATTATGTGTGAATTTATTTTAGGTTATATGTAAAAAAAATTCATCCAAATGGAAACCACTAAAATGCCCAAATTTTGACAAGTCATATCTCAAGGTGGGGAACATATTTTTGACTTCCATTTATTCTTGAATATTTAAGTTTGAACTGAGGTCAAATATATGAGTGGAAAGGGGTTTATAAGTTTGCAATTCTCTGTTTTATATTGTGTTTAGTGGGCAGATACGTACTCATATCTTGTGACAAATGTTTGAGCAGGGAACTTTCCTTCCATTAGTTGTGCCATCTAATGTCCTTCAAGCTGCCATGTGGTCAACCTGGCTAATAGTTCTCTGTTTCATGAAGGTATCGCACACATGAAACGCTACATCTTACGGTTCATATGCTATACATTATGTAAATAATCGAGTTTCCTTTACCAGTGATTGAACATTTCTTGCTCTTGGATTCACAGATGTTTCAAGCTTTGGCACGTGACCGACTTGACCGTTTGAATGCATCCCCATCTGCTACTCCATGGACGTATTTTCGGGTTTTTTCTGCGCTGTTGTTGGTGCTGTCTGTTGATATCCTTTGGTATATTTCCCCGTTTTATTCTCTCTAATTTCCAATGGATAATGTAAAATGGTCCGTATGCCTGCTGTTGGGTCTTCTGCCGTGTCTAGTGCTTGTTGGATATTGGTATTAATGTCAATCAGTTGATGCATTATTATGATGAAATGCATACTATTATATTTCATAAAACTACTATCATTCATACTGAACACCCTCTTAGTATGATGGTAGAGGTACCTCCTCTTTAGTGAGAGGACTTGAGTTCGAGTCTTGTCGCCTGCCGATAGGGGAAGATTTGATCAGGAAAAATATTTACCAACCAAAAAAAAAAAAAAAAAACACACTATCATTCGGATCCATGTGAAATAAAATTGTTGGATATCAATGAAATGATGCATTTCAAAAGAGGCATGGTACACATGTAGGATATGAGAGCTATTTTTGTACAATGGGTCAGCTTTATTTCTTTGGGTGGGACTAATTTGATCTGCCAGTTACATATTAGCCAGAAGTAATAAAATAATGAAGGCAAAATTAGCACGGATATACAGAAAAATATAATTTGGGGCATCCAGCCAATGAATAAATATATTCTTTGGTGCATCAAGCTTCTTTGGGACCATCAGAGTAACATCCTAATCATGTATTTATTTCATCGTTTTACTGAATCTGTATTGTTCATTTTCATGACTTGAGCAGTGAGACATGTATGCATACTGCACTCTTTTCTTTTACCCTTCCCTTATACATCTTGGATTCTAAAGGAATTTAAACCTTTGTTGAAGAGCACATATTATATATTTTTTGTTGAAGTTCAACTGTGGGTTTATTTATCCTTCTTTTTCTGTGTACTTGCAGGATAAGATTATGCATGATAGTATATGGAGCATTGAACACTACTATGTTCCTGTTGTTATTCTTTGAGCCTTTGAGTATCGCCTTTGAGACTCTTCAGGTAAATTCACCCAGGATATCTATAATTTGCATGAAAAGAAATAGAAACCTTTTTACGTTTGGGTATAGTTCTTATTGTAATGAAATATTTGGATGAGATTTCTATTGCAGATACCCATTAGATATCACCTCGATGTTTGAATATTTGTTGATATATTTTTTTGATATTATTTAATAAATGATTAGGTGAATGGGGTACTATTTTGGAAGTTGCATGCTGTTAAGATATTTTTCATCTGGTTGTTTGTGGATTCCGGGAACTGATATCTAGCTAAAATGAAGCTATCCTTTAATATCAAGGGAACATAACATCCAAATAAAATTATACTACCGCGTAGGAAGCTGATTCTAATATGGTTCTTTGGTATGTTAACTGCACTGCAGGGCATTATGGTTTATGGTGTTCAGCTGCTTGAAATGTGGCACCGTCAATCAGTTGAGAGCAAACCAGATTGCAAAGGATCTAAATTGTTTGATAAATCAGCAGCAGGTATTCCATATTGGTCATTGTTTAACTGTCTTTTGAGGGGCTGCTCTGGTGAACAGCCATTCAGCTTATTGACATGCCATCTGTTTTTAGCTTTGTGTGCACTGTGCTTTGATCTCATGTTAAGTCCTGCATTAGTGCATTGTTTATATTTAATCATGTACTGTTGAATAGCTCATGCTTTCTAGCTTCCCTTCTTTTGCTTCCTGGAAACAGGATAACATTGTACATATTTTTATTTAAGATTATGGAATATTTGTTTGTCAATATCTTGAAGTTCTTTTTGTGTATTATATTCTTTTATAAAATGCAAATTGTGGTTTGCCATCTTGTTGCTAAACTCCTCTGTTCTTTGACAGTTTTGACAAGTTCATAATCTTTTGTAAATTCAATAATCATGGTTTGTGGAATTGCTGCTGTTGTGGCATGTTGTTTGATGCATTATTATAGGTCATGTTCTGGGCTATTTACTCCTTTATGGTCTATTTTATACAAATGACTCACCGATATTCCTCAAATTCAGCACAATGCAAATTCTTGCTGTTCATCTGGCAGAAATGAGGACATTCTCTTCATGTTGTTATTTTAGTATGGTTTTTTGGTAATGCTGTTATAAAAAATGTGATTGCAGGCTTTTTATCAGAAATGAAAGGCATCCTCATTCGGAACTTTGGATTTTTCCTAGACCTTATGACATTATTAATGGCATTGGGTCATTACATGCTCATCTGGTGGCTTCATGGCATGGCATTCCATCTCATTGATGCGGTCCTTTTCTTGAATCTGCGTGTAAGTTTTTCTAGTTTTCTGTTCACTTTTACTGGTATTTTGTTGACGTGGAATATTCTTTGCTCGTGTATTTCTTGATCTTTTTGGTCCTTACTGTGAATAAGGCAGGCTTTGGTAGCTACAATTGTAAAGCGAATTAGAGGATATGTCAAACTGAAAAAAGCATTGAGCTTACTTGATGGTGTACTTCCTGATGCTACACATGAAGAGCTACATGCATATGATGATGAATGTGCCATTTGTCGGGTAAGCTGGGTTCCTTCATGTAACTGATTAATTTTATCCTTTCTCTTGATAATTAAAGATAATATTGTTTATATTGCAGGAACCAATGTCTAGAGCTAAAAGGCTGTGTTGCAATCACCTGTTTCATCTTGCTTGTTTGAGATCTTGGTATGATCAATACTTTTGTATTTGTCTGGAATATATTTTTGAAACATGTTTATCTTATGATGCAACCAAAGTATAATGTAAAATTATGGCTGTTCTTAAATTTTAATATTAAATAACATTGCTATAGTGGTATTATTGAATCCTGTGTTCGGTGATCTTCATTCCATCTTTTAGTGACATTTTTTTACCTCACTGCTAGGACAGTTATGTGAGGTGTCCATTACTTAGATGTAGGTGGATATCTATAATATTTCTTTATAGAAGTCCGTGCAGCTGGTAATTATATTTGAAACTTCTTCCTTATATCTGGTACTTTGTTGATTCAGAAGCTCTAGAAATCCCATGATTTGTGATGAATTTGAAAAGCTCTCCTATATAAGTCTAGATGTCTGTCAATATTTGGGGAACTCTTTCTGGATGTTTTTGACATTTATAATAATTGGGGGACATCACACCATTCCATCAAATTTTTTAAGAACTTCCCCTATTAAAACAATGTTGAGATTTTTCCAAACAACTGCATGTTTTGGTGATATTTTCAGAACTATCCTTATGAAGGCCATGTATCTTGAGGTACATGTCCAGCTCTTTGATTAAAGACAATGAGACTTGGATGATGAAATTTTGAAGCGATTTGAATGGAGGAATGGGCAAATGGCTTATGAGTACATATTGAATTTTACACAGATTATGCAACTAATAAGATTAGATTGCTCTGGTCTTCGAGGATATTTGACAAAAGGTGCTTAAAGGAAAAACCATAACCTAGAAAATGCGGAACATGAGGGTACTAAAATACAACTTTAGATGAATGAGTTTCATCATTAGATCACTGTTTTATGTAATTGCAACTGGATTTTCAACTTGAACATTTGGTTGGTCAGATATTTTGTTTTACTGATATATATTTATATATATAAGTAGATCAATTTTGTCGGACCTTGCTACTCTCCAGTTTTTCTGGTTTGTTCTTTGAGAAAAAAAGTAGGATATGTTTTTCTCTAGTTTTCATACCATTGGATTGATGTACTTTGAAACCACACATTTTTTATTTCACCACAAACATTTCAATCTTATTTGAATTTTAGTGCTATATAGAATAAGAACACCAGTTAATTGTAAGTTTGTAACTTGACATGATTACTTAATACCACTTCAGGGAATGGGAGTTCTGTGATATTATCTGAAGATTGAACTATTGCATTTGCTTTTTATTGTTCAACTTTATGAAGCTGGTAATGTCTTCCTTTTGGGCATTTTCCTTTGATTTGAAGAAATTAGAGGTAGAATGCCTACCATTTCTCAAAAAAAAAAAAAGCTGGTGGATGGCAAATACTTCTCCACTTGTGTAATTCCGCATTTTATTACTATTAATTTTTTTTTGAAAAGGATATGAACTTTTATTAATTAAAAGCCCCCGAACAAATGGAGACGAGGGATCTCCAAACTAAAGCATAATTGTGTAATTCCCCATTAGCAATATCATTATCACTGATTATCATTAACTTGCATAATTCAGGTTGGACCAAGGCCTAAATGGGGTTTATTCTTGCCCCACTTGTCGAAGGCCTCTCTTCCCATCCAGTCAGCGAGAACAAGTGAATTCTGGTGCCAGTGAAATTGTAAATGATGGGCAACTGGGTATGCAAAGGCGGCCAGGTTTGGATCTGCATACTACGGCGGCAAATGCAGTGCCTGAAGGGGTATTCCCAGGCCAGCATGGGAATCCTTCTGATCCTAGCACTTGGAGGTCCGACATCTCTTTCCTTTCCCCTGTTCCTCTACCATTTATATCTTTAGTTGTGGTGTTTCCATGCCATTGTTTCTTGTCACAACTAAATTTGTTCGACTTGAAATTATGCAATCCTTTTGGAATTCACAAGTAGTTACTTTGCCATATGCTCATCCTGTCATCTGAATATGAAGATGTTGGGAGTCAACTACTCGTCAGTGTTAGGTTATGGTTGCAAGTTAGATTTACCTGGACTTGTCAGATAGAAGATGAATCATCTTATCTGTATTTGACAAAAGTCATTGGCATTTATTCTTTATAAAAATCTCATTAGTCTGCCTCAGGCTTCTGCATGGCAGATTTTTGGATTTAGATTCTTGCTTTTGGACCATTCTGTGAATATCCAGAAAACCAAACTTCCAATGCCTCGCCACAGCATGTCCTGATGTTTATATGAAGAAAGGAGCGTTCAGGTTTGTTGTCGGGTGAAACATACATTGATTGCATGGTAGTCACGAATAGCACCTGTTAATATGTGGAATGTCAGTGGTTTTCTCTGATTTACCGTGTTGCATGAGCCCTTGTGTTTTTGCATATCATGTAACCATTCACATTTCATCCTTTCCTATTTGATGATGCAGAGGAGTGGGTTTTGATGCCAGTCTGGTGCCACCATGGTCCAACCCAGCAGGTGATGGTGCTGGCCCCTCCAATGGGATGAGACCAGCCGGAGTTGGTAGATTACAGATGATGATGAGGCATCTGGCATCTGTGAGTGAAAACTACGCTCACAACACACTCGAAGATACTTCCTGGAACCTTTGGCCTGCATGGCATGGTCAGCCATCCTCAGCTCCTGTTCGTCAACGACAGGATTTGAATCCTGGTGGAATACGTTTTAGAAGTACATCACCTTCCACAAATGAGAACCTGGCAGGCCTACTTGCCATGGCAGACACAGTCAGGGAGGTGTTGCCCCACATCCCTGATGATCTAATTTTTCAGGTATGCAGTTTGATTTTTCTCTGAAAATAATTTTCACAGGATTAATTTTCCTGAAAATGAAGTCTAAATCCAATGTTTGGTACATAGTAATTTTTTTCCCATGATTGTATTTTTGGTATTTTACCTATAAAATAAAAATAAAAGTTATAATGTTTTGTTATAACAAGGACAGTTTTGGTTATTTTGAGAGACAATTATCAAAATGTTATTGAGAACAAAAATAGTGTGGTTTTGGAAAATGGCTTCTGTAAAAGTTGCTTATGAAACAACCAAACATCACAATAAAAGTTGTTGCCAATGGAACTACTTTTACATTGAAACAAATGGTGCATAAGCTCGGTCGGCTTTAATATTTATTGTGATATATTGACCTCATATCTATATAACTCTCACTTGAATCCTCTGTTTCTCATGATCAGGACTTGCGACGAACCAACAACGTTGCCGTAACTGTGAATAACCTTCTTCAACTGCGATAATAAAAAAAATCAAATATACTCCTTCCCTCAATGCAGATTCGAAATCATGCTGGACTCAAGGCATATACAAGCTCTTGTATATTCTGAGCTGCTATAGATCAGGTGATGTGGGTAACAGCTCTTGTTCAAGTGCCACCCACATGTGTATATATATAAAACTTGCAACTTTTATCTCAATAGTTGCAACCCATATGAACAAGTCATGTCTGATGTTGCTCTTATCATTGTTTGTCCTTAAATTGAGCCCTCTTTGATTTCCAGTTGTGTTAGCTCGTACAAAGCGATTCGTGCTTTAAATTTGGAGGCAGTGGTACATTTTTTTGTTTTGTTTTGTGTGTCACTCTTTGGATGCCTGACAGAGAGTTGGGTGGTGGAGGAGGCTGACCCCCTCCCATCTCTCACCCCCCATCCCCTTCCATCTCTCTGCCCCCATCCCAAGCCTCCTCAGTCCACTGTCTACCTCCTCCCGCCGTGGCCGCTGCCTATGTTGCCTGTGGCCAACCCTCCCTCCCTCTCTCTTTCTCCTCTCCTTCCCTCTATTGTTCTTAGCAACCTTTTTTTTTTGGTTGGTTGGTGAGGATAGAGGGTTAAATGGTGGTGACAAATGTTCTTTTTTTTTTTTAGTCAGTTTTCCGGTGTCAAAAACTCATTCAATACATTTTCTTTGTCTTTTCTCTAGTCATTGTCTAACATGATAAATTGATGGTTAACTTTTGATGGTGAAAAAATTGGCTTACTCTGGACTTTTTGAAAATTGGGATAGGAGAATCATATTCACTTATAGGTGGGAATAAGCTGGTATTTGTATTCTAAGTCTTTTGTGGAATAGTGTTATTCAATCCAATTCATTCTATAGGTATAAAAGAACTCCACTATCAAATTAACTGTTATCACCACATATAAATTAAGTCAAATTATTTTTTTATATTTTATAAATAATTATCCACATTTTATTTACATTTTATCCATAATTCATTCATAGTCAATCAAACAACAAAAACTTCATTTTTTAACGAGAATAATTAAAAACATAACTAAACATAAAATTACTTATTTTACTGATATAATAGTTTATTTCTATAATAGTTATGAACCCTAGAATAATAGCTTATGTCTTTATTAAAAAAAGCCATCTAAATGAACATTTTTTTTAAGATTTAAGAATGTTATTTCCACCATCATCATTTAGTCATTTACTTGCAAACCAGACAAGATTATATAAAGGATATGGGTTGATTGAGTTATAAATAATTATAAGCAGTCTCAATTTGATGAAATCCAATCTCAAATCTACGTATCCACGCGTTCGTCTTGACGAGTCTTACGGAAGTAGTGATCGTTTGGGAATACTGTAATTTTGAAAGGTCATAACTTTCAAACCAATATCATAATCGTTATTTTTATATATCCACGTTATATCTATCTATTCTGACATAACTATACCCACATATTCCTTGCAAATAAATAGTTTTTTAGATTTATTCTCTTCTATTCCTATCTATTCCTCCCTTATTCTGTTATCCAAACAGAGCGTTGGTAAACTGTAATAACTATCCGTTGATACGTCCGTATAAAACCTAGAAGGAAGCTTTTAATGTTAATACATGGAAAAGAAGTATAGCTTATCCATTTAGCGATATAAAATAATAGGTAAAAATCCAAATAACCCCGGTAAACTGCATGAAATCCATATAATCCATTGATTTTTTTTAAAATCCAGATAAACCCTTGAAAACACCTAGAAAATCCAAATAGCTCACTGAGTTAAATTTTCGTTGACAGATTATGATTATTTTACTAATTTTCTATCTAGTTAACCCTGATTGAAAGCATAATATACCAAAACCCCTTTATAATGTGTTAAAAATATGAAAACTCCTCTATAAATAACGATTTTACCTTTCCGGATAGATTTTTATAATCTATCTGGAGGGGTAAAATTGATATGTACAGAAGTTTTTTTTAACAAATTGTGGGAGTTTTTTTGATATATTGTGTTTTTAGTCAGTGTTAACAAAATAGGATATTCATATAATATTCCTCATCTGTCAACACTTAGGGAGTTGAGGTTATTTAGATTTATATATGTATTTTCAGAGGTTATATATGTGTTTTCAGAGGGTTTTATGAACTTTTGAAAAAGGCAAGAGGTTATATGGATTAGTTTACAAGGGGTATTTTGAATTTGGGCGCGGTTATAGCTACCCCAAGCTATCCTATCCACCCCCATAAAGAAATTGATTTATCTCATATTTAACCCATCCCACGAGTTCGACATAGACGATGTCTTCTGTGTTTAAGATTGTTCGACATGGATCATGTCGATCGGGAATCAGAACTTTATTTCTAGTTCGACATAGACGATGTCTTCTATATTTAAGATGGTTCGACATGGATTATGTTGATCGTGAATGATAATGTACGTATGATGTAATAATTTTTTTGCTCTACTTTAATATGCATGTTTATGATAACATATATTCATTTAGGTGTAAGGCGATTGTTTTTTGCGTTGCCGTCAACCGACAAAAACATCGGAGGGCTGAAATGTTTTGAACGAATCATTGACCTTCATAAACAAAGTCAAGCAAAGTGATATGTGACCATTAGTTATAATATATCAATCACAAACAATGTGTATCACACTTTTATTTTTTAGATTCATGAGATAAATATGTTGGAGATTGTATCACAAACATTATAATTCAATAAGATTTGATTACATCAAAGATTTTAACACTTTATTATCAAAGTAAATCTAAGTTGTCAATATAAGAGTCAACCTGGTATTAATTTGTCAATAGTAACTACGTCGATCACATATCAGAAATTTTTAGTCTCTGTTCGACATGATTCATGTCGAACTAACTTAAACACATAAGACATCATCTATATCGAACAACCTTAAATAAAGAAGACATCGTCTATGTCTAATTGGAATTAAAATGTGATTAAAATTTCTTGTTTCCAACGACATGATCCACGTCGAACAATTTTAATCACATATGACATCGTCTATGTCGAATTCGTAGAGAGAGTTAGATATAAGATTTTTATTTAAATAAATGGAATGTCTAGGATAAGTAATGGGGTGGCTATAACCGCGGCCTTTGAATTTTCCCACAATTCTAACAATATTACCATGAAACGTACAAAATTAATCATCACCGTTGAATAAATGGACCCATCACAGCTTTAGGCGGCTAATAATGCGCTCACAACAGTCAAACCCATCTATACTTGAAAAACACTCGCGTTTCTCCCCTCGCGTAGCGCCCAAGAATCGGCGGAGATACCGTTGAGAGTATACGGTGATTATCACCGGGCGGTAACCCTAAAAGAATTGGAGACGCATTGCATATCTTCCCCGCACGAGACCTATATAAAAACACAACAACATAAAGCAACTCACTTTTTCGTCTTTCCTTCGATCAATCCGTTCACGCGATCTCTCGTCCTCGATTTCTTCCCCTTTAGGGTTTCCTTTCCAGAGGTAGTTTCATCTTCTCCCGTTTTAATGATCATCACTGTTATTAGTTTCTATTCGATCGATCTTTGTTGTTGAATTTTGGTTCTGAATCCCGATCTTTTTGTTTCTTCGCTTTTCCAGTTTTTGACGATCGGCCGAAATTTTCTTGTGTATTATGTATGTTTGGAAATTTCGGATTCTTATGAGTTCTTGATTAATTTGATGTTTCTTGTGTTTTTTCTGTTTTGTGTCAGGTATTTAGGATTTATCTTATCTATTCGTGGATGATGATTCTCTGATTTATTTTAAATTGTATGTTAAAAAACCTGAGGTCACGGATTTATTATTATTTAAATTGTGGAAGTCGCCATGTTGCACCACTCGTTCCTTTTTGTTTTCAATTCCTTAATCTCTTGTTTGGTTCGCGAATAGCTTAGTTGGGCGTAAAATAGTTATAAAGGAATAGAGGAGAATTAGATGATTTTCTGTTTGATTGCTATTCTTTTCTTGGTTTGGGTAAAATTTTCTGAATATATTTATAGATTGGATGATAAACATGTATAGTTATAGGGGTATCAAAGCATAACTATTACAATTTTTTCATGCTAAACAAACTTTTTTTTTTTTTTTTTGAGGATTAAGCCGATTCTTCCTTTATCCACTTGCTTATTTGCAAAACAAATGGGGAAGATAATAGTACATATGGTCATGGTTTGGGTGGGAGGTGTTTATTCTTCATTAGCGTCTGTGTTTCTGTAGCATCTGAGTTTTCTTCATATATTTCAGCATTTTGAGACATGGCCAGAAGCTACTTCAAGCAGGAGCATGACCTCGGTATGTGCTCTGACTTTGTTTACATGTGTTGTTGACTCTCTATTAGCGTGTTGTAGGCTTGTAGTTTGATCTTGTATTGTGAGATTGTGTATCGAATGATTGATTCTATGTTGTGTGTTTATATGCTCATGTACAGAGAAGAGACGCGCAGAGGCTGCTCGGATCAGGGAGAAGTACCCGGACAGAATTCCGGTGAGTTCTTATCCCTTTTTTTTTCCTTTGTGTTTCTGTTCACCCAATGACGTTGTGTGTGAGGCTTCCTTTCTTTGCATCTTTGTTGGTCTGAATTGTGACTTGCATTGTGATTGTTAAATTGAGTAGGGTGCAAAGTGATCTTTTTATTTGTTGTCTGTGGTATTTTTTTTGTTCATACATGACAACTTTTTTTTTATAGATGTTTTTGGGATATTTGATTTGTACAGAGTTGTTCCTCTGATCTGCTTTCGTTTGTGCTTTCAATTTTTTCTTAGAAAAGGAGAATTTTCTCACCTGATATTTATATATCCTTACCGTTATTATGATATGAAATATAGGCTTTAGGCAATGCTTTTGTTTTTACTATTGTTTATTTGTTGAAGATTGTTTTTATCATTGTTAATTCTATAGTTATTCATGTTTTTTTTACAAGTTTATCTCAGATGAGATTGATACTTTTATAAATGAAAAGTAGAAGGTTGGAAACTTGGAATGCAACCCAAGGGGTTTGGGGAAGGGGGGGGGGGGGTCGCAAACCTATTATGGGGCTACTAGTATTTTTTCTATATGATGTTGTTTCTCCTATTTGTTTCTTGTTGGACAGTAAAAAATGAGAAAATCAATACTCTGATGGTCATGACTCATGACCTATATGACTATTAAATTGTTTAATTTAAGTATTTTAAATGAGCATTTTGATTTTCTTTGTAATAAGTTGGTGAATGATATTTTGAAAAGTTAGTTTTTTTAGTTGAGTTAGTGTTTTTTTTTTTTTTAATAACAATAGTTGTCTGATTTTTTGTTGTTTTGATTAAATCCCGACTATTTATTCATTACAATTTTAACCGATCATGTTAAATGGGACAAGCCTGTTAACAGTCTGCCCCATTTATTTTTACGGCTAGACGGGTTGGGCATACAGGCCCAAGTGGCCGCTTAATGAACAAGCTGGTTAGGCAAACAAGCTCCTAGGCCTATATTGTCGCCAAGCTGCCTAGGCGTGCACAGACAACTATGCTTGAAAGACATATTGCTGTTTGATTTTGTAGCCCCTGCTGCCTGAATGAACATACTAAACAGCCTTATTCTTTTGTGTCCTTGTTATGAAGTAATTTTTTTGCAGTATGCAATTTTAATCCTTTAGTGTCCATCTTGGGTCTTGAATTCTCCCTCATTCAGTCTAGCGATTCACAAATGCACTCCTCTCATGCAAATTCACAATCAAACAAATTGTTGATGGGCAGTTGTATAATTGCACGATAAAAGCAGTTGGGTTGATCTTTTTTAGAATTCTACAGTGTTTTGTCATGTTTGACGCTGTTCCATATTGGCCTATATTTGTTGGGAATGGATAATGTGTGCTAAAGATGAGGTATTACGATGTTATATAGATGCTATGCTGATACGTGTTTAAGAATGTCTGTATACCCTTAATCTTGAATATCTGCATATCATTCACCATTTATGGGATTGGTTGTATGCTACCACTTGTGCCCTGCAACTGCCAAATTAGATGGAGACGTGGAACTTAACTGATGGAAGCACACTGACCAAAATTAATGGGCAACTTAGATGCATTTAAAATTAGTTGGTAGATTTATTCTCTTATGATTTTTATAATACACCTACTAGAAATGTAAAACAGTCTATTCTAAATGTATTTTGATATAGATTTGTTCTGCATCATACTGTATTAATAGGATACAGGTATGAATTTTTGTTCCAGAGGCGAAAAGTGATTTGGAAAATCGATGTTCTTAAATGCAACTTGTGGATGTAATGGACACAAAATCCGAAATGCTAGCAAAAAGTTGCAATATTTTACAGTTTGCAACTGTTTTCTACCATGTTCACTTTGCTCCATAATCACCTGTGACAGGAAAGGTGTTTATGTTAACCAAGCTTATTTTGTCCCATCAATTAGATATTTAATGATTTTTTTGTTTAAGAGTGGAAAGCATGCATGGCAGTCTACTTTGATGATTGTAGCTTGTGTGGGACTTGCAGGAACTCTTTCGAGGGAACACTGGAACTTTAGTTCAGTGTGGAAATTGTGTCTGTGGGAGAAAGATCAGTTGAGGTTGCCACTGAAATTTGTTATAAACTTATGCTCATGCTCTAACTCTTTACTGGACAATGTGGGATGGTCATATAATCATATTGTGTTGGAGAAAATTGTCTATGTTGGTGATTAGATTTGTTGAGGTGCCCATTTGGTTGCCTGCTTTAGCTTATTTATCTTTCTGGCTTTAGCAAGTAGAGACTGCTACTGAATAGTCATGTTACCTGTCTATTCTGCTTTATAGATAAAGTGAATATATATGCTAGGCATTTGTTTTTGCCAATGTTTAAAGGCCAAGTATGTGAAAACTATAATATCCTGCAATTCTCGTGCTGATGTCTATTTTTATGTGTTTTGTAATTTCAAGGTGATTGTGGAGAAGGCGGAGAGAAGTGACATTCCAAATATTGATAAGAAAAAGTAAGTACATATTAGTCACTGAAGAGCTGCATCCTGCACATTCAAGTTGTCTGAAAACTAATAATACCAACCTAGCATTTACAACATCATTCTTCATTTCTCTGAAAAGGAAATCAGTGGTGCAATATGGTGCTTGTTATTTTGTTCCTTAATTTGGCTTTGTAATCTGTTAAAAAAAAAAACAATATAGGTACCTGGTGCCAGCTGACTTAACTGTGGGGCAATTTGTCTATGTGATTCGCAAGAGGATCAAATTAAGTGCAGAGAAGGCGATATTCATATTTGTTGACAATGTCCTTCCTCCTACAGGTGACCTCTCCCTCTCCCTCTCCCTCTCCCTCCCTCCCTCTGTGTGTGTGAGTGAATGAAATCCAAGTTCGTGAATGAAATCCAAGTTCATGCGTCTCTGATTCACAATTTGGGTAATTTGTTGTTTTGATTTGTTGCAGGAGCTATAATGTCGGCCATCTATGATGAAAAGAAGGATGAAGATGGGTTCCTGTATGTCACTTACAGTGGCGAGAACACATTCGGTTTAAAGATTGATTAATGCGTGGTTTGTGGATATCCATCTCTACTATCAACTCCATTTCTCTTCATATTTCAATGCTTCAATTTAATTCCTTCCCAGATTACTAGACTGGTGGTAAATTGTACAGTCCTACTCTGTATATAGTTTACATGTGATGCCAATGCTTTAAATAATCAATTTGGTACACTTATCCATTCTCTGTTTTGGCTAATTTCTTTCGGGTTGGATTTTTCTTTGAAATGTTTTTTTTTTTAAGCATAAAATTATGCCCTCCCAGATAAGATGGTTGTGCCTACTAGGTGGGTCTCAAGTGTTTATTATGTTTATGGGTTATGTAATGTAACCTCTTTGAGTTTGGTGTGAGACATGAACAAGGTTATCAATGAGTGGGGCTACGAAGAACACACTGTTGGAACAGTTTGGTGATCTTCAATGATCCTCAAGAAGGTTTATATATATTATCAAATGGTGACAAGATCCAATTCCAAAATGTATAACATGTATTGGAGATTTAGAGAGGTGGAAGGTGTAATTTGTTTATGTCACCCCTCTTAAAACTGAACCGTGTTTCAGACCCGGGAACTTCTTTAATAAGAAGCTACCAGTTTGGAACTTTTAAAATGACCAATGTTGGACTCAGAACAGCTCCAAACGCAATTCACACCTCATCGGGGGGATGTATATTATATGCTTTTATAAATATTATAGTTCACTTAATGATGTATATGTTTTTGTAAAAAATGAAATACATGAACTCATTTATCAATCATCAAATGTGAAAAATTCTAACATGGCATATATAGGTATGTATATTTGAGACTATAAAATGGACTGATTTTAACGATTCTCCTTAAAAATTTGGAACTTGGATTGTGGGTTAGACAGTAAAGTGAAATCTAAGAAAAATTGAATAATGTAATCATCAATTTTTTTTTAATATTTAATAAATAATTATATGACATTTTGGGTTCCTTTCCATCAAATTTGGGTATGTTTTTATTTATAATAAAATGCATTATTTTTTTTCGTAAAAAACACATGCTCATATATAAATAATTAAATGCATATACTTTTATTTTATATATTTTTAATGGAGTATATATAATGCAATGTCAGTGGTTTCATACATGATACATTCCACAAAATTAAAGTGAGTGCAAAAATTGCTATGTATATATATTATATAAACGCCCATGTTCAAAACACAATATTTGAGACCAAATTGGATCCATCGTTGTGAAAGCTCATCATTGATGCCATAAAAATTGAACTCACCGTACCGTATGACACGTTACATTGTAGACAAACATGTTTTTCTATGAATCAAAACCTGTTTTCAGCTCCCCCGAGAAGGAGAAATTGTTAATACCCACTTCCATCGTAAAATGCAGAAAGAGAGAGAGATATAGAGAGAGTGGACGAAGAAGGAAGGGAGGGCGGCGTAGAGACAACGGAGGCGGTAATGGCGGGAGCGATGCGAGGCATTCACGAGACCAAAAAAAAAAAAAACCACTCCCAACAAAGTCCAAAGGTCAACGAGTCTTGGAGACCGAATCCCGAGACACTCGTCGGCACTCACGCTGCATGGTTGGACCACACTCGCACGAGTGGCCGGCCGGTCTCTTCTTCAGTGGTCGTCGTCTCATCTCTTTTAGATGAAGTATTATAAAAAAATATTATTCATTTGAAAAATATTATTTTAGATGAAGTATTATAAAAAAACTCGGAATATTAGGGATATGATTTTTTTTCATGTTTTTAAAAAAATATATTTTAATACTAAAAATTGAAACAAACTTTTAAATTAAATATGCTTTTTTTAAAACTGTTTGAAAACATATTTTGATTTTTTTATTTTTACAAAAATAAAAATCAATCTACACGTATTCCCAAATGACCCAAACACATAGAATTGTCTCTGTTTGGGGTAGTGGAATAGAGGAAAGTTGAGAAGAATAAGGTGGAAGAAGCCCAAAAATATGTTTGTTTGTAAAAAATGAATGTGTATATCGACATAGATATCTATGCTCGAAGAGGTGAAAATAAATTGGTTTTGGTATTTAAATCCCATGAAATTGTGTTATTCCACCAAATTTATTTTACTGATATAAGGGGACTCACGTGTGAAATTAACTGTCATCAACTTTTATGAATCAAATGACTTACATGTCTACTTAATTTTTTTCATTTTTATAATTTTTTATTTATATTTTATTCAGGTTTCATTTATGATCAACAAAATAATTAAAACTTAATCATTAGTTTTCAACTAAATATAAAAATAACTTATTCTTTATCTATAATAGAATAGATAACTATATATCTTATACTCTTTCCTCCCGTATGACGTGAGAAATAAGCCCAGAATAAGAAAGAATACAGGAGAATAGTAAAAAAAAGTTATTTGTTTTGACAGAATAAACCCCGATAGTTATGTCTGGATAAGCTAGGATAAGGCCTGATAACTATTCTAAGAAAATGTTGGAATTGCTTATTAGGCCTTATCTATAGCCTTATCTATGCCAATGGATAAAAATACCCTTCTCTGTCATTTTAAAAAATTTATCTCATCTAACAGTCTCACACAGATTTCAAAAACTGTCACATCTATCAAATCAATCATACATTTCTCACACTATTTCCAGGGGTATAGTTGTCATTTAAAAAGTCATAAACTCTTATTCATCCCTTATCAACTATTTATCATCACTTTATCCAAGATGCACTAAAAAAAAAAAAATCATTTTTACGTTTTCCAATGAGAATAACAGAAAATACAACCAAACAAAAAATTACTTATTCAGTCTGAATTGTTATCTATCCTAGTATAGCTATCAGGAGCGAATAACCTAATGTCACACCCCATACGAAGGGTTATTTGATCAGATCTGGTGTCCATTTTTTTATCCTACTTTTAGCCCCATCAATAATACGAGTATTCCCATGGCTGAGTATACATGCTCATGTGAATGTTCAAATTGGTACAAGTAACATCAAGGTTACATGCGGGACCCTTTTATATTAAAATTAAAACAAAAGATTAAAAGAGGAGCATTTTATTCACACAAATTTCTTTATCATATAATGTTACAAGAGAATAGTAAAAAAAAGCTGTTTGTTTTGACAGAATAAACCCCGATAGTTATGTCTGAATAAGTTAGGATAAGGCCTGATAACTATTCTCAGAAAATTGTGGAATTGCTTATCAAGGCTTATCTATACCAATGGATAAAAATATCATTCTCTGTCATTTTAAAAAATTTATCTCACCTAACAGACTCACAGATATTCAAAAAACTGTCACATCTATTAAATCAATCATATATTTCTTGCACTATTCCTAAGGGGTATAATTGTCATTTAAAAAATCCCTTGTCATTTAAAACTCTTATTCATCCCTTATCAACCATTTATCATCACTTTATCCAAGGTGAACCAAACAACAAAAAAGTCATTTTTACGTTTCCCAATGAGAATAACAAAAAAAACAACCAAACAAAAAATTGCTTATTCAGCCTGGATTGTTATCTATCCCAGTATAACTATCGGGAGCGAATAACCCAATTTCACACCCCATACGGGGGGTTAGGGGACAACCCTGCAAACAGACAGTCACACGTGTTTTAATTTTTAAAAATAACAAACATCGTTGTTTTAATAAAAAAAAAAAGTGTATATCACTCGTATTTGAATTAAATAAACCAATTAAAAATAATTAATTAAATAAACCAATTAAAAATAATTAATTAAAAAAATATATAACTCACCCAAGAGCATTCCAACTACACTATCTAAATATTCGATACATTTAAGAGTCAATAAAGACAGGAAGCCATTTAAGGAGTGTATTTTTCAACCTTGATCCCTATGTGGGGCCCATTGGGAGTATTTATTTCACAAAGTGTGATGTGAGACCCATGTAACAAGGAACTAAATTTCATTTCTATATGTGGGGAGACACTGGAGAATGCTAAATGTTAAATATAAGGAGTCCACTGAAGCTCTTTTTTATTTTTTATCTCTCCAAATACGAGTAAAGAGTCTTCAACTCCGGTGACACTGGAGATGCTCTAAGGAGGTATATATTTAACTGGATTGCTATGAAAGGTGTTGAAGTGCATATAATAAGACCCTTTCTTTTTAGAATCACATACATGCATCTTTGCACACACTGACGAAAACCAACCTCTGCATGGAGTGGACTCACAGGAGGAAATCAAATATCTTTTTTTTTTTAGTCATGATACTCAGACCTCAAAATATAAACCTCATTCATAAATCCCATGAGGTGTCATCATCTCATTGGTTGGCTTGTTGACTTTTCAAAAGGGTAAAAATGACAAAATACAAATCTGCCATTCATTAAAAATCTGTCCTATTAACCTAAATCCCCCCTTTTTCTATTCAGTTATGACTCTTTCATGTGGATCTTGAAATCCATTTATGATAAAAAAAAAATCTTTTACATTCCGAATCAACGTGAAGAACTCCTCCATCTTCTTCTCTTCCTCCCCTTCATTTACAAGTTACAACTACTTCACCTCCACGAGAAACAAAAGCTGTTGCTGGTCTTTTCGTTTTGTCACCTTCCATAGATGTCAATGACCCAAGTAAATCTTTTCTGTGTTGCTAGTCTATGAGAAGTGAAAACAAAAACATGTGAGTGCTCCTCTTCGGATCACCATTGTGGAAGCCATGGAAGCTTTGCTTCGACTTTCATTATGGTTTTTTTTTTCTGTATTAAAAACATATTATTTATGAAAATAGAGAAAGAAAAGTAAAATGATTAAATGTAACAGAAGTACGTGAATATAACAGTTTTATTACATTATAATGTAACCATATTGTATAAATGTATCTATTTCGCAGCAATAAACACATGTAATTGACTGTTATATTTATGAATGTAACAAATCTAAATCAATACACGCATGCGTTTGACTGTTGCATTTACGAATGTAACAAAAATAATACAAATATGAAAAATGAATATTTATATTGTCAACGATGTAACAGTAACATCATACAAACTATATATATAAAAAATTTAACAGTATCGAGTGTTACATTTAAGATATGGGAGCAAAAACAAATCAAACTATGAAAAATGACATTCAATACATAAAAAAATTCGTATTTAAAATTTAAAACAATCAGCAAAACACACTTCGATTATGAATTAAATCGAAATCGAAAAAAAAAATCCGTAACTTCAAATTTCTCCGAAGTAAAAATTAGGGCCGTGGAGATTCCTCAAGACCTCAAGCAGAAAGATTGACGAGGAAGGAATAAAAAAAAATGAAAATAAAAATCCCATAGTCGGTTACACATATGGAAAAAAGTTAAAACGTAATTGTCTCCTCGTTTTGTGGGGATCAGTTACAAAAAAAAAAAAAAATCACACAGGGGTATAATAGATATTAAACATATGCCACCTGATGGGGCATGTGAAGTTGGGGATTGGGAATCATTATTGTTTTTTTTTTTTGTTTTTTTGGGTGATGCATGTGTTGGTACTTCATACATGGAGGTGTAAAACGGGCCCAGCCGTGCCGGTCTATTAACCTTGAAGGGCCGTGCCATGCCTGGCCCGTCAAGCGAAGGCCACCCACGGGCTTAGCGGGCCAGCCTATGATTTTTTAAAAAATAGATTTTTAAAATTTCAAATGGTAAACTTTACTTTTCTCAATATTCTACACACAAAAATTATATAAATGTATTACATATACATATATACACACAAAAATATCATATATACTTGATAAAACAATGAAATAAGACACTTATTCAATATATTTTATACTCCATCTATTGTGAATTCTTACGTCGTACTGTGGTTATCATGCCGTGTCGTGTCGAAAACGGTCCACGTATTACAAGACTGACCCGATACAGCTCATAAACCTTAACGTGTCGTGTCGTGCCATACCGTTAACGTGCTATGCGATACATGTTTCCTAACATGTCGTGCTTTGTGCCGTGCCCTGCTGTGCTAGCACAGCACCTCTGTTCATATACTATACATGCGATATATATATACACACACACGTTGAGAGGGTAATGTTTGGTGGGTCACCACAGCAGTGACACCGTCCATAAAACATCCCACACATTAAATAACCGTTTCTATGATCTCCACTTAAAGCAATTGAATGTTGTTCGTATTTTCACACAAACTTTCGGAGGAGAAGATGAGACCTCCTCACACGTGGAACTGTTCATCTTGTTGTGTGTGTATGTGTATATATATATATATATAGGGTCGGTCCAGACTTAGGCCTACATGTCTTCTTCTAATTGTTTGTTTGAACACCGACTTTCAATGTCTGCCTCTGTTGATTTGATTTGCTCGTGTGTTTGTCTTAGGATCAGTCATTCAAATTCTTATCAACAAAAAAACAAAAAAGAATTCATTAAAATCTTAATTTACACTGTTTTCTTTTAAGATTTCGTTATTTTAACTATGATGGATCGGCGCGAACTGAGTTTTAAAAAAATCAGCCAGTACTTCTTTCTTTGTAAAAAAAAAGTTTAAAGATATGACTTTTTTTTTATACATATCTTTAAAAATTTTTTTTTTAAGGAATGTTGTTGGGATTTTGTTTGGTTTGAATTTCTAGTATATGATCTATTCTTGAAATGATAAAAAACTTGTGAGGGTCATGCTTTCATACGTGAATATGGTGGAACCGTTATATATTATAGGGACTGATGATGTGTGCAGAATATTGTTTGTGGGGATCGAGCTACCTGATCAGCTCACGGGGTCTAAGATTTTTCATGTATTGACATTTTTGTTCTTAATGAGATGTTATTATAAAAATGCATTTCATATTTTTTTATCAGGTCCTAATGTTGTTATTTTCTGTGTGACCATTGAAAAAACTTTTCATTGATAGTAGATTGATATCTGGTGTGCTCCGTGAACGTAGACAAGGTTTGCCAAACCACATAATTCTTTGTATATTTCATTTGATTTGTTTAATTTTCTCTTGATCGATTGCATTCTAAGATCCAGAATTCGTAATAGGTATTAAGTATGATCATTCAAGATATTCTAAGATTATGCAAATGGAATACCTTTTACCATCATCAACATGTTTTGAATGTTTCTAAAATTATATATACTTATCTATTAAAATTAGTTTTTAAAATCATATTTTTAATCATACTTAAAATATCCCCCACTAAACAAAGAACCAAGTATAGATTATTAGCCTCAAAAGGTTTTGACACCCCTAGTCTCTTTTTTTTAAGCCTCAAGGGCATATTCATTTATCTGAAGAATAAATCTTCATTACCTCAAACAAGAGCCTAAAACTCAAAGTTGGGCTAAAAATAGGTCTCCATGTAACATTTTTCTAAACGCAGCAATACGTGTGGGAAAACTCTAAACAATCTCCACAGGCCAAAACTTATTGATTGTTGTTAGACAACTTTTTTTTAACTTCGATTCTAGTTTCATAAACGTCGATAGAAAATTACCGAAACATATATTTACATTAACGAGGTATATGTTTCTATAAAAAAATTTTATATTTTTTATAAATGCATCCATGCAATTCATTGGAGTATATACTTTACTTTTTATAAAAACATATGTCTCATTAGATGATGTATATTATTTTAAAAAAATTTAAAATATGTATAAACTGAAATTCCATTGAAAAAACGGTTCAAAGTAACATTATTCAAAACTATTATTATTATTATTATATTATTATTTATATCTTGTTAAAGCCAAACTCTTTAAAGCACTTGCGAAATTTTAGAATTGTTTTCACTTTATCATATATATATACCCTCATTGAAAGAGTCTCACCAACTTCTTCTCTTCCCCTCTGTGAAGAGTGTCAGTCCCTGGTCTCATCTCAAAACCCAATCGAAAGGCAGACTTGAAGAGAAGGTGCAGCAGACAGAGGAAGACAACCCTCCATATCTTTTCCACAGCCCCCACTCACCTGCACCTTCACCTCCTACAATACCCTGCATTCAATGCTCTCTCTCTCTCTCTCTCTACATATATAAATAGTTATACAAATAACTAGCTTTCCCATAAATCACTCAAACACAAAGCCAACAAACATCCTTCAAATTCCCCCCCTCAAGAAGCTCATATTCTTCACTCAACATTCTAACACCACCAACACCATGTCTTCTCTCCTCTTACTCTTCCTTCTCTTATCATCACTCACTATTCATTCATGCAATGCCAGACGTCTTCATGCAAGCAACACAGACTCTCCTCATCAACAACCCATCAAGGTTTGAAAATCTAACAAACGATTCTCACCTTTGTTTTTATGTTAGTAAAACCAAAACACACAGTGAAAACTCAAAATCATGTGTTCCCTTCTTGTAGAATGTGGAGAAGTTAACCAGTGAGGCTTCTTCAATGCAACCCAAGTTCACAACAATGGAAGAAGAACAAAAACAGACATCCGAGAAGGAAGAGAGAGCTGGATCAGGTGTTGTACGAACCCAGTCTCTGGTTACAGTTCCATGGAAGGTACCCCATGAGAGACACAGAGAACAACAACCAGGGTTCAATGTAGATTATGATCCACCCAAGACTCACCCTCCCTCCCACAACTGAAATTTTTTGTCTTCTTTCACTGCCTCTCTCTATCTAGATTCTGTTTTGTGTCTTCTTAAATATAAATATCAATTTTGGGTATTTTTTTTTTTTGTTATATCTTCACATATATTCTAGATGTAGTGTTTACACAAAAGGAAAAACTCTTGACAACCCTTCAACATGGAGATCACTTTCAAGCTCATGCATTTCATGGTGTGTGTGTGTGTGTGTGGGGTTAAGAGTTGTGAGATTTTTAATGATGATGATGGGGTTGCAGGATTTGATGATATTCTAAACTGTTCTTCTAATGTGGGTTTGCAACCAAACTACTAAAGTAGAGGTAATTTACACCACACTTTATCATTTGTTTTTGTTATTTTGAGTGTGTGTGGAGGTGGTGTAGAAGAATTTGGGGACAAGAAGTGGTTATAGAGTTTAAGGTGTAGGGGAGAGTGGTGACCAATTGATTCATTTGCCCATACATACCTCCTCATGCATGCATACAGTACTAACACTGAGGATGATTTGCACCAAAGAGATGCAAATGGAAAGGTTTGATAAGCCAAAGGTTTGGGAGTCAGAGACCGTTGTGTTGCCATGGCCACCGATGTGGCCATATTGTCAAATGAGAATGGAGTCCCAGCCGGAGACACGGCGGCGGACATGGATTATGAGAAACCCCACAGAGGACCTCCCATTAACAACAAATAATCCCTAACCACACTTTAAATTCATGTTGGGATCATATCTTACGCCCCACCATATATTTCTTCAATGGCTGCAGAATTTTTTTTTTTTTTTTTGAACTGAATTGATGATACTGATACAATTGTTCTTTTTTAATTTCCCTTGTCTCCATCCGTGTTCAAGTGATGATTGTATGCATATAACAATGTCAAGAGAGAACATAATGTGTGGGCAGTTCAATGGCTATTGTAGGCATATGGTGGTTGGTTTGATCATAAATGGAAGAGGCAGTTATGTGTTACCTTTGGCAGTTTTTTTTTTCCATTATATACATATATTGCTAATTCCCCACATGGGTTTAGGGTTTATGCTGGGGTCTGTCTGTCTGTCTACCTATTTAAGTATTTATACTGTTCACTGAATCCATCATGGAAATTTTCTTTTACCACATCTGAGCATCTCTGCCTTTTCTGTCAAATTTGAACTCACTGAGAAAAAGTTTGACTGAATTTAGAGAGGAGGGTTTTAAAGATCCAAAGGACCCACCTTCAGTTTTTATTTCTAAATTTATGCCCATAAAGGAGAAGGAAAACAAAGATCTCAGATGCCAAAAACATCACACTGTGGTTTTTTGTCTCACTTGTTGAAAAGCAATGGATCACCAGGTTAACCTTGAGTACCGGTCAGGATTCATATTATGTATCTCCTTCAACTTGCATTTCATTCTCCAACCAATTTAATGATCTTCAACAACTTGTACCAGATCCAGTAAGAAATTATCAAAGATTCCAGTTTGGGTGAGAAAAAATTGGGATGATTGTGCCTATCTTTACCTACCATTAATAGTCTCTGCTTGGGAGGTTGACTCAGATTTTTTATTTATTACTTTTAGTCTAGTGAGATCCATAAGTGAAGAGAACGAACAGAACTTGCATAAATAGTGTTTCCCAAAAACCAAGAAGAGGGAACATGTGGTTTAGGGCACAGATTACAAAAAAATGGTCCTTTAAAAGCACTCCAATACAAGCCCTAAGTAGGGACAATGGTTTTCATCCATTTCAAGGATGTCCCCCTAATTAAAATATTCAAATACATAATTACCAAGTTGAACAAAACAGCACACACAAATAAAAAATAATTAAATGAAATTTTTGCCCCCTCCAAAAAAGACAAACATCCCCAACCCAATTCCCTAACAAAAATCCTTCAAACTTTCTATGAGGTTTGATAAATATTGTTAAAATCCAAAGAAGACTTTTCAAGTGCTACAGCTCACCACAAATGGTTTAATAGAATCAATGAATTGAGGGGTCCTGATCCCTAGCTTGAGATCCACCTCCCCACCACCCAACCAGAAGAAATCAGGGTCCAATCTGGCAATCGCTTCATCCAAGATAACCTGAAAAACAATCCACCTATTAATATCAAAAACATCATTCATCATATACATGTATGCTACTGTTGATGAAAAGGAAACAAAACTGAAATTTCTCCTCTTGAGATCCTAGCAAATTTGGGATTCTAACCCGTAAGGGGGGGTTGGCTTTTTGGTTAAAGTCAACACCAATGAGGCCATATAAAACTTTTAGCAATTCCCAATTGATCTAAAAAGTTGACTACCAGTGAGGCAGTGACAGTTCCATTTGCAACTAATCCAGTGATGCCTACATTTTTTTGTTCTAAACAATACACAATGCAAGACCACCACTGAAATATTAACTGTATCAAATAGAGGCAACCCCTAAAGGCTTTTTAGGTTTTCTCTTTTAGCTTGAGATGTTCTAAGAACAATGCAACCATATTAATCACTTGTGTGAATTGCTTTGCATAGCAATTAAGGGAAATGGATGCTTACGATTGTGAATTTGCAATGCCTTGGGTTATCTCCTGTAAAAAATCAGTCTCACCACACTCATACAAACAGTTGTTTAGCTCATTATATAACCTCCCTGATGATCAGATTAATGGGTAATTATACAGTGAAAGTGGGGAAATGCCTTTATGTGTAATAATAAATGGAAAAATAGTTGTGTTGCATCAGATATGAATTTAATATCCAATTGACAAGATTTGTTTTTTCTCTTTTTTCAGAAAAGTTTCCACGTATCCAGTCAGGTGAGAACCTTATTGTTACTCTTCACATTTAGTCAGACCTAAAATGACAGAAATGCCCTTTTCATAACAACACACTCATTGAATTGCAAATTTCCTTTTCCCTTTCCTTACTTTGTCATCTCCATCTTCTCAGCTTCCTCAAGCTGCTTCATTGGAATAGATGAGAAATTCCAGGCAAAAAATGGGACCAATTTTTAAGGCACTATTCTTCCACATCTTTTCGGTCATCCTCAAACTCCTACCACTTCATGATAATCACAATTTGAACATCCGACTCTTTCCCTGCTACCACTGCCAGCCCCTATAGTTAATAGGGTCATAATGCCAGGTCGACACAGGATCAGAAAGCATTGGAGATCAATCGATCAATACACAAAGGGCATTGTAGATATGATCATCAGGTTACTCAAAGAACTTCAGGGTGAAATAGTAATTTAGATATGCAAAATCAAAAGGTTAAACTATACATTTTAGCAGGTGGGGGCATACTATAGTTTAAGATCTCTGAAAATCAACTAAAACGGGGGGTTTTTCTCTGGTGCTTGAATTTATTTGCATAGTGAATTAAATTTTGGTATAGAATGAACATCATTATTCTGCCTGGGAGTTGAAACAATTCCTATCAGGTTGATAGTCTGTCTGTCAGACTCTCAATTAAATATAAACATTTGCTGCACCAGTGTGGCCCTCAGTTTTACTTAACAAGAGAAAAAAAGGGAGTAGACCATATTTACTCCCCCCTATAGGATGTTGACAAATTCATTTTTAAGTGGTTCCATCAGATCTGAACCCTTCAAAAGAGTATGGATCCTTTGATCTACCCATCAATAGGGACAAACTATAACATCTACAAGTTCAACCCTCGAATTTTTCTCACCATTGAATGCCAACATTAGCATATAGATGCTAGTGTATGCAAGCACACCCAAGAAAAGACACTATTGGCAAGAGTATAATGCACGCAACAATGGCTGTGCATTGAAATGAATAACTCCATCCAATGCTTCAAGCAACTGATGTCGTCATCTACAGAAAGTATAAAAATGGACCACATAAAAATAAGACCCTCTCATGCTCAATACCACACAATCGTTCAATCACAATCAACCAATCAGATGTCAATCCAATGGAGGAGTCTCAGCTGAACCTCTCTGTTCATTACATAATAAGACTATACGATTTTCCAGTAGGCTCACTTCCCATGTATCATCATTAGCCATAACTATAACACCAAGTTTCATCACGCACGATTTTTTTATTTTTATGAAATGGTAGGCATGAGCAATCAAAATCAAAGGAAACATGCCCAAAGCGTTAAAACAGATAGAGGAGGGGTCTACCAAAAAGCACTACAGACCACACCCCTTACTCTTCAACAATGATATTACCCCCTACATACATAACCCTGCTTTCCCCCAGCACAAGCCACACCCCATTCTTTGACAAGGTTAATCACCATGTCCCAAATGTTCTCGACGTATACTCTTGAGTATACATTGAGAACATCGTCCTGCAAGATATATTATTTGTATTTACAGACATGTAATAATTACACATGAAAACAATATCAGTTGGCACATTAATAATCCTAAATAAAGGAATTGGATTTGAAATCGGGAAGGAGTGACGTTTGCAGAAATTAGTTATATCTTAAGGCTTAGAGGATCCATGTTGGTCAACAAACTGTCTACGTATAAGAATTTACAAAACAAGAAACCCTCTGTATTAAGAAACGGTCTGCTCTATCTTGATGCTTAGTGAATCTATGTTGATCAAGAGACTAAGTATTAGAATTTGCAAAACATGGATCAAGCATTCTGTGGAAATGATGACAAAATAAGATCATCTGCAGATGAAGCAGAGGAAAAAAAATGCCCCAGTAGTACCCTAATATTTGGAGGTTATGACTAGAGATCTTCCTGATTATATAAATATTTTATGATGATTTTTCTGATAGTTGTTATCACTGGAATGCCAAAGATAACAATCACTTCATGCATAACGTTATTACTTGAAAATCTGAAGTTCAAGATGTGCTAACCGGTACCATATTAGTTATCTATTATGCATTGAGTAACATAAATGAGATATTAGATGAAGCTTCAATTACCGGGATGTTTGTCTTCATGCCAACGCATGTTACAGCATTATGCCCATAGCCAGTCAACTTTAATGATTCCTCTTCGGGTGCAAGCCTTACTGTAACAAGCGTAACATCAATTATCACTTACCATGTTCAGTTATCAAAGAATATATGTCTTCATTATACAAGAAAATCAAATACACCATGCCCCTAGATACCTAATAGATAAAATCTAATTAAAAAAAAAAAAAACTAATGAATTCAGAAATATGTTTAAGGAGTTCATCCAAGTAAATAGAGGAAGGTTTCAAATAAGAAGGCATTCTATACATTTTGACTCCTAAAAGTTAATAGATTTCTGGTTAAAACCTTGCTCCCCTTAATTCATGCAAAAATAAGTTGATGGCTTCTTGAATTTGTGATTGAATTATTAATCAGGACACATAACCATATTATATCTTCCACAGGGTGTCCAACAATATCTTCCCCAACATCAAAGGGATACTGGACTTAGCTTCCCTCCAAATAAAAGTTATACCTAGACAATTTAAGATATGGAAACATTTTTTTTTTTGGAATGAAGTGGTAGGCATCTATAACTGTTGCAATAGTTACTCAGATAGGGCTGTCATTTAGCCTATATTTGGGTGGCAACATAAACTATTCCAATATAGATAAGAAATAAGTCATTTTCTGTTTGGTTGTGATTTTAGTTATTCTCATTGCCCCCGTTTGAATCGAGGAATAAGTTATTCTGGGGTTTATACCTATTCAAGGAATAGATAACTTTATCAATAGAATAAATGATTTTCTGTTTGGTTGTATTTTTTTATTCTCATTGGAAAACGTAAGAATAAATGTTGAGTTGTTTAGGTGATGAAAAATAAAATGTGAATAAGGTGTAAAAAGTTGATTTGACATGTGGGGCTCTATTGATGTATAAGAGGTGTCGATAGGTGATTTGATGTGATGAGATGTGATTTTTTTTAATGTGATGGTGGGCCCCACTTATGAATGGGAATTGATAAACTTAATATAGCTTATCCTAAGGGTTACTTAAAATTGTTATACTCTCTTATACTCATTTATACTGGCATAGTAATACCAAGTTATACTTTGCAAACAAACAACCATTTTCCCTATCCATTCTTATACCACCCTTATAACCCCCTTTATTCCACCTCAACCCCCCATCCAAACGGGGGGGGGGGGGGTTAGGAAATGTAATAATGAAGTTTTTGTTGTTTGATGGATATATATATATAATGCAAACTGTAGGCATATTAACCATGGATAAGTTATGGATAAAAAATGAATAAAATGTATAAAAGGTGATAAAATGATTTAACAAGTGAGCCCCTATTATATCAGTGAAATAGATTAGGTGAAATAACACAATTCAGGGAGCCTGATATACCAATACCATCTTATTCCATCATAGTTTATCATGGCTATACCCACCTATTTCTTGCAAACAAATATGTTTTTTGACTTATTCACCTATATTCCTCCTTATTCCCCTTCTATTCCAAACAGGGGCCAAACCTCCGTTTGGATAATAATATAAGTTATTCCGGAATAGATAACTATTTCACAATGGATTAATAACTCATTTTATGTTTGGTTGTGGTTTCGGTTATTCTCGTTGAGAATTGTAATAATGAAATTTTTGTTGTTTGATTGATCATTGATAAATTGTGGATAAAATATGAATAAGAAGTGGGGTAATGGATTATAAAAAATGAAAAAATGATTTGACATGTAGGCTACTGATTTATAAAAGGTGATGACAGATGATTTGACATGTGGATCCATCTCCTCATACCAATGGAATAAATTGAGTGAAATAAAACAATTCCACGGGGGACCTGGACTACCAATACTAGCTTATTCCCACCTATTCTGGAATAGTAATACCCCCTTATTCTTTGCAAACGAACAAGTTTTTGTGCTTATTCACCCCTATCCTACCCCATTCCACACCTATTCCACTACCCAAACCAACAAAATAGGTCATGGTGTTTATGCTCACGACGATAAACTGAATCAATTACATAAGATGTAACTAATGCAACATTCATGTCATAATTGCAAGTCTAAACTTACAATTGAATTTCTTCTTCGCAATCTTCCCATTGTTCAGAGTGTAAAGAAAGTTCCTCACATTCTCAGCATTAAACTTAGCTGTATACTGCGACGACACCAACATTCATAAACACAATTAAAAGATGAAGCAGACTGAATGAAATTTAAATAAAAAAATAAAAAAAATCAGACAACAATAAAGATACCTGAACGACAACGATATAATACTTTGAATTATTGCGATCGCTACAATCAACAACACTGGCATGCGCTTGTGTATTGACCTGTGAAAAGAAGAATTTATATCATCCCCTTCAAATCATATCAGATTCAGAGATGTAAAACTGTTTGTGTAAATGCCACAAAGATTTGGAAAACATACCAAAACGATGCTCTTGCAGAGGTGATCGTTCGAGTGGCCGCCGAGCACCTCCCGCCTCTCGTCGAGGGTCCACTCGTAGTAGTCCATGGGAACCCTCTTGAACTCGAAATCCGAGACGCCTCCGTCCCTGAGGACGGCCGACAGCCGCGCCTCGGTATCCGTGCCTCCCGCAACGTGTGCCGTGGCTGGACGTGGCGGAGGAGGAGGAAGGCTTGGTAGGCGGAGATCGAGCTCCAGCCGAGCTATCCTGTCGAGGATCCCCTTCTGAAGATTCTCCAACGCCCTCAGAGACCCCTCCATCGCTCGCGTTTTTTTTACTTTTAGACGTCTTGTTTTGCTCGAATTACCAAGGAGCGGTTTTAAAGAGAGGGAGATCAACCTGATCAGACGGTCTAGATTAGGTAAGAGTCTTTCGCACGTGCGAGGAGGGGTTTCTTCCTTTCCCGCCCTTTAGAACCACCAGTTTTGAAGCGAAACTAGCATTCGATCGATCGAGGGAGAGAGAGAGAGAGAGAGATGGATCTGAAACAAGCGGGAGCTTCACTGGATTCGCTGATCTCCTCCTTCAACGCCAGCATCGTCGAGCTTCAAGAACTGCTGATCAGCCGCGACAGTGAGATCAATCCAAACCCTAATTTCTGTTTTGTGGATCTCACTCGTTCTCTCTCTGAACGGGTTGTTCTTCGATGCCGTGACAGTGTTTCCGGCGTCCAGCATGGCAGATCTCTCGGCGGCCGATGAATCGGTGAGACAGATGGAATCACAGCTCCACAAGATCAAGAACCGCCTGAGCGATGAAATGGAAGCCGTCTCCAAATCCAAAGTCTCTCTCTCTCTCTCTCTGTATGTGTTTCTCTGTTGTAATGTTAACTATTTTTGTCTTTTATTGTTTCAGAAACTTATTGAGAACTCTGTGAGGCAGCAAAAGAAGCTTCAGAACATGCTGGATCGTCTGCCTCCAGCAGGACTGCATGAGAACATGGTTACTTCAACCCCGAAACTGAATCCGTAAGTTCCATTGACAATGCGATGTAGATTTATGGAATTGTATTGGGGATTAATATTGTTTGTTTGTTCTCAGATCAATTCAAGAACAGACTAGTTATACCACCCCAGCTATATCTTTAAGAACCGAAGAGGATCCTGTGGCACCGGCACCAGCACCAAAGGTATGAATGTATTCATTCTGTTCTGTGATTTGAATTAATGATGCTAATTATCAAAGTTTAACTTCAGTGGTTTTGCGTATGATGATACTATATGCAACACACACTCATACTTGGTTTGCCTTGTGCATAAATTTGTCTAGCAAATTGGCTATTTTAGGAAGTTAAGGTACCAAGAAGTACTTATCATAACCTATTCATGATTCTGAAATTTACAATAGTACATTAGCTGCCAAACAGGGGAGTGGATTTTTGTATGTCTGGGTGTGAATAGATATTTTGTGCAAAAGAGGAAGGATAAGTGTTGAAAAGTTATATGAAGGATGGGAATATAGTTAATTAAGATGACGGATGGGAAAATGATCGTTCTGCTGCTGGAGAAACCATGCAATTATTATTGCAGGCCTGATGGAAAGAAAAACCGGTTTAAATTCAATCAACTTAAAATTAAATTTTGCCCGATAATTTTCCATTATGTTCATTGATGTTCTTGAGAGCCTTTCCATTACATTCATGCTTGTTTAACCATATAGGCACCAATGTTCACCAGTGTAAATGCCATGATGTTGAACAAACTGTTCTGGTTTAACCTTCAGCTCTGGTAATCTCTTTGCTGGACTGAACCTATGTGGTCTGTGTTTTCTTAGAGGTTTCCTTGAAAGATGTAGATATAGGAAAAGAAGTGTCAAGTGGATACTATAACTTCTAGTAGCTCTTATACTATCTGACATGGCTTAGATATTTATATTATGGTATACGCTAACAGAAATTGTCGAACATGGCACTTCAAATGGCTTGATTATGCAGGAATATGCAGTGGTGCTTTTGAGTTACACACATTTCTCACAATTTTATTGTAGTGTGGCCTAACCTCAATCATGGGGAAGTAGCACATTTGATGTAAATGTCCCGTGTCCATAGATTCATTCATTGCCAAGAACTGTCAGAAAATCACATCTGAAATCATTGAGTTGCCAGACTACTGTCACATAGTACATTTGTAACAAGTGTGCTAGCATAGTGTCGGATTATTCTCATGCCTTCTACATTATGCCATGCAGCACCAGTTATGAATGCCACTATCATACTTATTATTTGGTATGTAATCTATGTGTTTAAGGAGAAGAAAGGTCGAAGTGCTGCACCTCGCTGGTATATCACAGTTGAGGAGCTCGATTCATTGTCATCGTGAGTGCTCTAATCAAATTTTATTTGCACTGTTCCTGTCAATGCTAATGAGTGCACTTGGAGTTAACTTTGTCAATACCCGTGCATGCCTTTGTTGTGCATGTGGCCAAAAGGACAAAAGGTTTGTTCATTATTTATAATTCAACTGTATGTACAGACAAATGCCTGGATTATAACAGATGCTAATCAAACAAAATACCTCACCAGATGCCTGTTAATCCACTGTGAACTGGTGTTGAATATCACGCCTAACAGAAACTAGGTATATGTAAGTGGAATTTCTGCCTGTCCATCAATATATGTTGTGCTTTAAGTGAACCTTTTGCATACAAGTGAAGTGACACTAGGAAATATTTGTTTATAATTGAACTTATATGCTGTAACTTTTGGCCTAGTTTACTATGTTTGCTGGGCATGGTTAGAGCAGTGTGCTTAATAAAATTAAAGAATCTACAGGAAGTTATTTGATAATCTTATCTCCTGAGTTTTTCCATGGGATTTAGCAAGTTCTCCATATTGATAATTAAGTTTTATTGAGGCGTTTTAGACTTTTAGTTACAAAAATTGCAGTAAAAGAATTAATTGAAATTAAGTATTGTGAATTAACCAAAATTAAGTATCGTGATTGTTTATTATATATTTACTTCTTTATTGGTGTGCATTGAATTTTGAATGATGCAGTATCACCAAAGTTTTAGCATTCCTAAAAAAATTCATTTTTCCAGTTATATGAGGGGAAGGCTCACTGTGGACAAGGTGAATGCTGCTATTAATGACATGGCTGTCTATGCGGATGCAAACGCACAACTTGTTGAAGGCCCAAAAAAGAAGGTTCTCCAAATACCTCACATTTAGTATATATAGTATATACTGTATAACAATTGCTTGGATACTTCTTGGATACTTCTGAATTGGTCTTATCTTGTATCATGTAGGTTTCCGAAGATGCTTGGGAAAGGGCTCTTGTGAGTAATTAAATCACACAATGCACTGTTTTCTTTGTTTTCAATGATTAATCCCAAAACTAAACAGTAAACACAGCAATGGTCATGTTTATTGTCGGCGTTTTATCATCATATGGGACTTGTTAAAAGAAGCTGAGCCTTTCTTCGAAAAATGCAGGAATTGAGGGACATTGCCATGGCAGAATCAGTGAAGGGCAAGCACTTTTTCCTTGAAACTGATATTAAAGGACCTGTATTGAAGCTTGACAATACTGGAAAAGCAATTCTGACAGTAAGCATTTCTTGCTATTTAGTTGATAATGCTAGTGAGCGTAACTGCATGTCTAGCGTGGAAAAGTATAAATAAAAGAAAAAAAAAGAAGAAAACAATCCAGTGCAAAAATATGTACTTCATTGGACAGTACTTGCACCCACCCAGTACTTGCATGTGGACATCATGGCACATAGGGCTCAACCCTTTTGCAGTCATTCTGGCAAACGCCACGCCACCTAATGTAGCATACACTTCATTGTGTCAATATATACTCTTATAAAAAAAACGTAAAACTACATGCATCAATTCATTCAATTATTTATTTCATTTTTTTTTTGCAAAATATGCACGTACAAGTAGATATTTCAAAAAAAAAAAAAAAAAGCGGTTTGCTAAAAGTGATTACTGGAATGACTCAATATCCGTAGCACATACATGGTTCTTCAGCTTCATTTATATAGTTCTAACTCCAAAGTTGCGTGGCAAATTGCTTGGAAGGTTCTCCGCCATCTTGGCCGCACCCACGAGGCTCGAATTGGCCAACACCGCGTGTTCATCCTGTCAAAGCCTTCCTGAGCGGGCACTTCAACATCAGCTTCTGTTTGTTTTTAGGGTGAGGATCTGGGATGCTCAGGGCCTATTATCAACCCCATGACTTCCCCGATGTTAACCTGGATTGCTTTTGGTTTCTAATGTGGAAACTCAACAAGCATTGTGAACTCGGTGCAAGTTGAGGCCAGATCTTCTGTAACTCAATCAGCAGACATATCTGTAGATCACTTTAAATTTGGTTATCCTTATTTGCATTCCGTGAAATTAAAAGTCCTCACATGCCCATTACCATAGATCAGAAGGTCCCCATTTGATACAGTGTTTTGAACTCTGCATATTATAAGGACTCTTATTGGAATTGCAGCACTAAGTGAGAATAGTATGGTATTAATTAGAAGGATAGTCATTTTGTAGACTGCATGCACTTTGATTTTCAAAATAAAAAAAAGAATTACATAATCTTATATATTGTATTAGGTGATTTTATATAGTGTGTTTTAGATGCGATGTATGTAGGAATGATTGAAAAAACGTTTAAGTGTAACTTCCTAAATATAAATATTTACCTTTTGTCCATCTTAAGTTATCTCGTTTAGGACTCCCAACATCAGAATTAATTGTAAATTCTATGCATCAGTTAAATCCAGAAAGATTTTGAAATCAATATAAAAGAGAAGTAGATTTGGGATTTTTCGTGATTGATCTTACGATTAAATTGAAAATATTTGTCTATTTCAGAACAAGAAAATACTTATCTTCTTTACTTATGATTTTATTTTTACATTCATGCATCCATTGGGTTATAAGAACCAGTAGATCATTTTTTCTAGCTTGCATGAATAGACGCTGAAAAGACAAATTCACTCATTCAATGAAATGATATATCTATAAAATACATATAAGTTTTTATAACTAGTTGAGTATATTTTGTAAATGCACGTAATGTGACTCTAAATCAAATAATTAAATTACATTTTTTTTTTTTTTTGATATTGGAGGGGCCCTTCATGGCTGATCTTACGGTCAAGTTAGGAAGGCTATCTCTCTGTTTGCCTCGGTCCTACGAAAAATTATTTCAAATAATCGTTAACAAACATGTGAGTAAGTCAGTGTTAAGATTCGAATCTAAGACCTACCCTTAACACTGGTAAAATCCTAAACCGTTGTGCTATGACAACTGGGGACAAATTACATAATTTAGGCATCAAATCTCAGTCTATAAACATTTGAACAATTCACCATCGTATGTATAATCCTATTTTGACAGTATGTAGAATCTATAGATGATGGGTGGACTATTCTTAACGGTAGAAGGGCTGTGAAACGGACTAAAAAAATGTCAGCTCTCCTTCAGAAAAACTTCAAAAAATTTAGGAGTCGCAATAAGGGTTGTTCCTGACATTTTCCATGCATGTTTCGTGGAACCAATGACGGATCGATCAGGTATTTAGGAGTCGCGCCAATGGTTTTTGACCACCTAGTGGATACTGGTCACACCGGTCAAACCCATTTTCATTTAATTTGTTTTTGGTAGATCATTTTCATTTAATTCAATGACCATAAATCCAGTGTCAGATTTTAATATCAAATCTATATCTACGTACATGATGACAACTGGGATTAAACAAATGACTCACATGATTCAAAGCTATCCCTCCCTACCTCCATGGCTAACGCCCGGTTACAGATTATAATTCTATATCTACATACTCACTGTGATCTACAAATGCACTCATTTTTTTCCCCTGAAGTTGGAATTTTTTTTTGTAACATAGAACAAATATAAGGGTGGGTTGTTCACATCTTGTGAAAGTAATCTTTCCTCCTCTTTCTTTCTCTCATTCTCTAAATATTTATTCTCATCCCCTCTCCTTGTTTTGAGGTAAAATTCAGACTTATAACCTATTTGAGTTATATAATCTATCATTTTCTAACATAGAACAAATATAATTTTATTTGGTTATATCAGTTACAGATTATAAAAATCTCCCCTGATTTTGAATTTCATCTTTTATAGTATCAGAGTAATTTTAAGTTGGTAGGAAACAAGTTTCCTTTCACCTCCACTACCACGAAAACCGAACCTTCCCCCCACTCCGAATCTCAAAATCCGACCGTCCATTCAAAAACCCCTCTCCAACTTCACTTTCCCCTTCTATAACAAAAATCAAAACCCAAAAAAAAAACAAAAAAAAAAACAAACACAGTTCGACAAATGAAGAGCTCACAATCGGCCTCCTCCCTGAAAGACCTCGGCATGGGCCCGGAACTCGCCAACCACTTCTTCAAACCCATCGACCGCTCCGCCCCTCCCTCCCCCACCAAACGCCACACCAAGGTCACCGTCGTCGGCACCGGCAACGTCGGCATGGCCATCGCCCAGACCATCCTCACCCAGGACCTCTCCGACGTCCTCGCCCTCGTCGACAACAAGCCCGACAAGCTCCGCGGCGAGATGCTCGACCTCCAACACGCCGCCGCCTTCCTCCCCCGGACCCGGATCCTCGCCTCCGACGACTACTCCGTCACCTCCGGCTCCGATCTCTGCATCATCACCGCCGGGGCGAGGCAGATCCCGGGGGAGTCCAGGCTGGATCTGCTTCAGAGGAACCTCAACATGTTCAGATCGATCGTGCCGGAGCTCGCGAGGAGGTCGCCGGATTCGATTCTGATGGTGGTGTCGAATCCGGTGGATGTGCTGACCTACGTGACTTGGAAGCTATCGGGGTTTCCTTCGAATCGGGTTATCGGGTCCGGGACGAATTTGGACTCGTCGAGGTTCAGGTTCCTCATCGCCGATCATTTGGAGGTCAACGCCCAAGACGTCCAGGTATTTGTGCGCTTTTTTTTTTTTTTGGAAGGTTTTATGTCTGATTTGCTGTTCTTGCACATTGTGGGCTCTATGAAGTTAAAATGTTAGAGAAAGTCTTTATCGCAGTCATTTTTTATCTCCCAAAATTTTAATTTTGAAGTATGTTACATCCAGTCCTGTTTGCCGTTTTTTTTTTTTCCGTGTATTTAAAAAATGAAATATATTGTAGTTTTATAAAATATGAAATATATATTCTAATGAATCACATTAACTAACTCATTTAGGTGTCATTTGGATAGAGATATAAGTTATTTTGAAGTTTATGACTGTTATAGGAATAAACAACTATTTGGTTGTATTTTAACTTATTCTTGTTGAAAAAATAATGAAGTTTTTTTTTTTTATTGATCATGGATAATTTATTGATAAAAAATGAGTAAGATATTGACAATGATTTATAGAACGTGAAAAAATTATTTGATGCGGGGTCTTAGATTTATAAGAGGTGATGAAGTTGATTTGACTTGTGAGTTTTTCTTATTCCAGTGGAATAGATTGAGTGAAATAATACAATTAGAAGGAAAACCTAGAATACAAACACCAGTGTGTTCCCACCTATTCCAAGCACATCTTAATTGTTTTGAAATTGCAATAAGTTTATGATTTTTGATCTTCTATTTTTTAGTGTGCTTATGCACAGTTGCGTATGAAAAATGAAAGAAAGTAAAAATAAATCAGAAGAAATGGCAGATTTTTTTTTTGTTGTTTCATGTTGTTGTTTTTGCATTCGTTAGAATTTAGAAAGTGATAAAAAATGACAAAACATATTATCCCTTGAACAAGACATTTGGACTTGGAAATTTTTTGTTCTTTCTTCTAGTAAGACATTAGAGGCATTTCCTTTAATTTGTTTGGTACAAACAACTTTTTAAGTAATCCAGGGGACAAGCACACTCTTAAACAACTTCAATCACTTGAAAATGCTTCCCGCAAAACTTTTCTATTTTGGTTTTCATATACACTTTCTTTTAGGGGGCATTTGGACGTATAGAAACAGTTTTTTCTTCTTTTAAACTGCTCACTTAATCGAGTTTGTAGGGAGCGATATCTCCACGGATTTTTCAAGAGCTGTTGTTATGATGCATTTAACTAAAACTGGAGATTTTTTTTTTTTGTCTATTTGGATGTGGATTTGGAGGACTCTGCTTTCTGCAAACTCATAAACCGTTCAAACCCATATTCAAACGGGACCTTAATTATTAGAAATCCACTCACAGGGAAGCATTGCCATCAATTAAATGATCATGCAAGGAATCAATCCATGGTCACCTTCCATTATCAAATCTCAATTTTTTACATCTGCCATGTTTGGAGGGAAAACCAGGCCTACATGGTGGGTGAGCACGGGGACAGCTCGGTGGCGCTGTGGTCGAGCATAAGCGTGGGCGGAGTCCCCATCCTGAGCTTTCTGGAGAAGCAGGAGATCACGTACGAGAAGGAGCTGCTCGAAAAGATACGCAAGGCGGTGGTGGAGAGCGCGTACGAGGTCATCCGCCTCAAGGGCTACACCTCCTGGGCCATAGGCTACTCCGTCGCCAGCCTTGCCCGTTCCATCCTCCGTGATCAGCACAGGATCCACCCCATCTCACTCCTCGCCAAGGGTTTCTATGGCATCGGGGACGAAAAGGAGGTGTTCCTCAGTTTGCCTGCGCAGCTGGGAAGGTCCGGCGTGTTGGGAGTCACCAATGTGCATCTCACGGAGGAGGAGGCGGGGAAGCTCCGCCACTCCGCGGAGACTTTGTGGGAGATTCAGAAGCAGCTGGGCATCTGATCAGTGTTTGGTAATGTATGTCACGTTTTGGTTGTCTGTCCAGAAGCAGCTGGGCTTTGTTTTTTTATATTTTGTGTGTGTTAAATTTTGTGAAAGACAAGTATATGGTCTTTCATTTTTTGTAACTGGTGAGATCAGCTTTTGTGGTCTAAAAAACAGAGACATGGAAGGTCTCTTTATGTAATGAACACGGATGTTTTGCACTCCTTTGACACCAAGGAAGAACTGAATGTTAAAGAGGATTGTAAACTTATTTAAAATTTCTTGTGTAAGTTTTAGGTCCTTTGGATGTCAGTTTTATAATTATGTGTCATGTGGGAGTAGTAGTATGCTAACAGCTAACATGTGCACCTTACGAGCGTAGATACAATCAAGCTCTTTTATAGCCTCTTAAAAGCGATACCCTAGTTGTATATACCACCGGAACTCTGTTACACTTACACATGCCTCATTATACAAGCTCCACTCATAAGTCTCATGAGGTGTCAAATTTTTATTGGCTGTCTAGTTGATTTTAACAAAAGGACAAAAAAATAAAGTACAAAATTACCCCTGTTTGAATCACACGTTCACATGTTAAACCCTTCCATTTTTTTGTACGGTTTTTCCTCCCTAAACACATCAAAAAAAAAATTTAACCGTTTTTTTTTTAAATCAGCAACTTAAAAAAATTATTTCAGCCGACCTGCTTATCTTCGACGAACGGCGTTACCAGTACTGGATTCCTTTCGTCGCTCTCTATCATATGAGAGGTGATTCGACTACCTTTTCAATCCTCCTCCGGATTCCACATTTTTCGACCTTCATATCCACTTTTTGATGAATGTAATTGACTTTTAACGAAACACTAAGATCAGATAAAAAAGTCAGTTACATTTAGTGAATGAACTTAGTTTTAAAATATATTACACAAATAATATATAAATGTTCATATTAGTTTGAAAATGTAACACAACTATATGCCAATATAACATCAAAACACTATAAAATCCTCCAAAAAAACATATTTAACATTGAATACCAGGTTCAAAGAAAAAATTGTAAACAAAAGCTAGATTAAAGACTATCATATTTAATATCAAACAACAGATTCAAGAAAAAATTTGCGAATGTAACTTGGGTTAAAATACAAAATCCATATAATAAGTTAGTTACATTCACAAATCCATGAAGCTAGTTACAAAATTCAATATAAACATCCATATAATAATTAGTTATATTCTCTATCACATGGGTATGCATATGTAACTGACATTCAAATGTCAAACAACGGATATGCCGTATTGAAAACCACATTTGACATCAGAAACAATTAGAATTAACATTAAAAAACAGAAAAAAAATGAAATAATTGAAAATTACTCAATAAAATAAACACCGCACTTGAATCGATAGATATTTCAATGGTAATCAAATTGTTTACTTTTTTTTTCCGATAAGAATAAACGCTTAAAAAAGTCGTCTAAAAAATCAAATCCAATTGCAATCTCAAAAAAAAAATTCTGAAAATTTACCACAAAAATGAAGCTGTTGATTCAATTATGAGCGTTCAAATGTGATATAGTAAAAAAATGAAGAAAAAAATCGCAATTTAATGCCCCCCACGCGCAGTTCCAAAGAAGGCAGTATTAACCGTTTACATTAATTTCGTTTGAGAAGTTACAAAACTCAATTAAGGGGTATAAACAAAAATTCAAACCATGCCATGTCATGGGGCCTATAAATTAGGTCTTGTTAATCATTTTCCATACCTCCACTATTAAAATGTATATATTGTGATAGTACAATATATATTTCATTAGTGTAGTATATAAAAATTTAATTTTTTTTTTATTTTTTACAAGGAAAAAAATATACTAGTTTATCGAATAATATTATTCATTTTTTATAATAATATGTAGTTCCATGAATGAGTGTATAATTAAAAAAATAAAAAATAAGAGCTGTAGAACGGGTTGGACATATCATTTTCCGCATGTTCTATACACTTTTTGATGCGTAGGGATTTCTTTACACGGATGAGATACAAATGCCATCCTATTTAAATTCAGTTCTTTTGCATATAGATATATAAATTAAATGACCAATGATGTTAGACTCCATCCTCATTACATATGATTAATTAATTAAAAACAATTTCAAAAGATATCTATTTTATGTGGGCATTTAAGATTTATTTTATTTTAATACATGTCTCATGCCGATTTTTTTTCTTTTTTTTACACAAAGGTCTTGATCAGTGCGACGATTCCGAATATAACATAATAGACTACTACTACGAAGCAAACATGGGCCAACAAGGGCTCAGAGAACGGTGGGCTCAAAGCCCATGATACTCAGTTCATAGGGCTATGAGGCTGATTTGTCATTTCTTGCCAACGACAAGAGTTGATCTCGCATCCCCGTATCCACGGGGGTGTCCCCCGCTAAGCGGGTGCGGGACATATCTCATGTCAAATATTTGAGGATTGACTTTATCCACTAGCTTTTTTACTGAAAGGAAACCATCACTCTTTTACTTTTAATAGGTAAACAATGAGATTTTGAGGGGTTATACGCGGCAAAAAGGAACTTGTGAAGCACGAGAAATTTCAAGCTCTCCAATCTCCAATCAGATTTTTCAGTCGCTGATACTTGCAGTGACATGTTCGATTTGGAGGACTCGGAATGACGCGATATTCAAAAGCTCGCAGGTGTACGTGGAGAACATTTTGGAGGCGGTTGTGATATGCATTGGGATTGGGGCGACATACACGGGACTAAGGTGCCGCGCTATCCTTCGAACACCTTGTAATTACTGAATGATGGCCTATCGAGCAGGGAGGAGGTGTGTCAGTTGATATTCCATCTACGGACTGATCCCTACCCCTCTCATGTGGCCCCTTTACTTTTTTATTTTTTGTTTTGTTTTTTCTTCTCTCATCCCTATTTAGACGAGTCCCTGCCCCTCTCATGTGGTCCCTTTACTTTTTTATTTTTTGTTTTGTCTTTTCTTCTCTCCCCTATTTAGACGTGTGACGCTCATCACTTTGAAATATAAATGTCTGTTGTGAGTTCTATTTTTTTTTTTAAAAAAAAGATAAGATTTTGAACTCAAGAGTTTATGATTGAACTCGAGCTGAGACTATAAACAATGGGTGGCCGGGCCCTTATTTTAAATCATAATCAATTGAAAAATGTTAGACACATTTCCATTTTTAGCTAGTTGCTTAGTCTATTTTTTTGTTTTTTTTAAACAGTATACATTTTTTTTTAATGAGATATGCATTTTTATAAAAAATAAAATATATATTATTATAGTGAATATGTGAACTCAGCTATAAAGTATATATGTATATATACCTCCTTATCAATTTTACATGCTATATAAGTTTTTGATTTATTTTTTATGTCTATTATTAATTTGTGTTTGCACAAGAAATGGAAGCTTATGCTTAATTATAAATTAACTATTTATGAGCTCATATGTCCGAGTTCTAATTTTTCATTGAATGAGACTTTTAATTCAAGAATATTGCTGGGGACAGTCTATGTGACATTAATCCTTGAGACAGTCTACATATATTTTGATTTTTAAATGAGTCTTGCTACACAGGCCTTATTATTTAAGCCCCATTAACAAGCCCCATGAGGTGTCACTCTCTCATTGGTTGTTTGTTTGACATTTAAAAAAGGTTAAAAATGCAAAATACAATGTTACCCTTATTCAAATCCCACATTTTCCTCCCTCATTAAACCCATCTCGACTTTTTTCGAAAAACAAATCAATCTATTCGATTTTGAAAATTCTTTTTTTTCAAAACTAATTCAAAATAAAAAAAGAAACCATTATCTAAATTCTTAAAAGAAACTGAAAAAACGAATTCATTATAAAAAAAAACCCGTTTATTCAAAAACACTTAAAAAGATGGAATTTTTATTTGCAATCTCTTATTCAATTAGAAAATATTGGCGATAAAGAATAATCAAAGTTTTTTTTTAAAACGTTGCTGTTAATTTAATGCTTATTTAATTACAATCATTAGACAAAGTATTTTGCGATGGATGCAAAGTTATACAACCCAAGCCAATGTAAAATAATTAAGATCAAATGCTACATCCAAGAACAAATTGTAATAAAGGCTGGACCAAATGTTGCTTATTTATTTTTTAATGGCGGTTCCAAAAAAACGTACTCCTATATAAAAAAACGAATTCGTAAATTTTTTTGGAAGAAAAAGGGATATTTTACCATGATAAAAGCTTTTTTAAATTAAATCAGTTTCCATTGGACAATCAAAAATTTTTTTTGTGCAACAAACAAGTAATAAATATTTAAAATAATGCAAATTAAATGGATCCAAAAATGGATTTAACATTTAGCACCAAATTCAATAATAAAAAAAATTAAAACAAATGAAAAACAAGAAATGTAACCTAAATACAAATTTTGTTTTAGGTGGAGAAGAAAAAAGAAGGTGCAAGTGGAGAAGAAAAAGATGCCGTAAATTTAATACAAATTCTATTTTTTTCATCTTATAAAACAAAAGAGAGAAGATGCCATAAATCATGGGATTTGATCATTTAAAAAAAATAAAAAAATTCATGCCACATCAACCTACTTTTTGATTATGAGGAGTGATTATGGAAAAAGACAGAAAAGGTAAAATAGATATTAACACTAGTGCCATGTCATGGGACTTATATGGGACCTATGAAATGGGACATGTGAATTATTATTGTTTTTAAAAATAATAAACGATGACCTCTAACGAGCGAGTGATATGTTTTTTTTTTTTTTGTAAAAAATGTATATAATAACTTTATGATATATCACATGGACCCATGCATTAATTTGAAAATATAAAAACGGCTAACCATGTATGCATATATCTCGTGTTGGGAGATATATACCTCAATAAATGGATATATAGATTATCTGCGTGACTATCCCCGCGGAACTGCGTGTAATTGTGTTCTTAGTTTAATGAATTAAAATCTTCACTAATCACACCAAAACCATCAGATACTCGGCTGGCTGGCCAATCCCATCTGGGCTAAGGTTGACACCTGGGTTAGTGATGGTGTCTCTACCATTCTCTCTTCAAAGAAACTAATATAATTAATAAAGCTGATCACCACTAATTCAGAATCATAGAAAACAAGAAAGTTAAATTATACATAGCTAAATCGTTATCTCTAAATATCTCTACGGATCACAGACAGAAGATCGAGGAGAATCTAAACAACTGCATTGCATGCAGACCCATGAGAGGGCAGTGATTGCCAACCATAACCCATGCATGCAAAACTCCAAAATCACACAAAGCGTACGTTAACCCTATCTTTCAAGTTGCCCATGCCAGCTCGATCCATGTCAGGTCTCCCTCATCACATGCATTGAAATTTATAATGCTTATATATATCATATGATATCGGATCCATCACAACTTACTCGGACATCTAACGTGCTAGGTTCGTGGGTGATTATTTGAGAGAGAGAGAGAGAGAGTTCATGGATGATTGCATCAGTTTGATTCAGAAGTTATTTAGCTTAGTTCATGAATTGTTCAATTCAATTTGGAGTACATGTAAAGAGTCTACGTGTCCATTTATAAGGGAAACAACACCGATCGGATCATATCTCTTATTTTATACCATTCTCGATTCTCTTAACTTTTTGATGAAATTGTAGACTATATAACATTAAAACATAAGTAATAAAGTTTAAAGTCTTGCTTCATGGAAAGGAGCATAGAAAATACAAAAAGAAGTTGCTTGCCTAAACTTTTAACCTTAACCAATGTAATTTGAATACTTCAAAAACTCAAACTTATCAGAGTCCGCCACCAAGTCAACCGATATCAGTTACCAAATCAATTACCAATGAAAATGTTTTAATAATATAAATTAAAAATATAAAATAATAAATATATAAGATTTCATATTGATAAAAATATTATATCCATTAAGTATCACAATATCATCTAGTTATAACATGTACATGTCACAATCTGAGATAAACTCTTGATCAGACAACACTAACAGAATCTCATCTCACTTAATTATTATATACAATTCATGAATTCTTCTGGTTCAATTTACATCCACGTGCCAATTTTGTAAGAATTAAACCAAACAACCATAGCTCCAATACTACCCACAACCCCTAACCCTAATCCTATATAAACCCCCCACACGACAACCATATACTCCTCCATCTCCCATCCCTCCAACCCTTCAATTCCCTCCATTTAAGTTCCACTTGTTAAACATCTCCATACCCATGGCTTCCTCCAAGGCCCTTGCAACCACCTCCCTCCTCCTCCTCCTCTTCACCATGTCCACCTCCGCCACTCCATGCTCTCCCAAGCCTCCCCACTCGAAGCCGGTTCTCCCGCCGGCCCCGAAGAACCCCGCTGCCTGCCCGAGGGACGCGCTGAAGCTCGGCGTCTGCGCCGACCTGCTGGGCCTTGTAAATGTGGTGGTGGGCAGCCAACTTGACTCCCCTTGCTGCTCCCTCTTGGCCGGACTGGCCGACCTCGAGGCCGCCGCCTGCCTCTGCACCGCCGTCAAGGCCAACGTGCTCGGCCTCAACCTCAACCTCGACGTCTCCTTGAGCCTCCTCCTCAACGCCTGTGGTTGCAAGCCTCCGAAGGGGTTCAAGTGCTACTAGCTGAGCTAGGAGGGAATAATTGACCTATGTTAGTTATTGGGTTCAGTTTGTTTTTGTGTATGCATGTGTGTTTCATTTAATTTTGAGTGTTGGCCTTTTTTTGTTTTTCTTTTTTAATTTGGTTTGTGGGATAATAATGTTTGTTGATTGTATTGGTAATAATAATATAATGTTAATTTGTTGATTGTAAAAGTTCTATGTAATAATAATAATAATAATTTTTTTTTTGGGTGTGGGAGTGGGGGGTTTGTTTGATATAAAACTTTTTTTTTTATTATTATTATTATATCAGAGAGACTACGTGGTTGACTTTACGGTCGAGCTGGAAATATTATCTTCATTGATAAGAGACTAGCAATTATGTACTTCCATATAATTTATTTTGTTTTTTTTTCTCATTTTTATTGAAGATAATAATTAAGCTGTTAATTAATTATCCATAAAATATATAAATCTGATTCAAATATGTATGCAAAAAATAAATTTTTTATTATCTAATATTAGAATATCTGCATGGTGGATACGAATATCAATGTGTATCAGCTCCCATATATATTTGAATTTGACATATATTATAAAATTATATTCAACTCCAATTATCTCCCATACATATTTGAATTTGACATATATTATAAAATTATATTCAACGTAACTCCAGTTATCTTGGATGATTAATCATGAAAATTTAGTAACTAGTGTACAATATTTATATAATATTTGAAGGAAATGATAAACTGAAGAATCAATTTTAATTTTATCTTCTCTTTCATATGTCACATAATCATTCAAACTGGTTTTCAATTACCTGACAAATCTCTGTATCCATATTGAATATGAAAAAAAATCTGAATTCAAATATTAATATTCATATCTAAATGATTTATGATATGAGATAGATACATATTAAGGTATCCCTCTATCGACAGACTTGGAACTTGTTTCATGTTCATTCTTATTCTTATTTTACTGAAAGAGTTAGAAAAATTATTAGAATAGTTAGATCAGAATTATCAAACTGATCCTTAATGATAATTGGAAATGCATTAAGTAGCCAATGCATCAAAGATTCAAAAAGTTTGTTCACGGCTGTTATTTGGGCAAAATTATCACAAACAATCTAATAAAAGCTACACTTTCCAAGTGTTATAAAGATTGCTTCGTGGCCTTTATTTCCACCCCTTCATGTACTCAACCCACCCCTTAAAATTTAAAAAAAATATTTTTTTAATAGAAAGGAACCCACCCTAGTTAAGCCTGTCAATCGGACGGATACGGATCGGATATGCCAACATCCATATCCTAACTTTCGGATACAGATTCGGATACGAATATTAATTTTCGGATTCGGATCCCTTCAGATACAGATCGGATACATATATTTTTTAGATAATTGACATGTTTGAATATTAACATTAATTTGGATAATCAATTGATATTTTAGAGAGACATCAAAATTAAAATTAAGATTTTAAGGCTTATTATCTCTTTCAGATATCATACATTGAAAATTTAATAATATTATAATATATTATCATTGTGATTAATCATACAAGATAACAATATGGACAATATATAATATATATATATATATATATATATATATATATATAATATATGTCGAATACAGATATTTTTTGGATCGGATAGACTGATATCCATATCCACACTCCGGATCTTTGAATATCGGATATTTCTGATTTTTCAGATACAAATTCAGATAGGAATCAGACTTTTTTTGAATAATTGACAGGTTTAACCCCAGCCTTTTATTCGGTGGGAAAGCCAACTTTATTTGGTTGGGAAGCACACTCCGCAACTCTATTAAATTGGATTTACTTGAGAGATTTGGATTTGTTAAAATATATGTTTTTTTTTTTTGTTAACTGCTAAATATTTGCATTTAAAAAGAAGGATCAGCATGTCCTATTGTAATAAATCTAGGTTCATACACGTATAATTATATGGCGTATGATTGATATGATGACTGTAGAAAAAAAAAAAAAATTACTTCCGCACATGTACTTTGTTTTTTTGGTGCACATGTACTTAAGGCAACGGTGACTCGACATTGTATCACCACCCGGCAAACAATAGTGTATGTTTAAGGCTTTTGATAACACGGTTTGAGAGGGATTTTGCTTTTTAATTAGATAGAAAGTTCAAATGTGTTATTAAACGCGTTTGAGAAAGTAAATTTAATTAAAATGTTACTGATAGCTTTTAATGTAAAAATGTTGTTTTTTAAAAAACGGAGAAAATGCGCTCCCCAGAAATCAAAGTTTATTGAAATCACTTTATTCAAAATCTTATTTTTCAAACTTGTTTCCAAATGCTACAAAATTAAGATGGGATAGAGGTAGTGTTGGATACCGTTAATTTTTATTATTCTTCAATAACAGACGTGCAAGTGTTCATAATTATTTTTAAATAGTGGTGGTAAATAAACTGAGCCGCTCGGGATCAACTCGATTGGAGCTCGTTCAGACTCATTCAATTAGACAAATGAGTCGAGTTTGAATAATTTTTAAAGCTCGGTTATAAATGAGCCAAGCTTATGAGCTTAAACGATCCTAGTGTTTTTCTTCATTTTTGGGTTTTTAGTGGTTGAACACAAAAAATTTAACCTAAACGAGCCGAACTCACGAGCTTAAACGAACATAACCTTTTGTTGCTTAGTATTCTGATTTAATCGAGCTTTTTATAACACAAATGAGCAGAGTTTAAACGCAAAATTAAACTCGGTCCCAACCCAAGCCGAGTAAGAGTCGAGCTTAATTATAAACGAGTTGAGCTTGAACATGTCAAAGCTCGACTCATTCGACTGGTTTACCACCCTTTTTTCAAACATCACATGCTATACATAAGAGTGTTTACTTGTTAGCCTCACATTGGACTTTTTGTCTACTACTTTGTTTTAGGTGGATTTTATTGAAAATGCATCTGGTTTGATGGATACTAAACAAAGGCTTGATGGAGCGGTAGTAATTTAAAAAAACATGTTTAATTAGTGTAGATAAGATGTGATGGACATGTCTAAATGTTAACAATAGAGATGGAATAATAAATTCTCATCTGCAGATCCAAATATTTCATGAGGTTCTTCCACTTGCCGTAATAAGGTATATTCATAATTAGATTTTTTAATCATTTTTTATAAACGATATAATATGTTTCACGATTCATAAATTATATACTTTATTAGATATTAGATAATATTAGATATAAATTTTTATAAAAAATAAAAACATATACAGATTGCGTACCGTGTCAAGGCACCAACCCGTTTGCAAACCGGGCCTACAATCTAAGCCCAACAGGCCCATACATAGGCCGAAGCCCAAAAACCACCCAACGACATCCTCAGAACCCTAAACCCTGCAAGAAAGCTTTCTTGTGACTGATTTAGGGTTTGTGACTTGTGACTGATTTAGGGTTTGTGATCGTAAGAGATGGGAAAGCTTGGGAAGAAAGCGAGGAAGTTCGCGAAGAAGCACCTGCAGACGGTCCTCAAGAAGAGGCGTAAAATCAAGTCGGCCCGAGATTCCAAGAGGCGGAGAACCTCAAGTGAGTCCCCTCTTGAATCGGTTCATGATTCTCTGTTTTTGATTCTGCTGGAGGAGTTGTAAGAACGTCCTTTAATTACTAAAAAAGTCTTTTTTTTGTGCATCAGGAGATGAATCTGCTGAAGATCATCCTGACCAGACCAATGGTAGGTAAGGATATTGGTTTTTTTTTTTTGTGTTGGGATTTTCTGTAATCGTAGCTAAGCTTGAAAGATTTATGATTTTATTTTTCTTTATTTGGATTCGGATTCCATGAAAAACCAGGAGAAAGAAATGTAGAAACTTGTTGAACTTTTTATTATCTTTGAATTTTATCATCAGAAAATATTCTCATCACCAGATTTTCTAGGAATTGCAGTGTACCATCTTGTTTTTGAGTTTTATCATTTGTGTTTTTCATCAAATCATAGTGCTTTACTATATTTATTCGTGGAAAACGATCTAATCACCTTCAAAAGATTTCTAAAAAAATTACTTGTACTCATATGTGGTGGGGACATGCGGCTCTGACTTAAAGAATCTGCTGTCACTATGTATCTGTGACAAACATGACAAAGAAACCCATTCCTTTGTAACATCAAAGAACAATAAATCTTTTGGGAGCCGATTTGTCATATTCATATTTCTGTGTTTGACATGCCACACATGTTCTCGTCTTTGTTAAATGGTTGGCTATGATACTATCAGTCATTTTTGCAGTCCTGATCGAGTATATAATATCTTTAATCAAGTATATACTAGGTTAGAAGAGTATATACTTTATTAAGGAAAATGCAAAAAAAATGCATTTAATTCATTTTGGTATAAATTTCATTATTTGTGGAAGTATATGCTTCATTAGACAAGTATATACCTTCTAAAAAATTCAAAATGTATTGTGACTGCAATAATGACTGCAAGAATGACTCTCTAAAATTTTCCTAAAGAGTTTACTCAAACTCGGGCCATTGGATCACTTGAAGTTTGATTTAATGACAGCTTAATAATGTCCAAATTGTCACAAAAGGTACCAATTTCAAATTAATGGCCCTTATGGCTACTTTTTTTTATTTTTTATAGGGGTATGTAAAAATTGGGTACATTTCACACTATAATTTTTACTCAGTGTGAAATTATCTGCTGGCATGACTTCCTCTTCTCAAGGGAAATGCATTCTTACAGTGCAATGTATTGATTCTTGTGAATTTCAAATTTGGAGAGAGACTATTTCTTCAAGGATTAACCTGAAAACTATCAACATAATAAATTCCTACAGTTATTCTCACTGGCAGATTTCTTTCCAATTTTACTTTGAATGTCCTTTTTTTTTGTGTAAGTCCTCTGAATCTTTCTTGCATCTATTGGCATATTTCTAATATAAATTATCTCTCAATTCCAGAAGCTCCGAATGTATAGATGTAATTGAGGCGGGTGGAGATATTTCTCTTGATAACTTATTTAGTGACGATGATGACAACTCGATGGAAGATGTCTCTGAGAGTGATGGGTTTCTTTCAGAGGTCTGCTAAATAAATTCCATTCTATATCCTGTCATACACTAGGTGATATCCTCATTTTATTCCATCAAGTACTCAATTTGAATAATCTTACTAATTGTTACCCAGGACGAGTATCCTTCTGATGCTGAAGCTGAAAATGAGAGTGATTCGGAAGGTTCATATCACAATCTACTTTTTCATTTTTACTCGGTATATTTAATCCTCTTACAAAATAACCATGTATCTACAGGGGAGAGTGAGTGTAGTGCTTTACTGGGACAGAATAAGGAACTTCATGAAGAGCTTCTCAAGCAAAAGAAAAAATTAGACAGGCTAAAGCAGAAGGTAACGATTTAAATTGATTTGGGAATGGTGGCTCTTTATGAGAATGCAATCTGTATTCTACTCATTAATTCAGCATTATTTTATCACTGTCAAGAAATGATGAGCAGCAGTGATAGTGGACTTTACTCAAGTTTATTTGGAATCTTGAAAAATATATTACATATGTGATAATGACAATGAAATATTTATATAATTTGTTTGAAATGAAATATGACCCATTTTTCTTTTCTCTTTTTGGAATAACCAGTACATAGTCATTCAATATCATGAATTTATGTGCCTGTGCCATGTCAAGTTGCATCTTTTTTTATTAGGAAAGCTCAGAAAAGCTCCATATCCAACATAGAATGTACAGGGCTTGGATCTGTAGCTCAGTGGTTGACGAGAGAATTTGCAACCAGGAGGTCATTGGTTTGAGTCTCAACATTTACCTACAAAAAAAAAGTGTTTTACCTGAATCAATGTTTCTCAGGTTCTATAAAAGAATGCCAAGTAAGGGGCACTGGACTGCTAATTTTTCTCAATAATATTTATGTGCATCTTTCGGTAATGACTAATATGAGTCGCGAATATTTAAACTGATAACAATTCCCCAGTGATATAAAACTTCATCAGTATTGTCAGGAAACATAATTCACTTTAAATATCAAATTGGTTCGCTGGTCAAAGATGATGAAAAAACCCATGGAAATCTTAACAGACTTGTGTATTGCTGTACTGCTGTGTGGTAGCACTGGATTTAATGTAATCTACTGTATGCTGAACTCATTGGTTATTCGGTCTAGTATATCCTATACAATTTCCTTCATATGCCCATTTTGTATATATTATTACCGAATTATTCTTCTTGAATTGTTTTCAGGATACACAGTTTTTAGAGTTTTTAGATAAGCATGATGCGGACCTTCAACGATATAGAAAAGAAGAATCAGTAAGTTTCTTTTTCAGTAATAATCACATTAAACATAAGAATCTCTATGTATGTTATGATTTTTTTGCTTTCTGCTTTGGGAACATTCTGTAGTACATGTTATACTTGATAAATGTAAGACGTGTCCGGGTTTAACTGTTTGTATTTGGTCAGTTTGATGGGCAGCTTATGTCACCGCCATGTGGATGCACTGGAAATGGAGTATTCTACAATGCCTAGTTGTTTGCTCACAACATTTTCTTTCACCCAGGATTAGCTATTGTATAGTTTTATTATATGTGAATGGTTAGGTTCACTTACATCCTTCTCCCTGCCTGCAATGCAAATCAAATCCCTAACACCACCACCAACTCATAGCTTATTGCTGGAAGAATTTTGTATCCCTCAATTTGCAACCAGAAGAGAAAACATTGAGAATCAGTATGTGACTATTTAATTGGTGAGCGGAAAATGTTGTTATTTTTTAATCTGAAATTCATAAGATGTGTGGGATCTTGATCACTTTTATTAAATTAATCTTCCTGGTTAAGAATATCTCACAGCATAGATAATAGACTTTAAAGGATAATCTTCTCTCTTTTTTTTTCAAAAACAAGGATGGTGTATTTGAAAGACGTGGCTTCCCAATAAAGAACTTTGCATTATCAATTAGTAATATATAAAACGATTCTGATTTTGAAGGAAGCACTCTTTGAGTGGAAATGCTATGGTATCTTGTATGTAATGAGGTGTTGTGATGTGATACTTATGTATTTGCAGGTAGCTGCTTTTAATGACTTTGAAATCTTTTCTAAATAGTAACCAGAGTGAAGGCTTGTTCTTTCAACTCACAATGCTATTGTGATATTGAGTTTCTGTTAAAGCTCTCGCCCTATCCTGACAGTCACTAACCGCCACTACACATGTAATGACATAACTTTGAGAAATCAGAAATTTTTATGCACAACTATTTTCTGAATGATTTCATTCTTATAAAATGGCAAAGCAATGCTTGAAGATGTGAGTGGGAAATTGCAGTAGTTATTTTTATGTCATTATTGTCAACATATCTAAAGTATGATGATATAGAGTTCTATTAAGAAATTCCGTAGTAGATACAATGATATATATTAGTTTTGAATATTTGTATTCATCTGTTTTTTTTTCTTATGTAGCTATTCTTCCAAGCTTCTTGTTTTATGATTAATGTTTGAATCCATGCTTATCATAATATTGCACAGGATTCAGAGCAGGAAGTTGAAACAAACAGTCAGGGCGAGGAATCCTCCGATGAGGACGCAAATTTGAAAGATGAAAAGATTCTGACAAAGTCTACTGTTGAAGCTTTGTGCCAGTTAGTAACTGAGGAACAGAATGTCTCTGCATTTACAAATCTACTTAATGGATTTAGGGCAGCGTGCCGTTATGGAATTGATGAACAAGTTAAAATATCTTCGAGGAAAATCCAAAACAGAGAAGCTTATGTTAAGATATTGACATTTGTACTTACTGAAGCGGATGGTTTTTTCCGGAAGCAGTTGGGAATTTCAAGCTCATGTTGCAAGAAGGATAAAATTTTGGCTCTGAAAAGCACATCCAAATGGGAAGTTGTGAGGCCACTGATGAAATCATATCTGAGGAGTATATTCTTTTTGTTGAATCAAGCTACAGATAGCCATATACTTGCTTTCACTTTGTCTCGTCTCAGAGCTTCTATAACATTTTTGGTCCTTCTGCCATCATTATTAGGGAGGCTGATCAAGGTATTGTTTTCATCTATAATAAACCCTGGAACAATGCTTTTTCTCTATCATTGTGATGAGAAGATGATCTCACTTAATTTTTTGTAGATTACTACCCTTAATGTCTACCTCGTCGGTAACAACTGAATTCACATTACCTGAACAGTGGAATTAATTGAATATATGATACATATTTTCCCTTTTTGTAACAGTAAATCATCATTTTAATGTACTAGTGAGCATGGTAAATGCACGCGGTGATTAGTCAAGAAGTTGTTATTTTATTTGAAGGATAAGCACAATGAATTTGTTATTGTGAATCTCGAATAATTTGATCGTGAGGGATTGATATGGCAAAAAATGGAAGAAAAAAATATCAAGGATTACTTCTAGGAAGATTGTCTAGTGATTAATTTGGAAGAACAAAATGTTTGAATGGTGGAAACAAAGATGAGTTGGGTTTTATTGGGGTGAATATATGTTAATTTTGTGCTGGATAACATGTAATGTGATTGATAAAATTCTATATCTTTTGTTGTACGACAACATGGGACTGAGTTTGGGGATGTCTAAAGGGCCTGGGAAAGTTCCATGTGTGTTTTCTACTCTAATTATTAATGAGGTTGGAATAGTTTCCATAGAGCAGGCTATGAATTGATTTCTTTTCTTCATTTTTACCTTTTATGGTGGCATATTGTTTTCCTTTTTTTGAGACGAGACCTTGTGTTCCCCTCCTGTTTGAGCTCTATGTTAATAAGCTGTAGGAGGATACTCCCACCGTGTACACACACAGAAAAAGTTGCTTGGATGTAATGCATTTCATGTTGAGATTAAATCTCAACAAATTCTACACAGTTTTGGTGTCTTTTGTAAAGAGTATTGATTTCATATGAGGTTCAAGTGATCTATGAACACAAGGTATTTTATTTTTATTATTTTTTTAAAGAACTGGTGTGAATTCTGCCACCAAAATTTGTTAATCGTTTGGGGCAGAATTCAAAGAAGGAACAGAAAAAAGCAGATCAGAGACCTACTAAGGACCACCCAGCAGGTTCCCTCGCACCTGCATTTACACAGTAATCACCAGCTTGCCCTCATCAATACACACCTTTTGCCCCCGCACAATGAACAAACTAATCTGTTTTGTCCTTTTTTTTTTATTATAATATATATATATATATATATATATATATATATATATATATATATATATTTTGCGGTTTTGATCTTTCTTTTTAGCAGCAATGGTAATTCTTTTATTTTCCAGTACCTAGCAGAAATTTCAAGGAAATTGTAACTATTGAATTTTGTGCCTTTCAGTAAATCTAATATATCTTTCAAATTTTCCATTTTTCATTTTCTCCTCCCTCTTCTGAACTTTCTCTTTCTTCCTTTTTATATATTTTGCAGCACAAGTCACTCGTGGTAACTAATTTCTTGTTTCAATTGGTTGCAGAGTGTGATTCACTTTTGGGCAACAGGTGAAGAGACATTGTCCTTGTCATCATTCTTTGTCTTACAAGACATGGCTTCAGAACTGGGTTCTGACTGTCTCGAGACAATCTTGAAGAAAACATACAAGACCTTTATTGCGCAATCCAAATCCATCGAAACTACAAACCTGAAGCGCACACAGTTTCTTAGAGATGCTGTTGTGGAAATCTGCTGCCTAGATATGCAAATATCATACAGGAAAGCACTAATCTCTCTCAGGCATTTATCCATGATTTTGCAAGAGGCTCTGAAAACAAAAAAGAAGGTAACTCACATCTACATCATAAGGAGTTCTTTCCCACACTTGCATCTTTTGATGCATTTGAAAGGCCACGATCGTCCAAAAATTGAATAAAGATTCCTTAGTAATTTTTGCAATCCTTTTTTTCTATTACAAATTAGTATATACATCTTAACAATCAAATATATCATGCTAGCACCACAACATACAAGTTGCACTTGAAATAATGTCTGGTTGATCACCTATATTTTAATTTGTTGAGATGCTTTTTTGAGTAGACAGTAAACTAATAAATGTTGATCAAGTCTTGCATGGCATAACTTGTTCATTGCTTTTTTTTGTAGAGCTAAATTGGTATAAATAAACCACTCATTGAATGATACAGAGACCTGTATTGTTGGACTATTTGGTGTAAATTTATTTTTGTATTTGTTCGGTGATTTTGATGTCAATTTATGTCATTATAGCCTTTCAATTGTTTTGTGCATATGTGTAATTGTTAAATTTTGGTGCGTCATGATGGAGTATTTGTTCAAATAAAAGTATCACTCTTTAATTTTGGGGGATGGGAGATTTTATATAGAGTGAGATTGTAATCTTAAAGGGGCTTTGTAATTGGGAGAATTCTCTTTCTCTTATCTTTATATCTTTTTCCCTGCTTCATTCTTGCATGTACTTTTCCATGTTTACCTTATATTAATCTATTGGTGAACACCACCTTGTTTCTGAGAAGAAGGATGAAGTTTCATTGTGCATATTTTTTATGGGTGCAGGAATTGGTGAATAAGATATGTGATTGGCAGTATGTAAACTGCATTGATGTGTGGGTTAAGTTTATTTCTGCAAATGTCAGAGATCATGGTCTTCAGTCATTGCTTTATCAAGTTATTCAGATTCTATGTGGGATAATTCATTTGTTTCCTGGTCCACGATACTTGCCATTGAGAATTAAATGCATACAAATGCTCAATCAGCTTTCCAGTTCCAGTGGAGTTTTCATTCCTATTGCGTCTTTGGTGCTTGTATCACTAGAATACAGAGAAACTTGCAGCACAGATGCAAGATCTGGAAAATCTTTCAACTTCTCATCTGTATTGAAGGTTTGGACATTGAAAATTGAAACCATCCCTTTATATCTCTTTCTATGAACACAATTGTTTTTCTATTTATATATCTCTTCTTTTATCATAGTTATCTATAAAATATATGTTTACAGTTATCAATTCCCATAACTGTTCTTTGCCATATTGTCATGGGTGAGTATAATTAGATATTTCTAATGAATAATGGACTAGAAGTTTCAATAGTTGGGGGATGGGAGACAAATTGAAACCATCCCTTTATATCTCTTTCTATGAACACAATCGTTTTTCTATTTATATATCTCTTCTTTTATCATAGTTATCTATAAAATATATGTTTACAGTTATCAATTCCCATAACTGTTCTTTGCCATATTGTCATGGGTGAGTATAATTAGATATTTCTAATGAATAATGGACTAGAAGTTTCTAATGACCAATAGTTGGGATTTTAATGCATGCTATTGATTGCATTCATCTTTATTATATGTTCAATTGCAATGTCTTTAGACATCTTCTCCCTATCGTTTGCTTCCTTAAAACATGACATTTAATACTCTTTTTATCTACTCATGTAATATGTAATCCTCTCCATAATTTCACTTTCATATTCTGTAACTTGTACTGGACTGATAAGTTTCAAATGCATGCTATTGATTGCATTCATCTTTATTATATGTTCAATTGCAATGTCTTTAGACATCTTCTCCCTATCGTTTGCTTCCTTAAAACATGACATTTAATACTCTTTTTATCTACTCATGTAATATGTAATCCTCTCCATAATTTCACTTTCATATTCTGTAACTTGTACTGGACTGATAAGTTTCAAATCATACAATGCAGGTATCAAAGCCAATGTTAAAGTCAAGATTCTTTCGAGAAGAATGCGTACTTTCTGCAATTGAGTTGCTCTCAGCACATTTTTCTCAGTGGAGTTATCATGTATCTCTCCCAGAAGTTGCGACAATTCCTCTTATATTTCTCAAAAAATTCCATGAGAAAACATCGATTGAGAGTATCCGACGAATGATGAAGCATTTGATAGATCAGGTGAGCTGAGGTTTTATGAGGATGGAATTTTGTTTGAGTAGGCCAGAATTGATGTCTTGACTCCTGAATGATAAATAGTATCTAAAACCATCAAAAACACAAAACGCTACAACCATTGAGCAGTCTGGTTTGCATCTTTCCATTCAGCAATCTTCCAGTATATGATCGAGAAATTTATTGGTGGTCTGTCAATAAATTTTTGAATGGGACTTGTGGAGACCCCTATATATATTTCATCATTGCTAATCTATTTAACCCCATTCGTATTGCATTACTTCTGATAATAAAGGATGATTATTAATGAATGGGTAGGGAAGATATGGAGAAGCGGTAACCAAGTGAATGGGTGGAATCCTACCATTGTTGGATGAATGTCATGCCCTCCCCTCACTCACCCTTTATTCTTGTTGTGCAGGTTGAGCAAAACATTGCTTTTATCCAAGGGAAAAGAGATGAGGTAACCTTTTCGCCCAAAGATCAAGCTTCCGTCGAATCATTTCTACAGGTCTTTTGGTCTTCCCTTCCCTTTCATTTTGTGGCTTGTATATTTTTACAATTTGTTTTGATGCTTTATTTTTCACGATGCATTATCAGCTGGAGAAAACGGGTGGCAATGCGCCTTTTGCTCAATTCTATGCAAGTGTTTTACAAAAATCCATATCAAGGAATTTAGTCATCAAGGAGAAGCCAAGGTACAACCCTGCTTTGCTGAAATAAGCAAGACAGGTTAATCTTATATTCATCACATGTAAAAGAGATCAGATAGTGAACATGATTTTCTGCATATTGGAATAGAAATTCTATGAATTCCTCATCACTTATTATTGTTAAATTTTGAGTTATCTTGGATGTTGTTCTCTAATGATTTTGGCTCTACTTATTACTTGTGGGTACTATGAGCCACGCTCTTTTGCCAGTCACTGTCAGATGTTATGCTGTGACTGGATGCATACCATTTGTTTTTTTAAACTCCATATAAATTTGGATATCATAAAAAGCAGTCATATCTTCCATGATATTTATCTTGACATGAATGGAAGGGAAAACACTCCATGTGCATTTGATATCAGTCTAGTTTTCAAAACAAGTAAACCCATCTATTAAATGTTCTTGTAGAATGCAGCAACGACAGTATAATGTGCTCATAAACATGATTTTGTATGCATGTATGTCTTGAGCAAGTGATTCTGTTTTCTGGTCGCTTGTTAAATACAATTACTTCATGTGATGCAGTGAGATGCAGCTGAAAGGATCGAAAATACTAAAGGAGCATACAAGTGATCGTAATAATACTATATCCGAGGGGAACAAGCTCGCAGAAGGGAAAAAGTTGAATACGATCTCGAATGGGAGGTTAGAAAGCAACAGTCGAAAGAAGAAGCAAAGGACATGAGAACATGTTCATTGTAGATTTTGTTATGATCATCTCAGTCTTGCAAACTGTTCCATCTATCCCTTTCAGAAGATACTCCTCACCTGCTTGATATGAATACAAAGAGCCCTTTCAAGAACCTGATTTGTAATTCTTTCCATACATTCATCTTGTGCATTGAGTGGCAATTTCTGTTGGGTAAAACAAAAACAGTGTTTGAATTATTGGATATCTTCTTTAAAAAAAAAAAGGCTTTCATGGGAATTTTTTTTCTTCAGTAGCATTAAATAGATTGGATGATTAACAAAATAAGGTATGCTGAGAATCTGTGCCTGGTTACTTTATTTTATAGTACTTATTTGCAGTGTTTAAAAAAAAGGGCCGGGGTTGCAATTGTGATCTTCTCCGGAACTGATTGTTTGTTTGTTTGAACTACACAATTATTGAGCTATAAAAAACAATTCTAATTTGTTAAAATTAGTGGTGCAATTTGGACGGGTTGGGTCGGGTTGAAGGTCTGTTCAAATTCAACCCGTGATACATAGAGCACAACCCGACCTCAACTTGAAGGGTGTAACCCGAGCTTGAACCTGAGGTCAACCCGCCGGTTCGGGTTAGGCCTGGCCTCGGGTTCAATTGCCTTGAGAAACTAGTATCTTGTTCTTTTGTAATGAAAAGTAATTAAAAAACATGAGATTGATTTTGTGCTCACTGGAACATGTTGGGTAAACCATAACTAACATGTTGGGTAAACCATAACTATTACTTTTTTAGAATGTCATTAAAATATGGCATTCTAATATCAAATGTATTCATGTTTTCAAAAGTCTATAAATCATAACTATTACTAGGGAAATGATTCACAAGTCCCAACTTATAGGTCTCAAGTAAGCCACATATGCACAGTACCTGTTTTACCCTTTTTGTGGTTTTTTTTTCCGGTAATTGTTTCCATAATCAAGGAGACAGTTATAATTACTCCTTTCCACCTATATAGTTAGAGTAATGACGGTGACAATAAATCTTTTTCGTTTATAATTCAAGTTTCTTTTTTTGTTTTTGGATTCATTCCAATTGAATTATTTATCATCCATAATCAATAATTTATTTCTTTTTTAAAACACCATTATTGATTTTAAAAACACCTAGTAGAAGATCGATTTTTTTTTTTTGAAGATCCATCAACCACTGATTTGATTTGAATGATTTTGATTATCGTTTTAATGTCTGTCGATCCAGGAGTATCTTTTTTATTTGTTTGGTTATGTAATTGAGGTTTAATCATCTGATTTTACATATATTTTTTTTGTGAACAATTGATCAATTTGACTATCGTTTTCAATATCTGTCGATTTAGGTGTGACCTTTGTTATTGCTTATTCTTGTATTTGTTATAATTTTTTCTTCAATTTGGTGTTTGATATTAAATCTGGCAGTCTTTGATTTGGGTTTATGATTTTTTCTTTAAATCTGGCGTTTGATTTTAAATTTATGTTTTTGGGGGATTTTTAGAGTTTTGATGTTGTATTATCGTGTGGTTGTGTAACATTTCAAACTAATTTGAACATTTATGCATTATATTTTGTAAGTTAATTACATTTTTAAAATGTAATTGATGTTTATATGTCTTATATAATAAAAATCAGTTACATTTAACTAAACTTTTTGTGCAATAAGTTACAATCACAAAATGTAACTGAGTCTGAAAAGTTAAGAGTCCAGGGGAGGACTTGAAAGATAGTCAAACCACATCTTATATGATAGAGGACGGCGAGAGGAATCTAGGGGTGGTGATGCCGATCGCCGGAGACGAATAGGTCGGCCGAAATGATTTTTTTAAGTGACGAATGTCAATAAAAATACTTGTTAGATAGTTTTGGGATATGTTTCAAGAGAAGGAAACCAATAACATATTAACACCTAATGAGACTTGTAATTGAAGTTTAAATAATGGAGCCTGTATAGCAGGACACCTATTACTATGCTGAGAATATGAAAAGAAAGTGCTGCTACCTGGGCTCTATAAATTAAGCCCCATTTGTGAGCCCCAATAGGTGGCACTCTCATATTGGTTCCTTATTTGACTTTTTCAAACCACCAAAATGTCAATGACAAAACTACCCTTCTTATAATTTTAAAAATAACCTCCAACTAGCTAATATCCTCATTAAAATCGTAACCGAATCCCACAAATGGGGGCACCATTAATTCCTCTCCCCGAATTAACATATTTCAAAAAAATTTAAATGTTAGGGTTCCAATTTGGGCAAAACCATACGAATGAAAAAAAAGAAAAAAATTAGGCGATCAAGATTTCAATCCATCTGATTCTCTTCCCCAACAAACCGTCAACAATGGCGAATAAAAAAGGATAGATTTCTTCCACCAATCGAAACTTAACTGTCGCTTTGTATTTGTTTTTTTTTTTTGACAAAAAAAAACAGGTCGTTTGTATACGATAAAGAGGTCGCGTTTTTTTTTTTTTTTTGCACTTCTTATTAGATGAAATCTTTTATTTTCAAAATAATATATAAAACGATTTCCTTCGATTATCTCGACTCCTGTTAATCTGATTGTATCTGATATCCATTTGAAGAATCATTGTTTCAAATACTTGCATCTGAAATAAAAAAAAAATGATTTGAAATCAGTGATTCAGATACATGCATCTGAATAAAAAAAAAAAGTGTATCAAGATACATTGTCATTAATCTCTAATATATTATGAGATTGTTTTCTGATACATTGTCTTCGTCTGCCAATGTATCAAGATTAAAGGAAAAATGAAATTACATTTTTCGATTGTTTAGGGTTTTCTCGTGTGCATATTTCGCTTCTGATGAAACAAAAACATAAGTCAGATACATGTATCTGAAAATTTTATATAATGTGCAATTGTTTCATGATTCAGTGAAACAAAATCTGGTTAACTGAGCAATTAATAGTAGCCAAATGAAATGTTTGAAATATCATATGCATGTAGATCATGAATTATTATATTATCTTTGATAATTAACATGCATTGTTTGATGAATATATCTTATTTTTTATAAACAATCCATGTATCTTAATCAACTGTACATGTATCTGAAAACCTGTTATCAAATAAATATGAATCTGAAGCAATTATGTAGCAACAGAGAACCTAATAGTCACATTACAAGCTATTAACAAGTAGCCATGAATCAGAATGTGTTGTGTATTAAAAACTTCAATCTTATATTTTGGATTACTCAACTGTTTCTGTAAATCCCTTGATGAAAATAGATTAATGCTCTTGTAAAAATTGTATGTATCTGAATCATTTGTATCTGAAATTGTTATATAAAACATGGTTAAATCCTTTGGCTATATCTGAAAAAACAAACATTTGATAGCATTTATTTGTGTGCAATCTGGCTGTTCATATGTATCTGAAATATAGATGGTATATAGTTTTGATCTCTCTTATATTTGTTTAGAAACTCTTGATTTCATTTTTAAGATACACATGTATCTTAATACACAAAAAGACAGTGTTTGTCCACTGTTCGTATAGAAAAGACAATGTCATGTGTATGATACTGTATTAGGCATTTTAACTGCATCTGGATGTTGTACAAATTATGCAAAAGCAAAAAAAGACGGAGTTGCTGAACAAAGAAGAAACTGGGCATACTATCCCGAGTACAGATCTACAGTGCACAGAATATTTGAAACATTTGCAGCAATAGAGTTGAGCTAAAGGCATTCAGACATTCAGACAATCTCTTCTACATTTTGCTGATCAGCCACAACAAACAATTCCTTCAACAAACTGGTTTTCACAGAACATGGATCATTGATGTCATCCAAATGAATTGAGTCTTCACATGTGTCCACAAAATCACCATCATTGCCTGAAAAAAAAGAACATCAACCACATGTTATCAATTAAGATACAATAATGTATCTGAAAATCCAAATGAACAAATATGATCTACATGCTACTCAGAACTGTATAGAAAATTCATAAAAGGTCTTCAAAATGCCAACAATAAGCAATTACATATTAATCAGCTATATATTAATCAAATCCATAAAAATAAAAATAACAACCTTCAAAAAATGGGCTGAATTCAAATTCAGATACAGATGTATCTAGAATTTGAATTAACAAATACACATTCAAGTGAATGTCTAGTGTATTTCAAAATCTTCAATCTGAATGAGTCGAATAATACTGATATAAAGCTAAAAAATATGATGAATGACACATTATGCATAATTATACACAAACACACAATCATAAACGATTGTACAGATCATACTTGGTACACAACAATGCATGAAAATCAAGATACAGCCCATGTATCTGAATTTAAAATAAAATTCAGATTCAATTAATGTATATAATGATTCAAAGTAATGACGAAAAATCAATAAAACAAAAAACAAACAATTTCATGGTCTACAAGCTAATTAGCAAAACACACATAGATTTTCAATGAAAGTCATTCAAGCCTTTATATACATACGACAATAAGCAATTGAATATTAATCAGATAGGCATCAATCAAATCCATATAAATAATAAATCAAACTTCAATTGGGCTAGAAAACAACATCAAGATACACATGTATCTGGAATTGGAATTAACATCTACACATTTGATACTACCGAATATTGAATCTAATGGGTTGAATACCAATCATTCAAAGCTATAAAATATGCTGAATGACTTAATATGCATAAATGTACATATACACACCACTAAAAAACTGATTATACAGGCTTGAATGTAAAACACAAGAACGCATCAGAATTCAGATACACCACACGTATCTTAATTTAAATTAAATTATGTATAAAAAAAATTATATGATGATTCAAAGGAACAGTTAAAAAAATCAGATCAAATTCAATTATTCAGATCGAAAACAGTCTAACCTGAATGGATCGCCATTGTTTCCACCACAATCGTGTAATTCTTATATTCTCAACCGATCAAACTGAAAAAAAATAACGATTACGATGTTTGTTTCATTTTCACCGAATAAACTGGATCTAAAAATTCTAAATCATCAATTTTTGGGTGTTCCGATTGGCCTAACCTGAATGTTTGCACCACAAACAGATCTCACAAAAACGAAACTCATTTTTCTCTTCTCTTCTCCGCCGATCAAATATGAATGAAAAAAAAATTTGATGTTTGTTTTCGTTGCGAGAGAACAATCAGAAAAAAAAAATGAAACTCGTGATTTTTTATTTTCTTGAACGTGCAATTGAATTTGTATTTCCAGAAAAGGAAGTGATCTCATATCGTAACTAACCCCGTAATTATTGGACCGGTTATGGAAAAATGAGATTAATTGTGAGAACTAACCCCGTAATTATTGGACCGGTTATGGAAACAACGAAGAGATTAATTGTGAAGGGGTAATATAGGAAATTCACACTTGCCACCTCATGGGGCTTAGAATGGGATTTACCAATTAGAGTCCAAAAATCATTATTGAAAAGAAATACTATTTAGAAGGAAAAAAACATGTTGAGATTCACTCTACATATTCGAACTCTTCATTTTCACGATTTTATTTTCCCCTTTCATTTCCAAGATTTTGTTTCCCAAAACCCACATCATCAATGGAAAAAAAAATCTACATGATTAAAAAAAAACATATAAAAATGATTGTGAAAAGAAAGAGAGAAAGATCATCCGTGTGTGACTGCGAGGGACGATGGACGGTGGTGGTGGTGGTGGTGGTGGTTCTTCAAATAATCAGAGTTTTCATCCGTGTGTGACTGCGAGGGATGATGGACGGCGGTGGTGGTGGTGGTGGTGGTGCTTCAAAGAATCAAAGCTTCTCCGTTTATTTTTTTGACTACGTAATTGTGATGGCATAGACTAGGTGGTTTTTTCGGCTTTCTATCTGTGACGGCGGAGGCCAGGAGAGGAAGAGACGATTGCAGGGGGCGGATCCACTGTATTTTTTTTGAGTGGGTTGAATTAATCTTTTCATATAAATTTTTTTTTTTTTGATAAAAATATCAATTTTTTTTTTGATAGTTATATGATACACTTAAAATAAAATAAGTTCATCAAAAAATTAAGTAAAACAAAACAAGTTCATTAATACAAAAGCTCAAATAATGTTATATAAAAAAAAAAAAATCAACTTTTCTCCATTATTTTTTTCTGAGTGAAATACAATCCTCCACTTAAAATCAATCTAAAATTATAACCTACATAAAAAAGATATTCCAAAAAAAAAAAAAAAAAAACTCAAATGTTATATAAAAAAAACAAAAAAAAATCACAAATACAAACTCAGTTTAAAAAGTTTTGATTTAGTTTTCTTATTAGACACCAAGATAATCAAGAATAATAAGACAAACCCTAACAAAAAATTCTAATAAATTTAAAATTTAATGAAAGATTGAACCGGAGAAACTCCAATTCTCCATATGACCAACATAGGCGATGATGATTTATTCAATTCTCGAAACATTGTCAAAATATGAAATATCTAAATGCATCTACAAAACATATAATAAATCAAAAGAATTAAAGAATTTACAAATAAAATCAAATTCATTACATACTGTTTGGTGTTTGGTGAAGGGGGTGATTTATTCATTGACGGCTGCAAAATATGTTTTTAAAAAAAGATGATCAATTAGGGTAAATTGAAGTTTATATAGCAAGTTGTTTTAGGGTTTTTCTAAAAAAAAACTGGGTTGGATAAGTGTTTTGGGGTTTTTTGAACAAAATATGGGCTGGGCTTTATTGAGGGATTTCTAATAAAACTGGGCTGGACTGCTATTTAGGGCTTTTTTTCACAAAATCTGGGTCGGGCTACAGCCTAGCCCAGCCAACCCATGGGCCCGCCCCTGGAGGATTGTGAAAAGAGAGGAATAACATTTTTAGGGTTAGACATGAACGGTCAAGATTGCACCGTGTTAATGATTTGATTCACTTTTTAGATTTTAGTTTGGGTAAGTTATTGTGGCATATCATTTTGACGTATATTTTTTTGTTAATATGCATTAACACCCTAACCCGAACCTGACCCGAATTGGGTTCGAGTTAGTTCGGGTTCAGGTCGAGTTGAATCCGGCATGTAAAAACTAAAACCCAAATTTGTCCACGAACCGGGTTGGGTCGGGTTAGATCAGATTTAACCCGTCCAAGTTGCACCCTTAGTTAAAATAAAATTTAAAATGATACCGTATGAAGGGGGTGTTTGTAAACACGGAAATAAAATGGCAAGTGTGTTTTCATATGTTGAAAACTTTGGATAATCAATTGCAGGGTTGGGTTCAATTTTTCAGTTAGAATAACATCTTAAAACAACTTTTAAAACAAATGAGAACTTAAGATTTATGGGAAAAAAATATGTTTTTTGAGAATCAAACTGTGTTCCTAAATAACATCAATGAAAATATTTTTTTACAACTTTTCATATATTTGTTGTATTATTGTTATGATGGGGAATCCCAACATTAATTTGGAAAAGCTTAGATGCACACAATAATCCAGAACCAACATTGGATAAACCCGGGAGATTAGAACTTAAAGGCTTAAGTGGGATATCGATAAATCCAATTCTAATCAAAGTGTCAACCCTGTGTATTAGTATTAATTGTTAATTACATTATTACATCAAGTTGTTCAAGTCGTTGCAGTTCTGGTTCAATGAGTTGCTCGTTTGTTTGTTCTTGTTTGTTTTTGTTTTTTTTGTTTTTTAATTTTTTTTTTTTGTTGCTTATCTGATCTATGAAGATTTTCACGTCAAATGCTTCCAAGTGTCAACAATGTATCCAATTTGCTGGTGATTCATGTAGTGAAAATAAAAGCAAAAAAAAAATCAACTTGGGCAATGCTTGAAAATCAACCATGGAAGGTGACTGATCAGTTATCACTTCACGCGAGTGTGATGTGATATGAAACCTAAACTACATGAACAAGTGAACAACCTACCATGAAAGGCATGCATACAATCAAATTTGCACCCTATAACGTTCATCATAAGTTTCCTTATCATAAGCTTTCCCCACGCTAAGTCCAATCATATATTATTGCAGTTGAATGAATGATTGGTCATCTGTAATCTGTAATGCACCTAATTAAATACATTTTTGGAGATGAATGATTGGACAATGGTGATGCGTCTAAACGTGGACTAATAAGAGCTATCTTTGAATTTCAAGATTTTTTTATTAGGTTTGTTAGTGTGTGTTTGTGTATTTATGTAGAAACTCTATGGAAAAGTGAGGAAAAAACTCTCATGAGCCACTTAAAATACTAGTTTTTATGCCAACTAGATTAAAGGAAGATAAAATGACTCTTTTCATTTTTTTTCTTCTCTCGCCTTACTAGAAGAAAAAAAATTTAAAAAATTTCCCCTATAGATGATAGAAAAGTGAGAAAAATAAAAACTGTATTTCATTTTCTGTTATTTTCATCACATGCATAAATAAATCTCACTTTACATGATATGAATAAACAACAAAAGATCTGGTCCTAAAAAAAAAATCCATTCAACAATTTTTTCCTTAGTTGAATTCTTTCATTTTCATTTTTTTTTTTTTTTTTTTATGTAAGATTATGCACAAATACAGTTTTGTCAAAAATAAAAAAATGAATTTCAGTTAGCAAACCGGATGAAAAGGAAATCATTTTATTTTTTTATCAATCTCTTTTGTTCTCTCTGCATTCACTTCATGTAGTTAAAAAAATTCGCCCTCTTGTTTTTACCCCTCCTATTAGACCAAAGGGATATAAAAATATTCACTATTGTTTGGTACAAATGGTAAATTTCTAGTTTGATAAGAGCACAAACAGAATGAGATGATGGGATCTGATGAGATAAATCATTGCAGAACAATATATTGTGATGAAATGCAGACTTTGTGTCTCATTTTTTTAAATGACAATAGAGATTTTATGTTTATAATGTTAGTTCTTTTTTATCTTGGATTTATCAAGTGTAAGTAAATTCACAATTAACATATTTTTGGGAAAATTAATTCAGGGTTCAAGTGGTCACTCGTCTATTAATATTAGATCTTTGAAAATTTTTAAGTTTTTTTTAGATCTCTGAAGCGATGAAAAATTATCTTTAAGTCCCTCCAGCCAATTGCTATTTAAAAATACCAAAAATGCCCCCCACCAAATCATTTAAGTATAATATTAACACTTCTTAATATATTATTAAGTATTTCTGATACACTGTTAACACTTCTAGTATTTTGTTAACTTTCGCATAAAATGCCCTCTATTGAATTATTTCAGTACATTGTAAACACTTTCAAATGCATTGTTAAGTTTTTTCGGTACAGTGTTAAATATTGTAAAAATTCATATTTTGTCATAATAGTCATGTTAAAATTTTATTCTTAATAATATCCCGACCTCAAAATATTAAATTGCACAAAAATATCCTTCCACATAACAATTATATATGTATGTTTAAGTTGTGCAAGAAGTCCCCCTCAAATTTTATTCTTAATAAAACCCCGGACTCAAAATATTTAAAATGCACAAAAATAAGCTTCCACCGTAACAATTATGTATGTTTAAGTTTGTGTAAAATTCCCCCCTCAATTGTTGATCCTGCACAACTTAACTCCTATTGAAATAGAATTTAAAGATGAATATTTTAGTAAAAAAAAAATGTACACAAATAAGAGTATTGAGATACTCAATTCATTTTGCAGCTCCATTTACAATTCAGTAAAGGTCCTCAATCATTTATATATGTCTTAAAAATTTATTTTTATTTATTTTTTTAAGAAAAAAATATACGAGTATATATAAATACATATTTCACTTTTTATAATAGTATATATATTTCAATTGACAAATGTCTACTTTGTTAAAAAAACAAAGAAAAACAATGATAAGTGTATACAGCCACGGGGCTACGCATAAGACTTAACATGTTATTTTCAATCCTCAAAAAAATGAAGAAATCCAGACCTAAACAAAAAGCCCAATTGTGACAATAAGCCAAAAGCCGGACGAGAATAATCGATAAGCTCATCCGAGTCACCAAGAGAAGATGAAGCCAATTCTGGTCGATTGATGGGGGACCGACATGCATGCATCATCACAAGCTATATATATGTACATATATATATGGCTCTGGCCTAGCTAACTCAATACATATAATATAACCAACATAACCAACTCGATCTTAATCCCCTCTCATCTCTCTCTCTCTTCAATAAGACTTTTTTTTTATATTATTGTGTTTCAACTGATTGAACTGATTATATAGAGAGAGAGAGAGAGAGAGAGAGAGAGAGTTGTTTATTCGATCTGATTGATAACTATAACAGAAACTGTGGTCGGCTCTCGCGTTATCAGAATAATTAACTGATTAATTATTCTGATTTTTTGTCCACGTATCACCAATCATCCAACCACCAGTTGCCACGTATGACCTCCCTCTCTCTCTCTCTCTCTCTCTCTCTCATCCATTATATCTGCTATTGGTTGAAATCATCACTTTCTCTACAGTGGAAGCACTGTGTCTTTTTTCCCCTCTCTCATGAATTATATGTATTTTTTTTTAGTTAGAGAAGACCAGGTGATACCATATTATTGGTGCTATTTAAGAGGAACATATGCATTAGCCATGTCCCATCTACCGTCTCCATTTCTCTAAGTCATCCCCCCCCCCCCTCTATGCTTAGGATACCTGTCATTTTCATTATCTTCTTCTCCTTCTCCTTCCATCATTTGAATAAGGGTAATTAACAAAATTAACACCCAGAAATTGAATATTAACAAAAATGACATCGAAAATAAAATATTTGTAAAAAATAGCACTGACCAACGTTGGAGGCACCACATATATATATAGCATCATCTGTTTTTTTTTTTTTTTGTTTAACATTGGAGGCCCCATGTATATAGGCTTCTTTTTTGTTTTCAGTTGAAATCATTTTTTCTTATTTGATTAATTATGATTATATTAATAGTTGAGATTTTTTAATATTAAATTTTAATGGGTAAGATTTTTTTTAAGTTGAGAAAAGAGAAAATCATGGAAGATTTATTTCTGATTATACTTATAAACTTTGTTTTTTTTTTTTTTTTTAAAATATATCCATTGAGAGAAAAAATCATGTAAGATTTTTAAGGATGAGATTTTTAATATATGGAAAGATATTTTTTTTAGCCACTAAAATTTAATTAAAAATTTAATAGATAAATATAAAGAGAAACAAATCTTCCATGATCTTCTCTCTTCTCAACCAAACCAAATATATGTTAAAAAAAAAGAGGAAATGTCAGTCATTAAAATTTAATCAAATAGTTGATAAAAAAATCAAACCTCAGTCATTAATATTTAATTAAAGAAGAAAAAACCATCTCAATTTAAAACAAAGGATATGGCGTCTCAAGTATTAAAAAAATAATGTTGATCAGTGCTATTTTTTACTAATAATCACCTGGGTGTCAGTTTTACAGATATTTATTCTCCTGGTGCCATTTATACAAATTGCCCTTTCAATAACATATCATTATCAATGCTCCAATGCGTGTACGTGTATGTGTGAGAGAGGAGGAATCTAATGAGCATGGGATCCTATCCTACTATTCTGGAAAAAAAATATCTCGCTTGCATTACAAATTAAAATCATATATATTTTATGTTAGGGATTTTTAGTTTCAAATCCATGTAAACATACCTATTCAGAAATCGATCCCTCCCTTCTTCATATTTCTTTTTAAGTTTTCATATTCAACCGCCTATTTGATTTTTAGTCCATCCGTTAAACAAACGTCCGTCCTTACACCGTTAATTTGTAAAATATGATTTTATTTTTAAGTCCTTGTAAACTATATTATTTAATAATCAATCCCCCCTTCTTCATATTTTATTTTAAATCTCTAATTTTAAACGCTTTTTTCTTATTAGTCCATGGACAAAAATGAAAACATGTGTAGTCTAAGCTTTGAATTGTAAAAATAACTGTGTCTAACATTTTCTTAAGAAAAATGATATGTCCAGTCTCTCTTGCAACCCTAATTGTAGACTTGCGGTGCATATCATTTTTGTAATAAGAAAAAAGTGTTTGAATGAAAGAGATGACTGAGAAGCTCTCAGAACGTAATTTTGATTTTTCAATATTTATATATAATATGTAATCTGATCATCAGAACTAGTATTTATATTTAAATGTGTTAATATCCAAAAAAAATCAAATATAATCCTATAATATATGTATCCGCGTGGTTAAATATAATATATGTATATTAAGACATGCAATTCTCGCATCTGGATAAGATTAGCAGTTTTTTCCGCTTGGATATAGAATAAGACTTACTCTTGGGTATACAGTTATTTCGACATAAGTAAATATAAATAAGGATAAAATGATTTTGTGTTTGGTTATGTTTTGAATTATTCTCGTTAAATGCAAGAATAAATTTTTGTTGTTTAGATCAAATGTGAATAAAGTATGGATAAGAATTTATAAAAGATGAAAAAATAATGATAGATGATTTGACATGTGATTTATTAGAGATAATGACAGTTGATTTGATAGTGGGCCTACATATTCTTTGGACAGAATAACTTTGAATAATTTAGTTTTATCCTCAGCTTGAAATGGTTATCCAGGGTTATACTAGTTTATCAAAAAAAACTTCTAACACTGAGATATTATAGTTTTTAGATATTATAGTTTTTCAAATAAGTTAAAATCTTTACTCTCGTACATATCACTTTATTCTTGGTTTATTTCAAAAATAAACGGGGGGCTGTTTAGGAAAATTGGTTGATAGGCTTGATGTAATGCATGGTCATGATCACTGTGCAGGACTTCCTTTTTATTGTTTCAATCGTGGGAGTCAAATCCACTGTTTGGATGGTTCGGAATCCCCGGATACTGTCGGCCCTACCCTCTCTGACCTTTTAGAACTTCCAATTATGTGCATGGCAGGTTCTTCCATGCATTAATGCATCTACAAGACATAGACAATGCCAACATATGTGTCACAACTCACAACAAGTTAATGCTGTCAGATCCAACTTTTAATTTGATGTTTAATGACATAATTGGATTTAGAGTTTTCATAACACATGGAATATTGTATGACCATTCACTATGTTATGAGACGTGGAATTTTAGTTTATACAGCGATTGACAAGAGAATTTATAAAGTATCCTAATTTTTTGCCTATTAAAAATGTCATCATTTTATTGGTTCATATTAATTGTTTTGTTGACTTTTCAAAAAGAGTAAAATGTTAAAATACAAATATGCCCTTCATTAAAAATCTATCCCATTAACCCAAATCCCCACATTTTCTCTATTCGGTTATGAGTGAATCTTGAAATCCATTTATCCATTTCAAATTTTGAATTTTGAAATCCTTATCTAAATTACAATTAAAATTAAATTACACAAAAAATTATCTAAATTGTTTTAATCAAAATTCTTCTTCAAACTTATATTCTTATTATACACATTAAATTTTTTTTTTTAAGAATGTTATTAACTGAACATTAAAAAATTCAGGTATTTATTGTATTCAAATTTAAAAAAAAACATATATAGTTACTATATGAAGCAGTTACATCAAGTACATTTCTTAAATATTTATATCTCTCACAACGATTTGTTACATTTACATAAAAACTGTTACATTTACATTTAAACAATTTATAAACAGATTCTATTTTCAATAGTCAGTTACATTTTATAGAAAATGTCAAACACCTTTTTTGTTGTGTGATACATTTAATAAATATATGTATTTGACTGCTACATTAATAAATGTAACAAATATAAATTACTACATGCATTTAAACAAATGCAATACACAAATAAATGTTACATTTCAGACTGTTACATTTATTCGATGTCAGAAATGTAACATTAACATCATACAAATCATATATAAATTAAATGTAACTAACCTTAGAAACAATAGAACAAAGAAATAGAGGATTTTGAAACGCTTTGTAGCATCCTCCATCATTTTTATCATCTCCTTCTTTCTATGTTGATCTGATCACCGCCTATAATTGACTTCTTTTGCATGTTATAATACTCTTCATAGTTGGGTTTTTTTTCTGGGAGATCTTTGGAAAGTTTAGGTTGGAAGAGAAGAGACCATCTCAATAGAAAGGTTTGATTAAAAAGAGTTTACTCGAAAGAAATTGTGTCCGTCCAGACTCACCTTCACTTTTTTTTTATTTAAAGATCTTTTTTTATTTTTTATTTAATCAATCATAATTGTCTCCTTATTTTGTGGGGATCAGTTATCAAAAAAAAAAAAAATTAACTAAGGGTATAACAGGTATTAGACACATGCCACCTCATGGGGCCTTTGATGGGGCCTGTGAAGTTGGGGCTTAGGAATCATTATTGTTAAAAATAATATCATACATTAGCGTTTAACAAAAAAAAAAAAAAAAGGCATTTCTTATAAATTAATTCTTCATCCCTCAAAAGTGATTTGGACATCATAAATTTTGATTGTTTCTAATTAGAAATGTTTAACTTTTTGTTAGAGTAACCCTCAAATACTGATAATAGGTATGAACATGCTTTAAATTTTTTTTTTTTTTAAAAAAGCTGATAAATCTAATAGATGAACTAGTAGATTTAAGATTTATGCTATGAGTTGTTTGTAAGAATGTGACTTATTAAGGAATAAGTATGGACATGTAATGATCAATGTTCCATTTCATTATTTGGTTTATAAAATGGTACATTGAAAGAGTGAATCAGTTAAGCATAAATTAATTAAGTTTTTATATTGTTCAATTCCCATGACCATCCATTGAATAATGAATCTAGAAATACACAATGTATAAAGAGTAATTGTGTGTATCCCATTAAGTGGTACATAATGTATGTACATTTTCATTAAGTGATAGATAATGTATATACATCTCTTTAAAGTGGTACACAATGTATGGAATAATTGTGTACATGTACGACCATTGGAATGAGGAAAATATTCAATGTCTTTGTATTCCCAACACTCACCCATTATTGGATACATTCTCAAAAGCATTTAGTAGGTTCATTGGATTCTTCAATGAGCTTTAAGAATCCAATTTATGTTTAAGTGTGGTAGGGTTCCCCCTTTCCATCTATAAAAGGGAGTGGACTCCCAACCTATTTTTCATGTCTCATAACATTTTTGTGTTTACACAAGCAAAAGTAAGTCCACTCCATAGAGAGATAGGAGAGTGAAGAATCCTTCTATTCTTCTTCAAGTCCTTGTACCAAAAGAAGGCTACTTACCACAGAGAAAGGTTTGTGTGTGTATATATATATACTATAATGATTTTACATGGTAGAAAAATATGATTATAGTATTTGTAAACATATTAATCAAGATTCTAAGTGCTATTATGATTTATTTTACATTGTTTTGATTGATAAGTTCTTAAACAATAAGAAAATAAATTATCATATGTCAAATGAAACTTTTGAATGTTACGTTGTTAATTATATAAATACTAAATTATTTTTAATTCTTTTCATTTTTTGTAGTGTTTGATGATTTTGAATTTATAGTTAATATATTTATTACGTCATGCTCGGTGTCACAATTCAATTCTAATCAGTCTCCTTATTCAGTGGATGGTTCAAAATCTTAAACCAGTGCTAAATGATAAATTCTTTGTGTTCTCCTTAAACCAAAATATTTTATTCCAAATATCACAAAAAAAAAAAAATGTAATCATTTGTTAACCGTGTTAAAGCTATTATTTGGTGTCGGCTTAAAAAGACAGGTTAGAGGAAATACCACCATAGAAGATTCACTGTTGATGGAAATGGCCAGACCTGAAATATCTGTCCAACTTTGTCAGTTCTCCAAGAAGCTCCAAAACCAGCTATGTCAATCATATATTATGCATTGTATATGAATATATGATCGAGAAGTTTCTCATCCTGGTGGCCTCACTTTCAAAAAAAAAAATCTAAATCCGATTCGAATTCGAAAAATAAAAAATATCTAATATTCGAATATTTAGAGTGCGGATATAAATATCAGTCTATCCGATCAAAAAAATATCCGTATCTGACATATATTATAAAAATATATATATTTGTATTATATATTGTAAAGCATGTGCCTACAATATCCAAGAATCTGATCTCCTGGAGTCTACTCAGCAACGCGGGTATGCGCTTGGATATCAAAGGTAGAAAGATAATTATGTCTTTATAAAATGTGTACTTTGACTCTGCCTACTGTACCGATGGGATGTTCAAACTCAGCGTTTCAACCCCAGTCAATGAAGTGAATAAAATCAGTTCTTCTGCTTATTCCCTTGTGTTGTGGCATCTTAGACTAGGTCATGTAAATTATAAAAAGCTTGCATCCATGACTAGTCTAGGCCTACTTCCAAAATGTGGGGGTCAGAAGGCGGACAAGTGCGAGGTGTGCGCTCAAGCGAAGATTACCCGGTAGCCTTTCAAAGCAGTGTCTCGAAGCACCGAGGTTCTCGAACTCATTCACTCAGATACGTGTGACTTCAAGAGTTATGTGACACGAGGAGGTATGAAATACTTCGTCACATTTATTGATGATCACTCAAGATTTTCTTATATCTTCTTACTTAAGTCGAAAGACGAAGTATTCGAGAAAATCCAGTCTTTCAAATCTCAAGTTGAGAAATAGACTAGAAAGGTGATCAAGAGAATTTAAAGTGATCGTGGAGGTGAATATCATTCGAAGGAGTTTGCAGCGTTTTGTCAAGAACATGGCATCATCAACTAGACGACTGCGCCTTATTCTCCTCAATCCAATGGAATTGCTGAAAGGAAGAATCGGACCCTGACTGATATGATCAACTCGATGTTACCGACTGCTGGTCTACCATCATGCTATTGGGGTGAAGCGTTGCTAATGGAAAACGTCATCCTAAATAGAGTTTCACACTCCAAGACTGAAGTCACTCCGTTCGAGTTGTGGTTTAAATACCCACAACAATTGAATTCTCTCAAAGTGTGGGGGTGTTTGGCCTATGTTCGTATGCCGGACTTAAAGAGGCCAAGCTAGGCTCAAAAGCCACAAAGTGCATCTTCTTGGATCATGCCGAGAATAGTAGTGCTCTAAGGTTTTTAGACTTAGACACCAATGTTCTTATTGAAGCTCGAGATGCTGAGTTCTTCGAAGACAAGTTCGTGAATGACAAAAATATTGTTCTTGAAGACCGACCTGAGAATGCACAAAACGAGGAGAAGATCACAGACAAGGACCATGCTGTCCCCGATCTTGATCCAACGCAAGCTGAAGAGGAGGTTGATGTAGATCAACCTTTACTGAAGAGAATCAGAAAGAGCAAGTCCTTTGGGCCTGACTTCGTGACGTACAACGTTGAAGGAGATCCACAATCGTTCGAGGAAGCGATGAAGTCTAGAGATGCTTATCTCTGGAGGGAGGCCGTGAATGATGAGATAGAGTCTATCATGGCGAATGGCACGTGGGTGCTGGTAGATCTTCTAGGAGGAGCCAAACCGATCGGCTGCAAGTGGGTCTTCAAACAAAATCTCAAAGTCGATGGTTCTGTTGAGAAGTTCAAAGCCCGACTTGTTGCAAAGGGTTTCACTCAGAAGGAAAGAGTCAACTTCTTCAACACTTATGCACTAGTTGCTCGTATCTTAACCATCCGAGTATTGGTTGCTCTAGCCGCAATCAATAAGATGGTGGTCCATCAAATGGACGTGAAGACTGCTTTTCTGAATGGAGATCTGACGGAGGAGATCTATATGGAGCAACCATAAGGCTTTCTCATCAAAGGTCTCGAAAGCAAGGTATGCAAGCTTGTCAGATTTTTGTATGGATTGAAGCAGGCTCCTAAGCTATAGCATGAAAAGTTTGACAAAGTCATTCGAGATGAAGGATTCATTGTTAGTGAATCAGACAAGTGTGTCTATAACAAGTTTGCTGATAATCGAGGCGTGATAGTATGTCTATTCGTCGATGACATGTTGATCATTGGCACTGACTTAGAGAGTGTGAAGTCAGTGAAGAGTTTTCTCTCCTCAAAGTTCAGCATGATAGACATGGGACCTGCTGATGTGATTCTAGGAATCAAGATAGTGAGGTCAAACCTGGGTTTGGTCTGACTCAGTCTCACCATGTGGAGAAGATGTTGAAGAAGTTTGGATACTTCAATCTTCCAGAAATTCTGACTTTATACGACTACAACAAGAAACTAAGGCCAACGATGGGGAACCTGTGAAGCAGCTCGAGTACTCTAGCGTCGTCGGAAGCTTGATGTATGCAATGAGTTGCACGAGGCTGGATATTGCCTATGTTGTAGGCATGTTGGGGAGATTCTTAAGTAATCCTGGAAAAGCTCATTGGGAGGCAATTCAGAGGGTTATGAGGTATCTGAAAGGCACAATGAATTATGGGTTGTTCTACTCCGGCTACCCCTCAATCGTGGAAGGCTTCAGCGATGCAAATTGGTGCTCAGATCCGGATGAATCCAAATCGACTGGCGGTTACGTGTTCACTTTGGGTGGAGCCGCAGTGTCTTGGAAATCAAAGAAGCAGTCCGTGATTGCACAATCGTCGATAGAAGCGGAATTCTATGCATTGGCAACAGCAGGAGATGAAGCTGAATGGCTGAGAAATCTCCTATATGATCTTCCATTGAGTAGAAAAGAGAAGTGCACGATCTCTATCTACTGTGACAACCAGGCAACCAGTGTTGTTGCTCAGAATGGCTTGTTCAATGGAAGAAAGAGGACTGTTCGTTTGAAGCATGGCTATCTGAATGAATTGATTCGAGATGGCGTGATATCAGTGGTCGATGTCAGATCTTCAGAGAACTTGGAGGATCCCTTGACGAAAGGTTTCAAAAGAGAGTTGGTTGAGAGAACCACCGCTGGAATGGGACTAAGGCCTATGTGATGTAATAATTCTATCATTAGATAGAAGTTTGGGTTCAAAGGTTTACCTACCCATGTAATACTAAAGTCTATGGTTCAAAGAAAACATTACTGAAAGGACATTGATGCACAATAAATATCTCCGGTCTCATTCTTTTATCTTTATGTGTATGTTTCCTGTTGTAATATTAGGTTGGTCTAGGACTTTAATAAGTCTATAGCACTTTGACGTGTGGGGTGGTTAACAGGAAGCACTCCTCATAGACTTACCTATGTGAGATTGGAGATACAGGCCGTCTCCTATAGAATTTGTAGGCAATTCCTAGTAGCTCTCGCAGAACCTAAAATTAGGCACAAGGCCTTTAATGTGCGTTCTTTCTGTCGTGGTGTTAGGCTGGCCCGGGGCCTTAATAAGTCTATAGCACTTAAAAGTATGGGGTGACTGATAGAAAGCACTCCTTATGGACTTACCTATGTGAGAGTGGAGATGTGGGTTGTCTCCTATGGAATTTTTGTAATTCCTAGTAGCTCTCGCAGAACCAGGAATAAGCACAGGGCCCTTAATGTGCTACCAATTAGATATGGCTATTAAGTTTCTGTGTGTGCGCTGATGAACTGGTTGTAATGTTTAGTTCAAGGCTTAGTCAACTATTGCGTTATCAATCAGGGATTCAGTTGCACTAAGTATAGATTCAAGTCTTCGGACATCTACATTAGACGCAGTAACTTGTGGGATGGAGCTCGTTGGTATTTTGAAACTTGTATGGGATTGTTGGTTTTTTTAAATGTTTTTCAAAAATTAAAGTTTCAAAATTCTATGTTTAATATGAAAAATATATTAATATATTTTGACTCCAAACTTGATCCCTCACATGCTTTCAAATATTCACCAATTAGCTAAGTATAGGGCTTGGATATAATATGGACAAGGGCTACATATATGGATGTGTGGTACATGGCATGTAGATGTGGACTTGGCATAATTCATGTGTGTTGGCTAATGGTGTAGGTACATTGCACAACAACCAAGGGGACAACCCGAGGTGAACGAAGGGGGCTACCCGAGGTGAACCATATTTAATGCATTAAATATGTAGAATTCATGTATGTAGAATTTCTATGATGAACCTAGGGTGGAATGAAGCATTGAATATGCAAGGTTCTCATTCCAATGAGGCACCTAGGTTGGATATATGAATTGGCTATAATTGAAAGTCCATTATTCATGATTAATTGGGTGCTTTGAATTGGAGGTGACTCTTGGGCAATCTAGAGGCCTATATAAATGGACCCATGTATGTCATTCCACACATTGAAGTCACAAAGTGTGTATCCACTCAAAGAGAAAGAGTCTCTTGTGAGAGTTAGAGAGATAGCCCTGACGTCCTATTATTATATCCAAGCCCTATACTTAGCTAATTGGTGATTATTTGAAAGCATGTGAGGGATCAAGTTTAGAGTCAATATATATTAATATATTTTTCATATTAAACATAGAATTTTGAAACTTTAATTTTTGAAAAACATTTAAAAAAACCAACATATATTGCCTATATTGTTATCTTGTATGATTAATCACAATGATAATATATTATAATACTATTAAAATTTTAATGTATGGTATCTGAAAAGAGATAATAAACCTTAAAATCTTAACTTTAATTTTGATATCTCTCTAAAATATCACTTGATTATCCAAATTAATGTTAATATTCAAACATGTCAATTATCCAAAAAATATCTGTAACCGATCCATATCCGAAGGGATCTGAATCTAAAAATTAATATTTGTATCCGAATCCGAAAGTTAGGATATAGATATTGGTATATCCAACCTGTATCTATCCGATTGACAGGCTTACTCACCAGTAACCCAACCAAAGGACAAATTAAAAAAGAATACGCGAGTCACACAGAGAACAATGAAAACAATTCTCACAAATTTATTAAAAAGGAACAAATTTAGTATTATTGATAAAAGAAAGATGGTGAGACTATAAATCATGCTTATAGTATCAACTTTTACAGTATATTACAAAATGAGATTTTAAATATAAAATATAGGTCAGACATAGTTAATTGGTGGGTTGATGGGTTGGGCTGTCGTGAATTGAAAAATAACAATAATAGTTTCTATTTTTTTTTTTTTTTGGAATGTGATGGGGTCACATGAATTAAATGTGGCACCGGCCATAATAGATGAAACCGGGACTGAACTCGACCTTCACTGGATGATAATAATATATAAAAATATGTTAACAAATGGGGATGAGAGAATCTCGTCTGCAATTTGTTTTTATTGGCTTTCCTTGTTTTTCTGTGTCTGCTTATAGCAGTCATGGTTTATCAATTTATTTATTGTTTAGTGGTGGATGATTATAAAGAGAACCACCCAAAGTGAATCAATCATCCCATTGGGAATCAATTATTGAAAACAATTTTCATAAAAACTAATATCGGCATTTTTTCCCCATAATATCTATTAATCATTTTTTTTATAAAACTTGTTATCTTAATTTTTATGGAAAAATCCATATAACCCCCTGTAAACTGCCTGAAATCCATATAACCCCTTGAAAATATCTAGTAAATCCACATAACCCTCTGAATAAAATTCACGTTTACAGATGATAAATATTTGTGAATATTATGTTTGGTTAATTCTGATAGAAAACACAATATAAAAAAAAAACCTTACAATGTGTTAAAAATGTAAAAAATCTTATATAAATAACGATTTTATCCCTCTGGATAGAGTTTTATAATATATCAAGAGAGGGTAAAATCGTTATCTTCATATGATTTTTCATATTTTTAACACATTGTAGTGTTTTTTAGCATATTGTACATGTTTTCAGTCAGAGTTAACCAAACGAAATATTCGTAAAATATTCATCATCTATCAATGAAAATTTTATTCAGAGGGTTATTTGGATTTAGTAGGTATTCTCAGGGGATTATATGGATTTTAAAAAAAGTCAGGGGGTTATATGGATTTCAGTTAGATTTCAGGTGTTGTATGGATTTTTCCCTAATTTTTAACTTACATAAAACTAAAATCCAAAATAAAAAACAAAATTTATTTTGTTTGGAGATGATTATTTGAAAACTAATTTTAAATATATATATATATAATGGCGGCTCCAGAAATTTTCATAGATGGAGTCATATAAAAAAATTTCATAAATTTTTTAAAAAATTTACTATTATCATATATTGAAAAAAAAATTTAGCCCTGGATCTGAAAGAAGATTATTCACATCAACACGATTTTGCATAATATCACAATTTTCTTCGGTAGGAGAAAAATCTTGTACTGTAGTTGATTTTTTTAAAAAAATTTATTCATTGAATAAATGGCATAATCTATAAAATAATTTTTTTTATAAATATAAATACATAAAAAATTAAATAAATAATCAACTGAAGACCCACCAACATTCCTAAAACACTCTCGAAATGGGCCCACCTTCACCCCCACAAGCATATATTATATAAAATTATATTTGGATACACTGACGGGTGAAAGAGCTTTTGATACACAGACGGGTGAAGGAAAGTGCAGTGTAATATTGAATGGTTTTATTTATTATTCATACACGATCACGAGTGATGAGAGAGATTTAGATTAACATATGAAAATGATGAAAGATAAAAATAAATCAAAACTAAATTCATGATTAGATACTTGAAATAGAATAGAGTGGGAAGAGGAGATTGACAACATGACATGCGACGATCAACACTTTGTCCATCCGTTTGTTAGTGAGTAGGTGATCGGCAAGTCCGTTAAGGGGGTTCTTGTCTGGTTGTCCTCTATATACATATATATATATATTATATATATATATATATACATATATATATATATAAATAGGGTAGTGTTTTTGGGTTCAGTTTTATTGTTTTAGGGTCTCATTTTGTGGGTGTAATGTTTTTAATTGACAACTATTTGGGCCGAACTAAAATGTCATCATTAATCTACTAATTTGATATAATGGTATTAATTTTGGAAGTGTAAACCTACTCAATGAGGACAAGCGGGGCTATTTGTAGATCATCCCCCAGGTCCCTGATATTTATAATCATGTCCTAAAAAATCGACAGATATTGTACTAGGTTATTTGTTGATAGGTCCCTAAAGTCCCGGATATTTATAATCAGATCCCTAACAAAAATCGACCAATTTTGTTTTTTTTTTTTTAATATTTAAAGTTCTGCTCTCATTTTTTACTGGTTTCACAATTAGACCCCTATCTGTATTATAAAGGGATCCCTGATTCAGATTTTTATATTTATAACAAAATCCGTAGTCTCAAACATAACTTGCTGAACTTCAAATCTTATTCAAATTTTATTTTTTGAAAATATTTTAATCTCATCATTTGAGTCTATAAAATTACTTATGGGAGGTCTCTACTATAGTTTTAATTTTAATTTTCTTATATATATTGACTATCATAAAACTAACTATTCCATAAATTTTTGTAAATCCTTTTTTATTTCATGCAGTAAGTATATCCACTTGTTCTTGACTGGCTCTCTCTCTCTCCCCCCCCCCCCCCCTTCAATTGGGGATTCTGACTTCCAATAAAAGGATTTAAATTAGTTTATTGATTATTAGGATCATAAATATTATTGAATATTTATGATTAAAAATGTTATAATATGTATCATATCAGAGTCAAATTCTTTTAGAACAGAAGCCTTAATAATTTTGGATTTTAGAATATCAATTTATTTTTAAATTTTTTGTTACACTTTTTTTATTAAAATCTTTGAATTACACTCCATTTTTCTTTGTCAATGTTATTCTTGAAGAAATGGAGCTTACAACATCACTTATGATGCTACTTGAAAAAATTCTATTTTGATTACCTATGAACCCAAGATATTATGTATGTATATACTTTTTTAATGTGACTTATGAATTATGACGTTTTCTACAATTTAGTAAAAAATAACATTATTTGTCTATGCTTTTAAAAAGTTGATATCATCATATACTTTAAAGTCTAAATAATAATTAGACTTCATTTATCACATTAGAAATGAATTTTAATAACTCGCACGAATGCTCGTACACTAAATTAGTATATATATAAACAGAGACAGTATTAATATTATTTTATATGCTTCAATTACTTTATTTGGGTGAGTGCTTCAAACCTTCGCTCCTCATTGATTTTGAACAATGAAAAACTCATTCGTGCTAGCTCCAACATCTTCACGTTTATTGTCTAGATTCCTTCACACATTATAATCTAAAAATAACACTTATAAAAAATTTTACAATTCTATAGTTCATATCACAAATTCAATATTCCATTTCTGCATGTTGTGTACAAAATGAACATGGTGTTGGTGGATATACAAAATTCACATTCTAATTTCGTATTGGGCATATATTGGAGCAAAAAAAATATATATAAAAAAAACAATATTTATTGGGTTACACATGAGTGATGTCTTAAAAATCTAGACATACTGTTTGTAAAAAAATTTATCATGGAAATTTTCTTCAAAGTTTTCTTTTATTTTAAAGCTCACATGAAATGTTCTTTTTGTGATCATAGTATAAATAGGATAAAAACCTCCCAATCATAACATAAATAAATTAAGGCGCCTTTTATATCTACATTTGAAAGGATTTTGAGGTTTAAATGCCAAACAAGAATCCAAACAATTTTTTACTATTTCCGCATGAATAATACACGGGATTGTATCCATATCAATATGGACTATATTTATTAAGAGTGACACATATTACTAAGTAATCTTTGGACACATGTTACTGGTAATCTTTGGTTCTTTTATTGATAAAAAAATGAATAATCAATTTTTCAACAAAAAGAGACTTTTTTATACTTATTTTATTTTTCAATAAAACAATTTTTGTAACCCATCCCGTTTTTTTCTTTAAAAAGTCTTTTGTTTTTTCTTTTAAAATAAAACTTTGGTTTTCCACCTTTCAAATGTTTGTGTCAAGTTCTAGGAACATCTCTTAAACTTATAACACGTTGATCTAGTCGTCACAGAGCTACAAAGGACTATGTAAATTGATTCGTTTATGCTGATTCTCTTTATCAATATTTCAGCGTTTCAAAATATCCATAACAACATTTTTGAAAATCAAACCGAGTTATGTAAATGAAATGTTTGGATTGCATATCAAAATGCAATGTAAGGCATATGCCTACATTTTTAAAATCTAGGGGGCTCAAATGCTACATCAAAAAAATATTATTTTAGAGGCTTTTGAAACACAAAAAATGACCTAAATTAACGTGAATGGACGAATGGATGCAAAAGTGAAAACCTATTTGGATTCGTATTTATGTTTCACAATCTCTTACCGTGAATCTAAGAGGGTTGGGTTTAAGATTAAGATGACCAGAATTTTACAATAAAGATAAAAATAGAAAAGAAAAAAAAAACAGAAATCAATCATACAAGACGAGCGTTGGCAAGTGTGTTTTGAGAGTGACAAGAAACCTTAATGATGTATGAAATGAATTTTATTCAACAATTTATGTATATATTATCAAAAATATCTAGTATGGATATGTACGGGAGATCATATTTTACTAATTGATTAGGCCCCATATGGCCTGTCCACACTTAATATTAGAGATGATTTTATTTCATTTTATTTTTTTCTTGATCAATCTTTCTCTATCAACAGACGATAAGACTCAAACTCAAATCTAATAAGTACTAATTTATACACAAGTCCGGTGCTGACCCAAGCATTAGACCATGGGAACAAAGATGTCTTTTTTCCACTTAGAGAAAAAAAGTGTCACTAGCAAAATTTGATTGAGGCCTCCCTGTGAGGAGAGACTTAGAGAGATACTTTTACCATTTGGTAGAGGTACGACAACCGACCGATGATTTGATTCAACTTTTAAGTTTAGTTTGGTAAGTGGATAATATATGAAAGATGATCAATTATCTTAATTTTAGAAAATAAAAAAATATCAATTTTTTCATTATTTAAATTCCTTAAAATTAAGACAAATGCTATTTTAGTCTCTTCGATCATTTCAAAATCAGGACAACTCTCCCTACTTGTTTTAAATTATTTTTTCTTATATCAAATGGAATAAGTTATTCTCCAACCATTTATCCCTCCACTTATCCTCTTATACCATCACTTATTTCATTGCCAAGCCTGTTTGAATAGAGGAATTAAGTTATTCGGGAAATAAATAATTATACTGGAATAAATAACTAGACAATTAGAATAAGCCATTTCCTGTTTCGGTGTATTTTTTGTTATTCTCATTAATAGTTGTTTGGTTGACCATGGATAAGTTATGGATAAAAAGTGAATAAGATGTGGTTAAAAATTTATAAAATGTAAAAAAATTAACTGACATGTAAACCTTTTTATACCAGTGGAATAGATTGAATGGAATAATCTAATTCTACGGAGACCTGGAGTATCATTATCACTTTATTTCTCTGATTCTAGTATATTAAAACCATCTAATTCTCTCAATACAAATGGTTTTTTTTTAATTATATTTCAAACAGAAGGCTAACTAGGAAGAGGGGAAGCCAATTGCGGCCCCCACAATAAAACAACCGCGGTTAAACTTTGTTTAGAATTTATTGTAATTTATTCCACCACTGATATCATAATTCATAAATCTGGTTTGGAACTGCTAGCAATAAATTGCTGTTTGGAAGGGTTATCCAGCAAAGCAATGCACAGAAAAGATACATTTATGATTCATTTGACAGGGCAAATATTCATATGATCCTGCATCTTTGAATGGCATTTGTCCTTTCTCCACAGCCCACCTTTAACAAGCTTCTCCCTCACATGGCGTGCAATAAGTTTCCTTTACTGAATATGAGTGTAATTCAGTCGATTTGGTTCAATTTATCAATGGGATGCAGTAAGTGCTGTAATCTTGAGTCCCCCTACTGACCATGGTCACAATACTATAGATATTGGACAAAGTGTTTTGTTTAACATGATATGTATGTGTATGTTCATAACTTATAGGAGACAAATATGATAAAATTATGGAGATTAAAATTATTATAAAATTATTGACTCTAATAAATGCAATTATTCTATTATGTATGAAGACAATGACAACAATTAGGATTAACTTTTGTAACCACAAAAAATATGATAAATTTTAAATGGTTGTCCAGATTCTAAAAGTGATTAAATGCATCCAACCCCATGAAAGTGATCGATATTCAAATGGGCCCCTCAAATCTCAATATATATATAAAAAAACCTCACTTTTACCCTTAAATCCGAAAAAAAACCCTTGTCGTAACCCTTAATAACTAGCAGTTAGGTTAAATGATCCCAACATTGTTGAATGACTATCCTACTCCTAAATATCCTTCTCTTTCTTTCTTTACGATTGACTTCACAAAAAGTGCAAATGAAAAAAAAAAGTTCAGATAATAGGATTAAAAGGAAAAAATGAGAACTTTTACTTGAATTTATGTGAAGATGATGAATCAAAGGGTTATTTAAAGCCCAAGATCTCTTAAGAAGAGATCTCAGTCGATTTTTGCAAAGGATAATTTTGTTATTTTTTGGGTACTTTTGGATATTTGACAAAAGGCAAGGATTATTTAGATACATATATTTTGTTTAATATCCGTTAAATGGACAGAAATTTGATAAAAAAAGTTATTTTTAATTTAACCAAAGAAAAAATCAAAGGCGTTTTTGGATTGAGATTTAAGGGTAGTTTTGAATATCGGTCACTTTTTAAGAGGGTGGATGCTGAAGAATCCAATTTTGAGTATTTTTTTTTATTTGAATATCTAATAAAGATAAAAGTACTTTATGACTATGCTACATACAATTATACAAAGGCGCGCTGGCTTATTCAACGACTGAGACTTTTAGACGAAAAACCACCTCTTTTTTTTTCATCTTTCTAATCTCTTTTTTTTTTTTTAGAGTAGGAGAACATCAAAATCATAAAAACTCATGCTATGCAAGTTCTTCACGTGTTTCAATTTTTATGGGGGGTAGTTGCCAAGAACACAACTCTGGTGAATCTCGGAAAATTCATATTTATAGTCTTTATTAAGACTTTGAATATATGATTTTATTCTATTAATCCAAACACTTTCTTATTGATCTAAACAATAAACCATTTATATTTTTATGTAATTTTTTTTTTCAAAGTGTACATATTTTCTGGAAAAATAATTTTATTATTATTATTATTATTTGAGAAAATGGTAGACCATATATATATAACTCATCGAAAGAAGCATGTTCATGGGAATAATTTATTATTATATGAAACATTGTTTTCAAAACATGAATATAAGTTTTTTCATATTCATGAGAACAATTTATTATTCCTCCAAACAATGATCCATTTAAATATAATTGATGTAAACTAGATTTTTTAGATGGCCTATTTATTTATTTTGCCTAAAATAGGTTTTCCAATACTTGAATTGTAGGATTTTAGCCTATTAATCCGATCACTTTAGCATGTCCCAAACAGTAAACAGTTTCTTATTACAAACAATTCTTAATTATCAGACCAAATATGAAATAAAAAGAAAAACTCAATAACCAAAACTTTTAGGTTCCCTTTTGGAATAAAAAATTATTTTTCTCCCAACATGATATTCATAAAAACTACTGTCAATCTTTTTTTTTCTTAAAATTTATTTTATTTATCTTTAACACACAAAGGCTAAAATTTGAAATAAAAAACAATAATAATAAAAGATGTGTGGATTTGAATATGTGAATTTATTTTACAAAAATAGAAACAATTTAACCCGCAGCCACGTAAAAAAAATCTAGGTAACATAAATAAAAAAAATTAAATGATGTTCACATATAATTTAAAAAAAAAACCACTGAACCTCATCCCTTCTGGCTCCAGTGGTCACTGGTCACTAGAATCAATTGGCTCTTATTTGAGTAGTAACAAACTATTTTGGCCAGTATATAAAAAAATAAGTTATTATATATTTTATTGTATTCTTATTAAAAAACATAATAATGAATTATTTATTATTTGATTGACTATTAATAAGTTATAGTATAAAAGATGAATAAGATGTGGATAAAATTTTTGAAATGCATAAAAATGATTTAACATGTGAATCATTTTAATTTTATGAAGTGATAATAAATTATTTGACATATGAACCCTATCTATATTAGGGTGGCATAAAACAATTTCAGAGGAGATTTAAAATATCAAACCAGTTTATTTTCACATAATTTGACATAATTATTTCCATGTAATCTTTGCAAACAAATTTTGTAAAAAAATAAAGAATAAAATCAGAAAATCCGGATATGTCAGACAGCATCAGCATTAAAACAAACAAATAAATAAATAAAACCAATGTGGTTTACAATGTAATATAATCGAAGTGTCCGTCCAAAACATGAAGAAGTTAACCCTTCTGATTCAATAATGCACCCACCCTTTCTTAACTCTACATATATAAAAAGCCAAGCCTAACTCCTCTTAAATGAACCACAGCAACAACAACAATAACAACACCAACTCTTCTTCACAGATATTACAAAGAGCTAGATCATGGAAGGGCCAGGGAAGGTGTTGCCTGATGCCTGGGACTACAAGGGCAGGCCGGCCAATAGGTCGACCTCTGGAGGCTGGAAGGCCGCCGCTATAATTCTTGGTAATCACATTAGATCTTGTCAGTCCTCAGTGTAATAAAGTCTGTCATATTTATAATTTTTCAATTGAGAACCAATAAAGACTTGATTAAAAGGTGTCGAATTGAACGAGAGGCTGACGACACTGGGAATAGCGGTGAACCTCGTCACGTACCTCACCGGCACCATGCACCTCGGCAATGCCGTCTCCGCCAACGCCGTCACCAACTTCCTCGGCACCTCCTTCATGCTCTGCCTCCTTGGCGGTTTCATTGCCGATACCTTCCTTGGCAGGTTTGTCAATCAAATACCTCTTCACATATTCAGTCAGTTTTAGATCTCATCAGTGTGTAATTGTAACATCGCTTTCAATCAATCACACCAGATACCTCACCGTCGCGATCTTCGCCGCCGTACAAGCCACAGTAAGCACCAAAACCCACCAAACCCGCGCACGTTAGCGCTACTGAACGCACTAAACTACGCCGTCTCACCAAAAAAAAAAAAACCACTCTGTCACAGGGCGTGACCATCCTCACCATATCGACGGCGGTCCCCTCCCTCCGTCCGCCGCCCTGCGCCGCCGCAACCCCCTGCGTCGAAGCGAGCGGCGCCCAACTGACGATCCTCTACCTGGCCCTGTACGTGACGGCCCTGGGCACGGGCGGACTGAAGTCGAGCGTGTCCGGATTCGGGTCGGACCAGTTCGACGAGGCGACGGCGTCGGAGAAGACGCAGATGGTGAAGTTCTTCAGCTGGTTCTTCTTCTTCATAAGCATCGGGTCGCTGATGGCGGTGACGGTGCTAGTGTACGTGCAAGACCACATAGGGAGACGGTGGGGGTACGGGGTGTGCGCGGTATCAATATCGGTCGGGCTCGTGGTGTTCTTGGGCGGGACCAGGTGGTACAGGTTCAAGAGGCTCGTGGGGAGTCCGTTGACGCAGATCGCGGCCGTGGTTTTCGCGGCTTGGAAGAAGAGGGGGGTCGATATGCCGTCGGAGCCGTGGAGGTTGCATGATCTGGATGAGGCGGAGGGGGGAGGTGACGGAGGAGGGACGAAGAAGGGAAGGAAGCAGAGGTTATCGCACACTAAGCAGTTCAGGTAATTGATCTGCGTTTCTTAACTGTTGGTAACTGACTTGGCTTGTTATGATTTTTCAAGGTTAGATTAATGGAAAATATGAAATGAAATACCCAAATCAAATATATTCGAAAAAAAAAAAAACAATAAAAAAAAAATACGAACTGTCCAAAAAAATCCATAATAATTCCTTGAAAACATTTATATAAATCCAAATAGACTCTTGAGTTAAATTTCTTTTGATGGATGATGAATATTCTGTTTGGTTACGTCTGATTTAAAAAATAGTAATCTAAAACCTTCATACAATGTGTTAAAAATCTATAAATGATAATTCTACACCTTCAGATGGGGTTTTATGAGTAAAATCATTATTTATAGACGTTTCTTTACATTTTTAACAAACTGTAAGGGTTTTTTTATGTACTGTGTTTTCAGCTAGGGTTAATCTAACGGAATTTTCGTTGAATATTTCTCATATGTCAACAGAAGTTTAACTAAGGGGGTTATTTGGATTTATATAGGTTTTTTAAAAGGATTATATGGACTTCTGAAAATTTCATAGGTTACATGGATTTCAGACAGTTTATAAGGGGTATTTGAATTTATTTCCTAAGAAAATATAAAATATCTTCTTTGATTGTCTCGTAACATTAAATAAATAAGGAAGGAATATGTTAGGCTCAACCTCATTTTTGAAATTGAATGCAATTTGTATTTTTTTTAAGAATAATATAATTTATTTAATAAGATATATGTTTATATATATATATATATGTATATATTAATTATGTGAACTCATTTGTGAAACATATAAAAATTTCTAACAGTGTTTATATTTCATTATAGTTATTATAGTGTGTCTAATGAGACATACAAGGTTGTATAATAAATTGATTATAACTGCACTCAGTTTCAATGTCTCAAACTCTCAATGTCAAAATATTGAAACTTTTTTAATGTTTTGCACGTTACAATGGCAAAAATTATTTTTATTTGAGAAAAATGTCTTACTCTTTTGCATTTCTAATTACTTAGTAACGTAACATTTCAGAAAATTTCACTAGTAGTCTTAAATTTTAGAGAATTTATGTTTTAAACATTGTACAAAATAAGCTGTTTATAACAATCCCAAAACCTAAAAATATTTAAAAATTAGGATTCCCCAAATAATTTTTGTTTTGTTAACGTTTGTTGATTGAGTGCGGATGTCATAAAAAACGAAGGTACTAGATGAGATAACGTCTCACTTTTAATTACAAAATTATTAAAAAGATGCTTTTGGTAGATTTTTATAATGACTGCTGGTATTACAAAACATTTGATGGTTTTTTGATATTTTAAACTTTTTTAAACAAATATCAAGCCTCCTTTTCTGTGGTCTCTGCTTTTATGTTAAAAAAAAAAAAAAAATCAGAACAAATCCCAAGACCCATATATCAACGGATCTAAAAAACCGATTTAGAATCCGAATTAAGGTCCACCGACCTCTCACGATCACCGTTGATTTCTTGATTGAACGGCTGAGATGGAAAGGGGTCCACTCTCCCGACACCTAACCAATCGTGTGTCCTTAAAGACAGAACGACTTTCCAACAACTTGTGCTCAATCATGTCCTAGTCTCCTGAAACAAACAAAACTAGACAACCCATGAACAGAAATTCCTATGATTTTTTTTATAATATTAAAATATATTTTCGTAGAAATCTCATTTTTTATTCCAAATGAATACATCTATCTCTGATAAATCACAGTTAAGTTTTTTTTTTTTTAAATTCTTAACGGATAAGATTATGGATTCATATGGATTCGGAATCCTACACTTATTAAATCTTGGATTGGACTGTAACCCAGTTTATGAATTAGGTTATTTATCCTAAATAACCATACAATCAGAATAAGCTATTTTTTGCTCACGTATGAAAAATAATAATAATAATAAAGATTTTATCATTAAGTTTGACACTTAGGCCTAGTTTGATAAATGAATAAATTTTTAAGATAAATTAATTTAATTTATGAGGATAAAAAATTCACTATTTTTATTTAGAATTACATTTGTTAATATTTTTTTATTATCTTCATTTTTTGTGTTCTTATTCTCATTCTTGCATTTGAATCAAATATGAAATAATTTCAAATTTTTTTAAAAAATACCAAATCTACCCTCTATTAATGAGGCATTAATATTGTTTAGTGAAACACATTTTTTCTTTTTTTGTTTTTTGTTTAGAAAGGTAGTCATAAAAGTTATCTCAATTTTACAAAATAGAGATAAAAAATTAAGATAAAGTTTGTTCCACCTTTTACCTAAAACAAACTATCCTCATTTTTATCTCAAAATGTGAACAATTATCTATACTTTATCCCCCCTCTTTTTTAATACCATATGGGATAACAAGTGATTTAATTCAATTTTTTCTTACCCAAACCTCTTATCCTCATGCCAGACTAAACCTTAAGATTTACAATCCTCTCTCCATAAAAGATGATCAATGATCAAATCTTGTACCACCTGACCTTTCTCATATCGGTCCACACAATTTACTTTTTTAATATACATATATTTAGTTAATGAAATATATTTTATGTATTTAACTGAGGCAATCGGAATGAGGTGTTTCGTAAACGTTAACTTCAGCTTCCCGGTCCCATACCTAAAGCCTTTAACCAACCGCAATCCATGAATTCACTACGTATATTTTATGTTTTTCATTGTATTAGACGATTTCATATACTGCGTTCGTGATGTTATGACCGCTAATTGTACCGCACCCCCTCACCCACCTCTCTCTCTCTTGTCTTCCCAGGTTCTTGGACCGGGCGGCGATCAGGGTCCCAGACCCGTCGAACCGGTGGACCGTGTCAACACTAACGGACGTAGAAGAAGTAAAGATGGTGCTCCGCATGGTCCCCATATGGGCCACCACCATCATATTCTGGACGGTCTACGCCCAGATGACCACCTTCTCAGTCAGCCAGGCCACCACCATGGACCGCCGCATCACCTCCTCCTTCTCCATCCCCCCCGCCTCCCTCACCGTCTTCTTCGTCGCCTCCATCCTCCTCACCGTCCCCTTCTACGACCGCGTCGTTGTCCCCCTCTCCCGCCCCCTCACCGGCCTCCGCCACGGCCTCACCCCACTCCAACGCATCGCTGTCGGTCTCGTCCTTTCCACCCTTGCCATGGCCGCCGCCGCCCTCACCGAGATCAAGCGCCTCCGCCGCGCCAATGAGTCATCCAATGCGCCCTCTCTCAGAGTGTTCTGGCTCGTGCCGCAGTTCTTCCTTGTCGGGGCAGGCGAGGCATTTGCGTACACTGGGCAGCTTGACTTCTTCCTGAGGGAGTGCCCCAATGGGATGAAGACCATGAGCACGGGCTTGTTCTTGAGCACGCTCTCGCTCGGGTTCTTCATCAGCTCCGCATTGGTGGAGGTGGTGCACAGGCTCACTGGGACGGGTCCGGGGGGTTGGCTCGCCGATGACCTTAATAAGGGGAGGTTGTACAACTTCTATTGGTTGCTTGCGGGGCTCAGCGCTATCAACTTCGGCGTTTACTTGGCCTGTGCGAGGTGGTACGTCTACAAAGAGTCCAGGATGGGTGAGGAGGGTGGGGCACTGGAGTTGGAGGAGACCTGTTGTCATGCATGAAAATGTAGTAAAAGTAACAGCTGCTTTCATGATGTAATATTGTTTTGTTTCCCCTGTTTTTTTTTTAAATTTGAAAAAAAAAGAGGGAGTAGTTAATATGAGATTCTGAAACGGCAATGCATCCTTTCAAAGATTTCATAACCGTCAATAATATCAAATTCAAAGAAGATTTGTGTGCGCAAGAGAGTGAGAGTGAGAGTGATGGAGAGAGAGGAAATGAAGGTCACTTACAATGTGTTGCAGAAGAACATGGAAGAACTGGAGGGGAGGTTCGAGGAGCTGTTCGTCCGGTCGTTGGTGGAGACGGTCAGTGAGGATTCGAAGACCATCATCGACATCAACCAGAGGCTCAAGTTCATCAAACACCTCCTCTCCGCAGAGAAGGAGACCCACCCAGAGACGCCGCAGCGCCTGCGCCACGTCAATGACAGGTTCTCTGCTCTCGAGCAGAGATTCTATGAGTGGTGCGATCATGGGACCCTCGTCCATGATGTCGATGCGCTGTCCAACTGTTCATGCACTTCTTCGTGCTTCAAAGGGGAGGATGACCATGGGGGTTCTGCTGGGTCGGAGGGAGAGATCCTGGAGGGTTTCGTTCCTCTGGTGGCAGAAGAAGGAAAGGTGGTTGAGGAAGTCAAGGTGGGGGAGAGGAGGCCGCGGTGGTGGCAATGGGTGGATCACTGGAGGGGAAGTGGTGTGGGTGCTGTTGTTGTCATGGTGGCTGTGGCTTTGATTGTGTTGGTGATTGTAAAACTTAATTGTGTTCCTCATGATGGGTATGACAAGTTTGTTGTTGTGCCTACATGATTCTGTTTTTCATTGTTAAGTGGAATTAGACTATCAAGGATTTATATTTCATTGATGTTTCAGATGCTGTGTGTTATATAGTAATAGTAACTGCCACACTATGATTTGTGCTGCGCAATCAAACTATGTGGCATTCAGATGTGTTGTAACAAGACAATTCATTCATCAAATGCAAACATGTATTCTTGAAGAAATATAAAAATAAAGAATCCAAAATTGAATCAATGAATTGTATACCAAAAACACACAAATTAGATTGGATATGATCACATGATAAGTTACATTAATGGTTATAAACTAAACTAGGATTCCAAATGGACAGAACAATGTCGCAAGCATGATTGTGAAGCAACTGCCATGATTTCCTCTGATTTCTTTTCTGAGCAGATCCTGCTCAATTGTATATTAGAGATATATTGATAAGTAATATCTGTGTAGTGAGATATTTATATATAGCATATATAAGGTACCTAGCATACAAAGAATTATTATTGTATTGTTCTGGCCTGAGATGAACAAGAAGAATGAATATTAGATTTCATCATCTACCACAGAGAAGCATGACAGCTTTATGTGGAAGCTCATGCCAGCGTTGCAACAAAATCTTACTCATGGAGTAATATACAAATGGGGTAATGGCTGCACAGAGGTTTACATATTTATGCTGAAATCTTACCAATGCATATTGATCATGATCAAAGCTTAACAAAAATAATACCAAGTATGGAAACAGTAAACAAAAATCAGGCAATTTTGACCAAAGAGGAGTTATGAAGCTGATGTGTATAAAATTGTTGGAACATGGGCTTTCTGAGACAAGCTTAAAGACAGAGTTCCTTTTTCCCACCAAATCATCTAACATAAGACTAATTAAAATATAAGACTCATCTTTTGGACTAACATTTAACTCCAACAATTTAATGACTTTATTTATCCCTCAGGGATTAGGCAGTTTATTATGTCTACTGATAGTTCAAATGGTTGAGGCAACTTATTGTAAAACCTGTATTCATTAAATAAAAGTGACGGCAGTACCTCCCATAATAGTTCCTTGCAGTTACGTCTTAAGAATAGCTCTATGCAACCACTAATGATTTTTTAAGCTTCATTGTTTAGCAGGGATCCAAAGGACTGTTTAGGACATCTCATTATAGGTTTAATCAGACACATAAATTTTATCACACTGATACACACAATGATAATAGATATGACTTGCTACCTTTGTCTGAATCATGAAAATAGATATCTAATTTTTCATTATACATGCAATCTACACCAAGTTGCTTTTGTAAATTCATGAACAGGATATTTTGGTTGACAAAAGCTAATAAAATAATATGTAGGATCAGCATACCAGTTCTTCGATAAGTTTCTGATTTAGTTGAATGGAAGATTCTTTCTCCTTGGCCAGTTTGAAAATTATATACATTTACTGAGAAAGGATATAATAGTAACTAACTACACTAGTATTAACATATAAAGATATGAATATTCAGCAACAGTCAAAGCATTCTTAGAAGTTGAGTAGCCCAAGTAAATCTAAAATCAGAACATTGACATGGTGATTATTCCATACTTATCTTCAGTTGGTTGACATTTTGACACACACAACATTTCTAATGGATATGCTGGAATAGTTATGTGAATCAACTGGACCACTCATTTGATTGTAAAGAATTCAGAAGAAAATAAACTGATACATTTCGCTTAACTTCACACCTCTCCCTGAAGGGATTCATTTAGATGCACATGATGTCACACCTATGACCTAATGTCCAATACAACTTTTCTTGTCTGGAATCCAGATGCTTTCTGCTTTGCAGTAACTATACTTCAATACTTTTATACCTAGCGATAACTTTAACTTATTCTTATCTAGAATTTATTTCCTTGGTACTGGCATTTCTCAGTAAAAATATATTTTAAGGTTCACAATATACTCAGCCATTGTATATGTGGCCACAAGCTATCTAATTATTTGCTAGGTGCTTATAATTTTTGTTCAAGCCTTCTCTGAAGCATGGTCACAAGATTCTGCTTATTTTTTAAAGATACTTGTGAAATGCATGCATTATTCATGGAGAGTAATACCTTTTTTTTGTGATAAATGTACGCTAGCTACCACGATTCATTAAATTGGGAAACAAGTAGATTATTACAAATAAAGATAAATAAAATCAAACCCGATCAAACCCGCTCACATCTTGGGAGTAGTAGAGGGCACTACTTGCCGAATTAATCACACAATTTATAAACTTCACAAATTAAACTCTTTTCTATGGATCACACTCAAACTACATCATAATATATTATTCACAAATCATTAGCATCCCCCCATATTTATATATTAATCATTTATATTTAAAATTGATGCTTTTTATTCTCAAAATAGATATTCCACAGTTTCTCTGATGTGAAATTTCCCCGTTATTCCCATATCCCTTACATGTGAGTACATCCTTAAGAAAGAAATCTCCGCTAGGTTAACTATCTCATTTAATGCGGTTATCTATCATTCTGTCACTAGCTCTATGTGGGTCATGGACTCATCTGAATTATTAATTTTGAGTGAAATGAAACAGAAGGAAAATGAAATGGTGGAGTAATAGCAGAGCAGGTCCCCATATCTGCCAGGTATTGAATTGATAAATCTTATAAAATGCAATTCTTTGCAAATGAATACTTCAGTTATACTATGAAGAGATGTGTCCATCTCTCCTTGGGTTTTAATTATGATTCACTCATATTGAGACTTTACCCCGGCATTGAAGTGGCCTCAGCCACTGCATTCCTCATCACCTGGACTCCAAGTTCCCTTATCGTCTGCTTGTTGCTAGGCTTTTTTTTTTATGTAAGCTTGTTGCTAGGCTTACAAAGGAGTCTTCAAATTAAGGCTGATTTTTGTTAGTTTTCTGACCATAAAAAAAATGGCTTGTTGTTATCATTCTCTATTTCTCTGGGCTATGGTTTATCCTTTTACAGCTCGCTAATTCACCATGTGCATTGCTACTGAGTCTCTCTTTTCATTTTTGGTAGATTTATTATGGAATTTCTGACTGCTGTTAGTTGAACATCAAACTTGTATAAAACTGCATTCAATTACCTGACAGATCTTGAATAAAACGTCATGCAAATATCTCACTAGCGATAATTTGCAAAAATAGAGTTACCCTGAAAACAAAGCATGAAATAATGCAGCAAAATTTTCTCATCAATTGGCATTAATTTTTCTTAAAAAGGGGGACATTCAGATATACCTCCGAAGGCTTCTCTTTGGGTTAAACAAAAGATATCCATACCTGAGGATTTTGAATATGAAGTTTATTATGATGCAGAAACCTCAAAAGGAAACAGAAAAATGGAGGGCAGTTGTCCAAAATAAAATAGGAGCTTGCATCAAATTGGACTAAAATCAGGGGAGGAAAGTGCTTACAGCATCCATAAATATGTATGTTCATTTCCGTTGTCATGATATTGGAAAGATCATCCTGATTGATTCTTCAGGAACTGGAGACAGGGGATTAGCATTAACAAATATGAATTGCAAACTTCTTCAACAACCTTTCCAGAGGACTCCATTGAACTGCATCTATATCACATCACACATGTCCCATACTCCCATTCAACAAATATTGCAACTATTAGAATGACGAGAAAAACAAGTAAAGTTGTGAGCCCACCAATCCCGGAGTTATGCCTTTTGTGTTTGGACCAAAATCTGTTACAATACTCAAGTAAAAACTTGTCCTTGCATTGCATGATGGAATGGAGCTTGTATTTAATTGAGAGAGCAACTAAGAAAAAAGTCCGAGACATACAATCAAAGACAACAGATCACCTGCGACATGAAAACCGGGCATGACAACCCAAGTGTTAGTATGCACGCAAAACTCTTTTTTTTTTTTGGATGGGGGGGTGTGTGGTTTGGGTTGGGGTCTAACAACAACAATCATGAGTCCATGACCATGCAATGCAACAAATATCGCAATGATTAGAATGGCAAGAAAAAGAAAAGAAAAGTGTGAACCAAGGGTTTATACTTTTTGGAGGTGCACCAAAATCTATTATAACACTTCAGTAGAAACTTGTCCTTGCATTGCATGGTAGGGAAAGCCTCCTTTTGAGCTTGCATTCCAACTGAGAGACAGCAATGAATAACACAGTTCGGTAAATATAATCAAAGTTTCAGATATAATGTGTCTTTCCATGTAATATGATAAGCTATAACTGACCGAACTGATCATCTGTCACATGACACCCCAAACACAGCAAACACAACATTGGGATATACTCAATACTTCTTCAGGGGGAAAGATCCAATAACTATAATCATGACCACTTTAGTGACCCAAGCTGATGCAGACCAATAATAAAAAGAAAACCCAATACCTGGATAGGATGATGTGCCTTTTTTTTCACTGGCCAAAAATAAAATCGGGTCATCAAAATGATCAAATTTTGGGTCAATGGATCAGGGACTCTTCTTCGGACTGGTTGCTTTGGATCTGTAAAAATGTCAAGAGAAACGAATAATCAAATAAGCTAAAAACTTTAGTAGGAAAATAAAAAAAGGATTTCAAACACACCTCGTATACTTGGAATGTATGCTTCAAAAAGGATTTCAAAATAGCAAAAACAAATATAACCTTGAAAGCTACATTTCATATTAATCCATCTTGTTCAGTTGTTTGTTAGCCATATAGAGCATGAGCTCTACCTCTTCAATTCCACTTTTCCAATGTATAAGCAGTTAACACACACACACACACAAACACACATATCAGATAAAAAAACAAAAAATTATTCATAACTAGAACAAACAGTGAACAAATGTGGCATGATTTCATCAACTAGCCGAAGCACCTCAGATTCCGGCCTAAAAAAGTTCGATTTTCATGCGTATCCAAGAATCGAACGTATCAATCAAAGAACACAAACATCACGAACCGAACTCACATGGGAATCAGAGCTCCGTGGACTGAATGTGAGAAGCTCAACCAAACTCATCCTTGTAAAATCTGACGATCCAATTCGTTTCAGACCCTGAAAACGCGACTTTTGATCGATTGGAACAAAAACATGTAAAAACAAAGAAGGTTGGATTTATGTGGATTCATTTTTGGGCAAAGATAATCCCACCACCAAACTTAATTTTTCCACAACCCCGTATTTACCAAAGGAAAAATTCAAATAACCCCCTAACGTTTCTTGAAATTCATATAACCCCCTCAAAACATCTAGTAAATCCAAATAATATCCTAAAGTTTATGTTGACAGATGTTAAATATTTTGTGAATATTCTGTTTGGTTAACCCTGACTGAAAACACAATATATAAAAAACTCTTACATTGTGTTAAAAATGTGAAATATTCTATAAAAAAGATGATTTTACCCATCTGAATAGATTATAAAGTTATTCGGAAGTATAAAATCGTTATTTATAGATAAATTTATGTATTTTTAACATATTGTAAGTTTTTTTATATACTTTGTTTTCATCCAGAGTTAATTAAATAAAAGATTCAAAAAATATTCATCATCCATTAACAAAAAATTTATTCAGAACGTTATTTAAATTTACTAAATGTTTTTAGGGGGTTATTTGGATTTTCAAAAAATGCAGGGAGTTATATAGATTTCAATCAGTTTACCTGGGGTTGCATGGATTTTGCCCTATTCCAAAATATGAGGGTTTTTTTTGTTTTTTTGACCCATCACCGCATCTTGACCCCTCCCTGAACCTCTCCTGGTACCCCTCGATCGGTGGCGTGAGAGCCTCGATTGACCGCGCCGGGAAAGGCGTGAAGTTCGGCTCCATCGCCGCCTCCCTCAGCCTCCCCTCCGGGATCGCCGCCAGCGTCTCCTCCTTCAGCTCAGGAACTGCACCACCACCAGCGCAAGCACCTCCTCCGAGGCTCCGAGACCTGGACGATGAGAATGGAAGGGGAGAAAGTGGTGGGTAAAGCCAAAATAAATTTATAATACAAGGTTTTTTTTTTTTATTATAGGAGGTGGTGGGTATAACCGCTCCCAATCTATAAATAAGGGGAATCTTCGCTTCAAAACCCTAAAAATTCTCCGCCGTCGGTATCACTCGAGCAGCTCCAATGGCGGACGAATCAACGGTAGCCGAGGCTGCCGCGGTCGCATCGGCAGCGGTGATGACGACGGAGCAGATCGAGGCCGTCGAAACCTCATCAGAGATCCAGTCCTTGACGATCGATTCTCGGGATCCGGTCCCCGAATCGAGCAACTCCAATGCGACAGAGTACCTTCCAAACCGGGCTTCAATGGATCTTATCTTTGATTCTGCGTTGAGTGCGGATTGAATTTAGGTTTTTTATTTTTATTAGGTTGAGTTTGGAGGAGAAGTTTAAGCTGGTGAGGAGCATTGGAGAGGAGTGCATACAGGAGGATGAGCTGAGGAACCTCCTTGAGAAGAAGAAGGATCCGATCTGCTATGATGGGTTCGAGCCCTCTGGGCGGATGCACATTGCGCAAGTAAGTTTGGTTTTTCCGATCGAATCAACTTTTATTTGTTTGTCATTCTTGGTCAATGTTATTTTTTGATTTGGCAGTGATAGGGAAGATTTAAATTTGCAATTTATATTAGTGAACATCAACATGCTTGTACTCATCAATGTATTTCTATGTGCTCAAATTATGCAACATATAACAATTTCTAAGGTGTTTTCTTTGGGGGGGGGGGTTGTGATTGAAGAACACAACCTTTATTATGATAGAAAATAAAATAAAATGATGGTTTTGAATTTTGAGTGCAAAAAACTCTCATCGAATAGTATTGTGTGGGGTGAATGGAAGATGTCACATGTCCTTGTTTGTGCCCTTCTATTTTAGAGTTGTGCCTCTCTTTTTAAATAACATTACTAGTGGTTTACTCTCACCTTTCTTTTAGAAAGAATGCATATGATGCATTTGTGGGGATTTACAGAAACCTTTGATGATATCCTAAGGTCATAGAATGATGAAGAAAATTTTCTAAGGGTTGGAGCCGATGATGGCTGGTATGTGAGCGGCTATGGACCACTGATATATTTTTGAAGAGTGTGTTTTTTTGGTTGGAATCAATATTTTGAGTGTTAAGTGATGCATTAGAAATGTGAAGAAACAAATCAATATCAAAGGAAGTAGCAGATATATATAATATTTCGGGCACATTTCATTCCCGTACCTGTTGGTTTTAGCTGATACCAAGAGAAAATTCTTTGTACTATTTGGTATTGCGATCGCACAAGTTCTTTTAGTTTGCAAACAGTGGTTCAGTGTTTTGATTAACATAAAGGAGATTTTGGAGCATAATTTAATTTAATATAGGGAATAATTTTTTTAATGTTGAATCAAACATGTATAATAACAATCATATGAGAATATGTCACTTGATATTTCATGGAATAAATTTTGAAATTTAGTATTAACCATTCAAGAATACATTTTTGGAAAATCTGTTTAAATTTTATGTTCTTTCAGTTTAGGCGTTCCTTATATTTATACATTATTTTCCATTGCTTAATTTTTTCCTGAATACAACTGGATGCAAATTGGTTTTGCATTGGTTGATGCAAATTATACAGATGGCGCAATTAGTTTTAGAAAATATGATATTGGTGCGCAGGCAACATTAATCCAAACATATAGTGTGTAGTTAAATAACACCCATTTTATTATTATTGATGGAATAATGAGCATGCCTTGACGGTTTTTTGAGAGGGGCGGTATCCATTAGAATTTTATCGGTGTCAATGAACTACTGAACAGAAGATACAATATACAATGTAGGGATAAATCACATCCACAACCACAACACACTATTATATAATAGGAGGAACTCTCATTCTATCCAGAATCCTGTCAGAATTAGCCTACAGAGTATTTTTGCACCATACAGAGGAAATCTACCACGGAGGATTAGGTATTTTCCAGATATGTTGCTTTTGATATAAGATCCTGTCATTCCTCCTGAACTAAATATAGCCCATCAAATTTCTAGTGGCACCATCAAAGCGAATTTTCTTTCTTGATTTTGTCATTCTTTTTTTTTTTTCTTATTGGCAAACCAATCTATTATCCATGCAGGTGAGACTGAAAGTCCTTCAACAAAGCCAATCTAACTTTTTCCCAGATTTCAAATAGCATCTTAACACCAGCCAATCTAATGTTCCCCAAGATTTCTAATACCAATACCATCTTATTCCCAGCTATTTTGGCATAGCTATACTTAGTGGCGGAGCCACATGAGGCCGAGTGGGACAGTTGCCCCCACTCGGTTTGCAATAAGTATGTATATGTGTGGTTTTTTTTGGTAACCGGTATGTATGTGTGTGGTTTTTTTTGGTTTAGTATGTATATATGTTATAATTTGGTCAAATATTAATAAATTTAAATTTGTTAAGATATTATGTAGTTTTGTTTGTTGATTAAATTTTTTATAATTATATTTATAAGAGTAGTACATCCTCATTTCATATTTAGTTTTGTTTAGTTTGGTTCATGAATAAATTATTCTGGTTATACAATAGTTTATATTTGATTGATATTCGTTTATCCGTTTGGTTAAATTTTCTAAATTTTCATCTTTTATGTTTCATTGATCAAATTTTTTTCTCTGGTCTATCTTGTTGGAACTACAAATGAAGCTCACGGATTATCTTTTTTGTTTTTTTTTTTAATAGTTTTAAAATAGGCAATTAACATCATTTTTTGTTTTTCTTTTTGTTTTAACCTTTTTAAAAAAATCTTGAAATTTTAATTTTTATGTCAATTGAAAATTTATTATGTATTTTGAAAAATCTATAATTTGATTGTTGTTGCTTAGGGTTTCTTTTTTGCTCCAGTTTAAGTTCCCACTAAGACAAATTTCTGGCTCCGTCACTGGCTATATTCCATGCAAACAAAGACCGATTTTGGGCTTATTCACCCCTATTCCAGTCTATTTAGTGCTATTCCTCTACCCAAACAGGCCATCAGTGATTTAGCTTTTCAAAATAAATTGGTTTCTTTCTTGTTTCGATGTTTTTTTTTTTTGTTATGTACGTCTATAAAATTTGTTAGAATTTGTTGTTTAATATTTATTAAAGATTGATCCCTCTTAGGTAACATATATAGTTTCGCTGATTCTTTCATTGCTGAGCAGGGTGTTGTGAAGGCAATAAATGTGAACAAGCTGACGGCAGCTGGATGCAAAGTAAAAATATGGATTGCAGATTGGTTTGCACAGTTAAACAATAAAATGGGTGGTGATTTGAAGAAAATCCAAATTATTGGCCGTTATCTTATTGAGATATTGGAAGCTGTAGGAATGAATTTAGACAGGGTTGAGTTTTTGTGGTCTTCGGAAGAGATCAACAGCCGTGCACACGAGTACTGGCCTCTTGTAATGGATATAGCTCGAAGAAACAAGCTTCCAAGAATAGTTAGGTATTGTTGTTAAATACAATTTCAAATGTCCTTTACTTGTTTGTTTGTTTTTTCAATTGCAATCTATTGTTCATTGTCGTTTATATATAATGGATCTCAGTTTTGTTAACTAATTGTCCTGACCGTCTCAAACTTATAAATCCTTTTTATTTGTTACGAATTAACAGATGTTGCCAAATCATGGGTAGAACTGAACAAGATGAGTTGTCCGCAGCCCAGATTTTCTACCCGTGCATGCAATGTGCTGATATATTTTTCCTGAAGGTTACTGACCTTTAAATATTTGCTATCAGAAACAATTGTATCACATTCATAGTCACATTTATTTTCAATCCACTGTGCTATTCTCTTACTCATGCTAGAAATAAAACTATTTGAAACTTGTCTTATCTACAGGCTGACATATGCCAACTGGGCATGGATCAAAGGAAAGTGAATGTCCTTGCAAGGGAGTACTGTGATGATATAAAGAGGAAAAACAAACCCATCATTCTGTCACATCGTATTCTGCTTAACTCATTCTTCTTTTGTTCCGTTAAATTACCTGGGAGAGAGAACCTTATTTTATTCTATTATTTATGTGTATCATATGCGGTAATGAACCACAGACATGCTGCCCGGTTTACAGCAAGGGCAAGAGAAGATGTCCAAAAGTGATCCATCTTCCTCCATTTTCATGGAGGATGAAGAGGTTTGTACTTTATACAGAATTGTAGTTGCTGTGTGTTTGGATATTGAACAATCTCAAGTTATAGGAAAAACTTCCCATTTCAGGATGGATCCTGACATGTATTTAGAATTTTACACCTTTCTGCGTATCTTGTAATTGATTAGTTAGCTTGCCTGGATATTTAGCAATTGCAATTCATAGGAAAAACCACCCTTGTCAGGGCAATCAAGTCATGTTTCTATAATTTGATACCTTTCTGCATAGCTTTTCCTTTTACTAAACATATTTATTTAATTGTAGAGGTCAATCAATGTATGATTACAAGTTGTCCAATTATCAATATCAAATTAAATCCAGGATGCAGATATTTGGTTTTCTTCAGATACTTATGTCTTAAAAAGTCTTGTATTTGTTCTATACCCGAGGTCATCATGTAGTTTGAGTTTCATTTCAAGCTGTACTGATTTGGCCAGTTGATTATGATTTTTGTCCATTGCAACAGGTTTGTATATTTTACTAACTAGTTCCCCTCAGTCCACTTACTGTATCACCCATACCCAGACCTTCAACCTTGTTCTGTTTAGGGAGATTTGGTTTCGTTGACAATTAACATACTGAACACCTCCAAGCTCAACATATTTTCTTTGGGTAATTGACTTTGCTGGATGTTTTTGTTCTAGTTTTACAGCCGAAGTTGTAATTTTGTAAAAACATATATGCAGTACCCATGCTTTATATGTATGTTCAACCTAAAAATATGACATTATCTGTCATAATTTATAGCTCTGCTAAATATGGGAAATGCATCAAATTTAATTGCCTTCTAACCTCCCATGTTTTATAAGCTTCAATTTCATTTAAACTTATCAGTACTCTTCTGACTATCATTCTTGATCTCAATGGTCTTCCATCTACTGTAGGCTGAAGTGAATGTGAAGATAAAGAAAGCTTACTGCCCACCTTTGATTGTGGAAGGAAATCCCTGTCTGGAATACATCAAATACATTGTTTTCCCATGGTTCAATAAGTTTGAGGTTGAACGAGATGAAAAGAATGGTGGATACAAGTGAGTGCGGTTTGCTCGTGAAAGTTATCATCGCTTCCAATATTATTATTTTTCAAAGAATTCTAACTTTTGTTACTATCATTTATAATTCATTTCAAGATGCATATGCTTGTCATTAATCCTTTGATTGGATGCCAATGTGTGTGTGTATCGATGATTGATCTCTATAGTGATGTTAAACAGGGCCTACACTAGTGTTGAAGAACTATTAGCTGATTATGAAAAAGGGGACCTACATCCAGCTGATGTGAAGCCTGCTCTCTCAAAGGCTTTAAACAGGATATTGCAGGTAACCCGCTCTTTCATTTGGTTATTCCAGATATGGGGTCATTATTAACACTTATTGCACATGCATAAACATCATTGCATATTCATATGAGCTTGAAATTAAAGTGAGAGCTCTAAAGGAGTGTGTTAGTTCTTTTGATATTTTGTTCGGGTTCCACAATGTAAATGGATTTTGATTAGGGTTAGTTGTTTTTCTAGTGGTTCACTTGTTCTTCAACTAGACTGTAGAATAGAATTGTGAATGAGCCGCCTATTTTTTTTAGTCAGTCCATGCCTCCGGTCCCAAATATGTTCATTTATTCATCAAGCCCATGAATCAGTCCAAGCATGCAGAAGCATAAGTCTAGCAATCCATTGAGCTAAGTTTGTTAGTCTATATTTTTTATTCGTTTTTTTTTTTTTTTTGTGCCCGCGGGGGTCTGTCACTCTTCTCAGAATTGAGGTATTCTTGTTTAAAAAAAAAAACCAATATATAAAGTGATGTAGCGTGATGATCACGCTCTTCTGTTGACCCGATCAACTTTCAGAGATGCAAGATCTGCAGGCTCCTACGACGCCGTTGATTCGCAAAAAAAAAGACGAAGGGCTTCAACGAGTCTATTGATTCCTAAGAATACCAAAAACGATGGAATTCTATATTAAATTCTATGTAGTTATTGATCCTTCTAGGATAACAAAATACAATAAGGAAAATAAACAAATTCTAATAATCAATTAGTTTACATGCCTATTTATAGAATAAAGAATCCTTAACAAACTAGGATCTTAACAAATCTCTCAAATCATAAATTTATTTGACCAAATCCTAACTAAGTAAATTTGAATTCAAATCCTAACTAAAAATTAAAAAATCATATCTGAATGATATCTGAATATTAACTAATCATAATTATCCAGAAAAGATATGATAAATCTAACAAATAAAATTAAAATACTAAAAAGTGCAAATCATCCATAATCCTCCATTTGGTCTTCCTCAAGGTCCATGATCGTACTGCATCATAAAGCCTTTCTCCTATGATAGGCATAGGTGTGTATTCTGCACGTTAAAAGGATGTGGAGTGGGGGACACTGTATCTCTGAATGAAAAATATGCATGTGTATTTATCAAATTGGTGCAAATGGAGTTTTGAGATTGTTAGCTTGTTGAAGTTAAATTCAAACATGAGATGCTTATTTATTAGATTAATATTCTTTATAGAATAATGTATTAGTGTTATTGTTCATGAGACTTTTTGACAGGGTTTGAAATAGTGATTAATATCCTCGTCATGTGTTTGTTTGTCAATTTCTCATTCAACTTTTTTAACCCCCACTTCACAGCCTGTTCGGGATCACTTCAAAAACAATAGCGAAGCCAGAGAACTATTGAAGAAAGTCAAGGTATGTTCTGAACACTATTCAACTGGGTCTGTGACGTTGGTGGGTATCTGGAGATCCCTTGTCTCCTTTGTTCGAAGGGCTTTATATTCATACAACTTCCTTAAAAAAAAATTGCCCACAGCCCAATCAGTTGCCAACCATGATGTTTTTTTTTTTTTACTTGATTTTATCAACTTTTTATATTTCAGGCATACAGAGTTAGTAGGTGATTTTGGAAGACATGGTGCTCTCTTAACATATCGGTCTCTTATCAGGAAAACAAATTTGAGGAGAATTTTGTTCTTTTCTAATTATCATAGACAACCATTATTCCATTAAGACTGAATGAGAATGAATTTTGGGGTAGTGGGTGATTTTGAAACGCCATTTCTATGGCTAAATCTGTATTTCTATTTCAAAGATTATACCTGTTTTTAGAACATCGATGTTATTCTGAATAAGGTGCAATTTCTTAGTGTGACTATAACAAGATTCACAGGTACTCTTCTCAAGATGAGACCAATTAATGTTGGATCCCAATATGTTTGTTTAAAATTTCATAAAAACATCACATATTAAACTTGTCAGCTCTCATATATGAGAACCAGTGTCAGGTTTTCATCCCCATTATGTGGCTAGTAATGTTATAAACTTCACGTGCTGTCATTGTCTAATCAGGCTGGATCCCTTGATCCACTGAATGGGTACAACTTAATTTAATCAAATAAGTAGTTATGTAATTATATTTAATGTGCCTGTCCCATCTCCATATACAAATTTCAATTGAACCCCCCAGGAAAGACTAATTGCAACAAAAAAATTAAAAAAAAAATTCTGGTAAACTTTTTTATAAATTCAGATGCTACTAAAAAGAGCCCAATTAGACCCATTCATCCGGGAAAAAATATGTATTGTAATTAAAGGAAGTTCTAATGATAATAAAAGAATCTTATGTAGTCTTGTGGTCACTACTTCTGTGGCATACATATTCTATTTTAAATTCTTCCATATATCTGAATATTGAGTAATTTATATATTTTGTGGATGTGGATATTTTTTAACAGAATTTTGATCTGCCACAATTTGAATCCATGAAGAGTGAACATGTCATCCTCCTTTTTTGACAGGCCCATTACAACTTGGGCCAATTATATTTGATCCAATTATTGTCAGGGGCTCCGGGCCCCTCTCCCTACACGAAGTTCAATTGAGATTAAAAACAAATGTAAAAAAAAAAAATCTCCCCAGTGATCTTTTGAGTAGGTTATTAAACTACAAGGAAAATGATATGTCCTAAGTGCTGTCCCGTGTAGTCTCATTTGCAATCCATATAATTTGTCATTTTTTTAAAAAAATCATACGATCTTCTATTGAAGCATATGCTATTACATGAAATAAAGTATATACTGAGATACAATAGTATATTTTTTTCACTTTGTAAAATTAAAAAAAATTGTATTATATATACTATGATAGAACCTCATACACTATAATACCGCAGTATTGCGCTATCATAATGTATAAGACTGTAGACGGGGCCGTTTTTACTAAAAGATCCCACTAAGACCAAACTTTCTGCTGATCGCCGTGGAAAATAATATCTATCAATAATTAATGGAAATCTTAATGATAATAAAAGGAGCATCTACATTTTTATGATCACCCAATAGAGTCTACATCCATTGAATTTTTATTCAAATAAAATCTGAACCTCCCATGTATTCTCATTTCACTAATGAGATATTCATTTCATCAAACGAAATTTTTCATTTTTTCTGTAAGTTGTCATATAATTCATTGGATTGCATATATCACTTTTATAAAAATATAATACTCCATTACAAGAAGTATACATTTAAAAAAAAAAATCAAACCATATTAGGACTGCATGCTGAGATGTAATATGCACTATCCTTCCTGGAAAGACTGCAGCCATGACTTCCAGTTTTTAGCAATCCAATCTTTAGCTTCTCCAGAAAGGCATTAATAGGTCCTTAAGTTAGTTCAAATATGTGCCACATCTAGAAGATCTAAGCATATTTTGTACATGGGTTTTTGGAAACTCATTTAAAAATTGGAGAATATAATTATCATTGTATTGCTTGGTCAATGCATGTAGATCATACTGAACATTCAAAGATCCACTCAACATTGCAGAAACAGTTGGTGGGGACTAACTTCAGGTGTAGTTGTTTTAAGACTTCATTAGATAACTTCACCCAGAAGAGACTCACATGTTGTAGTTGATGTGATTTTACAGGCTAAGTATGTACCACCTAATTCCATCTATTAATTTGACCACCGACGAATACAACATAACACGCATCTGACATTGTCCATAAACTTCTTCATGTATGCCGATGAAAATGGATAATATATAATAATAATAATAATAATAATATAATATGATATGTTATATTAAAGGTGATACATATGATGAATGGGATGAGATCCATTAGCTACACAAGGGACAAATGATAATTAATCTGCCACATACGCATTGCAAATTGTTTTAACTAGTATCCTCATGGTTTTTTTTTGGTAAATACCTCTTGACATAGGGGTAATTGCATTGAAATTTTTTTTCTATGTCAGTATTATTGGAAGTTCTGTGGTCGAACTACTTAGAATTTAGACTCATGATGAATTGATTGATAGCTCAATACAATGGCGTAGTCAGGATTTTACACTAGTGGGGGAAAAGTATTTGATACAGAACAGCTGTTCGACGCGTCATTGGAATGATGAACACAAAAAGATTCACTTTGAGATTTTCAAGTATTTCCGTAAAAATAGGCTAGTAAAAATAAAAGGTGTCCCGAACTTAGAATCACCTAAATTTTTTACTGAAGCTAGATATTGAAGAGATCTTCAAAAGTTGTCGCTACGTCACAACGCGCGCGTTTTTTTTTTCATTTTTTCTATTTTTAGGCCTTCAAAATGACATTTTTGCTATGTTTAGTAACTTTTTATATTTTGAATATCTTTATCATAACAGTTTGGATTTGATTTCTATCAATTCTGAGGATCTCCCATGATCCCATAGATTTAGTTATAATAAATTTTTGTTTTAATTATTTTTAGTAATTTTAATTAGTATAAAAGGGAGATTTGTAATATAGGGTTTTCAACTTTTTTATTAATATATTTTCGAGTTTTATTTCTCTTTTTGAGAATTGTGGTTTGTTGAAGGATCTCAACGCTTATTGGATCTTTGTTCAAGTTTATCGCTGCTTTAGTATTAAAATAATTAAAAAAATTTAAAAATAGAAACTCTAATGTAAAAACAGATAATAAAAGAATATTTTGATTCTACATAATGACATTTAATATTAAAGACTCATCAGATTATAGCATTCCACAGCGATTTCTCATATTATGAAATCGGTGAAGAATCTTCTCGTTATTGATGTTTTCAAAAACATCATTTTCTATGCATGTGATTAGACAATCAGTTAATCATTCATCTTCCATTCGATTATGTAATCTGTTCTGCCCATGCATAACAAAAAAATGCTATCTCAACTGTGACATTAGCAATTGAGAGAGTCAACACCAATGTTATGAGAAAATAAACTAGTAGATATGAGATATTCCTTTTTGTCTCGACCATCTTTCTAACAAGATCATTGATCTCATTCAATTTTAGAAACTCATTGTTAGAACGCATATCAATCCTTTGTCACCCAATTGATTATTAAGATACATGGGATTTAGAAAACTCGTACAAATAAAATCTTGCAAGGCAAATAATTTTTTTTTATTTATCGAGCAGCTACAAATGAATCTTTTGGACACAAATATGCCATACAAAGAAGTGACTCAATCCCCACTTCAACAAAAAGGTTGTTGAGCTCTTGAAGTTGTATATTGAACTACTGTATAAAATAATTCAATGCAATAATGATGTAGCAATTTTTAACCTATGGAGTAATGATTTTTGTCTTTTTAGTGGTGTTTGTTTAGCTGGACAAACCAAAATTAGAAACTTTGTTATTTCATTTAAAACTTACGTTTTTATTTTTTTGAGTGGGGGAACTGCCCCCACTCATCGATCCCTTACCCCACCCCCTGGTTTTGGATATTGAATAGCCCAATGAATAAATGAGAATAAACAGAATAAGTGTTTTTGGTTATTTGGATGTAGAGAATATCTAAGGTAAACTATGTCAGAATAAACGAGTATAAAGTAGTAGATTCCAGTCAATCCTTGGAATTAAAGTTATTCCAGGTTGTTCAAGATTATTCCACTTAAAGAAAATGTGGGCTCACTGTCAAATCAATTGTCATCACCTCTTATAAATCACATGTCAAATTAATTATCATTATTTTTTCACCTTTTATAAATTCTTATCCACACTTTATACACATTTTACCCAAACGGCAAAAATTTATTATTACGTTTTATAACAAGAATAATTTAAAACACAAACAAACACAAAATCACTTTATTCTTATTTATACTTATGCCGAGATAACTGTATATCCAAGAATAAGTCATATTCTGTATCCAAACTAGGGCTTATAAATGCCTCCGCCCTGGCTTAATCAGTATAGGAGGGATTGAAGGGATGCACTCTCACTTGGTTGAGCTTTCCTTCCTTTAATTCTGTCATGCTGATTAAAGCCTACTGAATGTCAATTTTCCCCTTTTTGTTAAGTTTGTAATTCCTTGAATGTAACTATCCAACTATAACAATACATATTCTTTTTTACCCAAAAAAAAAAAAAAAAAAAACAATTCACACTGCACATCATTAGAAATCTATATGGTGTTGGGTTTATCCTTGTATTCTGATGGTTGGACATCTAGGAAGAACTGTGGCAGAGGATGCCTTGAGAGAGAGGCTTCTGTAATTCTGTGTTACATGGAAGCATTAATTATATATGTTGATGTATCTAGAGTATGTATATACTCCTTTATGATTAAGGGTTCTCGTAGCGTTGAAACTTTGTCCTTGGGTTATGAAAGGGGAGAATCAAGTATATAGAAGAAGAAAAAAAATTTATCTCCATAGAGACGTGCAATCTTTTATCAAATCACGTAATTTCTTTCTCCTTTACATTATTGATTCGTGGTCTCATTTTTCAAAATAATAATAATAATAATAATAATTGCTTGAGAATCTATTAATGTGGCATGGGCCGATTAGATTTACATGAGATGCATGGGAGTTCCACTTTTATTTAAGTTTTATATAATTTTGTAATGAACATAACCCAATTAATTAGACATTTCAAACTTGATAAATTATAGGTGGTCAAAAGATCTTGCAAGATATTACTTACCAATTAGGATCATTCAAAGTAAATCATCAAATTTCGAGTAACTGAAACATCTTGATGTTGGGAAGGCCATCGTGGAAGCCAACAACAAACACGAGATCGAACATAAGAACAAAACATCACATCACACGAAGAACACAAGATATACGTGGTTCGGCCTAGGCCTACATCCACGGGGCAAAAAACAGATAATCCACTTTGATAGTTGAGATACATTAAGAGAATCACAAACTCTCTCATGGAGTTAGCCTCTCTTAGAACCTCTCAACATTCCCTTAGGATCTCTACATTGTATTATGCCTTGCCTAGTCTTGAAATGAAACCATATAAGATATTTATAGAGATAAATAACTTCCTCTCCAAATAATCTCCCAATTAACAAACAAATATTGTTCCCATTAATTAGGAGATATTCACTCTCCTAATTAACAAACATATATTGTTTCATGTTTTAGGAGATTCACTTTAAATATTAATTAAGATCAAATCTTAAATAATATTATATTCATTAGGTGTCCAACTTAATATGGTTTTATCATAACCATTCAATGTAATACACCGAATCAAAACATAATCTCAACATTTGATACCAGTGATACTGTTGAAATCCGATGCTGGATCAGCCCTCTGTTCAATCTGATCGATGAACATGACCCTCAGTTGGTTGATAGAGACTCAAATCAGTACAGAGTGAACAGAAAAGGATGCATTGAATTTAATTGTTGATAATGGAAGCACGTCCATATATTAAAAAATAGTAACTGATGTGATGGTGCCTAACTTGATTACCATAATTATTTTGGTTATTTTTGTAATTCCTGAAAAGATGCATGGTTTCCATCTTTTATAGTGCAAATAGTCCAACCTTTAGTTTTCATGAAAAGGCTTTAATGTGTTCACAAACTTGAAATAAGTGTCATATGTAAAGCACACTTTGATCCAATCAGATCTATCATTTAATAAAAAAAAATTGATATGTGTCACCTCATATGATTATGTACATTGTCAATTTTTTTTATTGAAAACTGATAAGACTAGATAGAATTTTATGCTACGGATTCCAATAAATTTTATTTCAAAACTTTAATTGAGTGATGATACTCACATCCAATAAAATATTTTTGGCTTTTCGGAGACTCATTTAAAATATTCGGAAAATCATCACTTTATTACTTAGTCAATGCAGATCATACTGAACATATATTCAAAGACCCACTTAACATTGCAGAAGCAGTCGGTTGGGGACAACCTCAGGTGTAGTTGTTTATACTTTTGATTACCCCATCCAGAGAGACTCTCTCACATTCTGATTTGTAGTTGATATGATTTGATTGTCCATAAACATCTTGATGTATGTTGATCAAATGGAATAATATATTATATGGAAGTGATACATATATATGATGAATGACTTACAGCTCAATCCACAATGCACACTGCATATATCATTAGAACTCAATATAAGGAGAAACATCTTATTAGTTTTTTTTATTTATTTATTACAGACAGACACACTTTTCTGCAGCTGGCAATGTCATGCTGAATGTCAGTTGTTTGCCTCAAGCATGAGACTTGATCCATATGGGCTGATTTAGAATTATATGAGATGCATGGGAGGTCCACCATTATTTTTTTTTACAGCAGTTACACACATTTTTATCAGTCTTATATATCTCATTAGTCACATATACTAATTTTTAATGAAATATATGTCTCATTAAAAAAACAAATTCTATATTTGAGTCATCTATACACTTCATTGAAATATATATTTTATTAGATGAGAGATGTAATTTTTTTAAAAAATCAAAATGAATATATTATTATTATTATTTATAATTGTGAGAATATTTTATTATTTATATTATATAATTACGTACAGAGAAGTATTAAAATAATTATTAAACATATAAAAACATGATAGGATACATGTATATATGGTTAAAGATCTTTTTCTTTTTGAGAAATGGTAGTTAAAGATCTTGGGAGAATACAACTCACCAATTGAGATCATCCAAGTAAATAATTAACACAATCTTTTCATACATGTTTTTTGCTTGACTCATCATGTGGTAGTAAATGCATTAAGAGAAATAGTTTTTTTTTTATTCTCTTTAAATTCACATGCATTTGCAACCATCTGATTTTCAATGTGGTGATGTGACAACTCCACAATAAAAATTCAATATATATATATATATATAAACAAGCAGAAAATCTCAACCCCAATCCAAGTAGTTGAATAATCTTGGACATCTATATTGTGAGAATTTCAGTATTGTGATTCTTCATCCGATCTCATTAAAACGCAATCCACAATTGATCGATACTCTGTTTAGCATGGAATAGGATTATATATGCAAATAAAAAAAAATCAATGATGAAGTCAATAGTTATTTTAAAAATCATAAGATTTCTATTTTTCTTTTATTACCTTAATTATGTTATTTATAGTAATTTTATCTTTCTATTGTGATCCTTCTGTTTTCAAGATTCATATGATTTATTCCTTAACTTTGCATTAATATTAATAAAATTCATGTAATTGTCTCCATATAAAAACATTTGATTGTGAGTGAATTGAATTTTAATGCACCTAAAATGCCAACCCGTTCTAGTGCTAAATCCATCATACAATGAAATCATTTCCTTTGGGTTTCTTATAAGTTCCACAATAAAGAAAATTAAAGCTCATGTAGTATGAAAATGACAGTGAAAATGACACAACAGAGCCCAAGTCATCACATTAAGAACTATTAAATCCAGTATTTTATTTTTGTCCAGATTATATCAATGAAGCTTATGGTTACCAAAAGAACTCCAACTAAACATCCGACACACACAATGAATTATTTGATCATCCTATTTACAAACAACTTGAATGAATAGACTAACCAACTGCATCATATTATTGTGAAACTTCAAAAATTAAATTAATATATAAGCAATTCATTCTCTTTAGTCTATCAGTTCATTTTATTCTAATGTGATGTGACATGGTATAAAGAAGAGAATTCAGACTGGGCAAGTTTAAATGCTTTGTTTTTAGGTTATTTCCTGGCTCCCATACCATGGTGGACAGGACATGGGAGTGTCGGCCATAATTAACACAGCTTGATTTCACACATTATAATTAAAGAACATCATCATTTCAGTCAAATATAATATGCTTCATGTCATGGAAATTGAACTGTCTCTATTTCCCTGGCTACAGTTGTTCTTTAACTTTCTCTGCTAAACCTGTCTCTTCAAAATAATTTCAAGACAGTGGTGACCTAATACAAAAGCAACTAAAGATTTTTATTAAATAATAATTGGGCATCTGGTTTTCAGAAACCGGATTGAATAAATAACTTAAAAATGAATAGATGGTGATACAACGATAAGTGTCAGTGAACAAATGAGTTAAAATCTTCTTGTTATTTTAGTGGGATTTATTTTATTCATGTTTACTTAAATAAAGCTATAAGAGTTAATTTTAAAATCGTGTGATTGTAAATCACAGAAAATGTGTGAATTAGGGATCTCGTTTTAGAATTTTATCTAGGACCTCACATAACATACTTCCTGGGTCCCATTGATTATTTTTATAAGTGCCATCGGTAATTAATAATTATAGGTCCTAGTTGACCATATAAAGGTTTAACTATAAAATAGTTTAGGTTTTCTCTCCTCTTCATACATTCAATTGAACCTAATTCTCAAAGAGACAGTCTCTCATTGAGAGCTTCATCAAACAAAGACCTTTAATGTGTGTTGTGTGTGCTAATATATACAGTGTTTTGGGTTTAATGGAGTCGAAAAATATATATTAAAATTGATGTGTTATAATTCTCTAGTACACGATTTTCGATCGTTTTATTCTCTTCTTTTCGTGAGAAAAATATACTATTGAACCTCTAAATCAGGTCGTCCATGCATATAGAATCTTTTAAAGAGGGCCAACTTTATACGGATCTATTCGAAAGGAGAGGGAGAGATATTTTTCTTCCAAACTAAACCTGTCTTTTCAAAATAATTTCAAGACAATGTGACCTAACACAAACTTCCATTTACAACAACACATGTAGACAAAAAAAAAAAAAAAAAAGTCCAATTCACACACGAAAATCATAAGAGTCATGTTACACATTTTTTTTTTTAACTTTTTTCAATCATGTCTACCTTATTAATTACTTATACATTATATATATATATATATATTTCTTTTATTATAACAATGTACAAATATATATATATATATATATATATATATATTACATGATATTATTCAAAACCGGAGATTTGTTTAGTGTGTTTTGTTAATTTGACAGTGAATTAAGGTATTGAGCAGGGTCAGCCTGACATTAAATTTAAATGGGCCCTAGGCCAACTTATAAAATAGAGCCCAAGTGCATTTATATTAAAAAAAAAAAAATTGAATGTAAAAAAAACAAAAATGTCTAATAAAAAATGAAGAATAACAAACTTAAAAAACTTATGTTTCAAAAAAATAAAAAAATAAGCCAAAAAACAAAAAATAAAAGCTGATCAGACAAAGAATAAAAATCTTTAAATCAAAGGATTTGTTGTTAAAAAAATGATTTTTTTCATAAACAGATAAATAAATCCTATAAAATAGGAATAAAAAACATGGATAAGATTTTAAAAAATTTTAAAAAAACTAAGTAGATGAATGGACATGTTTAAATTTAAAAAAAAAATTATATCAAATACTTAATAAACAAAAAAAACATATCCCAAATTTTAGAGTCCTTTTTTAGGAGGGGACTTTAGACAGTTGCCTTGATGGTTTTTACCCAGGGTCGGCTTTGATATCGAGTATAAATTGTTTTTATTTTAAATGATAAAAAATTTATTAAATTTATTCATATTTACATTTATTAAAATTAAAAAAAATGTTATTATAACTTTCAAATAAAATAAAACATTCATATTTTTATTTTAAAATTGAGATAGCTATCTACTTGTTATTTTAATTTTTTTTTCATTCCTATCCATTCTCCCCTCGCAGCCTATGTATTTTTTTTAATTAAAAAGAAAAGGAAAGATTGAACCTGGAAATCAGGGCATGCATGCATAGAATCTTTATAGGGCCGACTTTCGACGGATCTGATTGAAAGGAGAGACAGCATTTTCGACGCCCCACGCGCACATGCATATATACTATATATCATATTATATTATATTATATTATATATAAAAAAAAATGAGTTATGCTTTACGAGGGGATTGATCGATTGATAATCTTGTATCAATAAAACCGTACCATTTTATTCAACTAAAGCCGATGGAGCTGTCGAGGATCCAAGTGCAGCCCACGTGCGCACCACTTTTTTCCACATATTATATATATTATTATTATATATGGATATAATATCATTGGGAAAAGGCACACATATGTCCTTTTCCATCACTTAACTTTCACATCATCCATGCCAATTATCTCCACCCATGCATAATAATCAAGGCCCACTGTTATAAGTTGTTGTGAATGGATCGAGTTTCATTTCAATAACTTGCTAGCTATATGAAATGCATAAGAGAGGATGTTGGATGATAAGAATAAAAAAAAAAAAATTGTTACATTCAATCTCACTTTAATCTAAAGTTTGTCTTATTTTTTTGTTTGAAGTTTTATTGCATGATTGCATGACCTTCAAATAAAAATAATTATTATTTAACATAAATAAATTTTTCATTTTCTTAGTTTAAAAAAGAATATTTTTTACAATTACATGAACACTAAAAAACTATTTTACAACTTAGGGTCCGTTTGGAAACATAGATTGAAAAGTAACTTTTAGAATAAAGCCGCTTTTTAAGATGATTTTAGACCTTGACTTTTTTAGAATGCTTTTTTTTAATTCAGGAATCAATATTTGAAAGGAGTTTAATGTTTGACAGAGAAAATTGCTTTTCAATTCAAAAAATCGATTCTGACAAAAAAAAAACGTTGTTTTTGAGCTTTTTAAAACACAGATTTCGAGGGGAAAATTAAAAGGAATCCGGCTTTCAATTCTGTAAAAAGCCGTCCCGTTTAACTGCACGATTTTAGCTTTTCAGCTTTTTAAAAAACAAAAGCGCGTTCAAACGCGCAACCAAACGCGCAACCAAACGAGACCTTAATTATTCTTATAAACATCCATTGTTATTTATTTCCTTCTTTCATGCGGTTGAAACAAACATGCTATTACTTGTTATAAAAATTATAATTCATAAAACATAAGTTGTAATATATAATCTCCCCTGTGAAACTTTTGCTTCACAATCTTGAACATTAAAAAGAAAATTGTACGGCTTCTGAGTTAGGATGGTAGTCTCAACAGTCTTGATAAGTTTTTAAATTAGTTTCTTCAAAATTATATAGTTGATATTTCTGAGGTCATATCATCCTGTCCCACCTAACTTTAAAATGTGAACCATTAAAAAATATTTAAATTATCAATATCAGTTATAAGGGAAAAGAATCACATTGATCTGATGCTCGCTCCTGTACAGCGGGATTACTTATGTGGCTGATATGAAAAATTAAAATATTAGGTCAGACATTCCGCAATCACTTTTCTGATCCAACATTTTGATTATTTTTTAAAACAAACATTTATTAAAAAAAATGAAATGTGTATTCAAAATAATTTTAATGTATACATTTTTACATTATTTTTCTAATTAATTAAATATAATGTTGTTTAATAAAAAAGATACTCTATTAGAGATTACATATACAATTAATGCGAGAGTGATTCAGTAAATGTATATTATTGAATTGTAACAATAAAATAAATTCATATACACTAACAAATAAAATCAATCTCATAAAATAAATTGAACAATTTTGTGAAACTAACGCATATACAAATCATTTTTCATATGCTATTCTCACCATTTAGTTCCATTGTTTAAACTTTCTGCAAAATTGTGTGACAATTGACATCATATACTATTCATACCTCTTTGGCATTTGATTTAGCTTTTCTTCTAGTTATTTAATTAAATGTGCCACAATGTAAGGAAAGGACGAAGACATAATATTTTTGAGATTTCGTGTTAAAAAAAAAGTAAAAAACTATGTGACAATTATTGAAAACATAGAAATCTATTTGAAAGTTTGCCTATATGTTAATGGTTGCCTATTAGACTTATTCCCAATGCATGCGTGCGCGGTACTTGAATTAATATCCCATACTTTCTTCACAAAGCTATCAAAACAGAATGCTCATATATTCTATATTTGTGGACCTCAATTTTTTTAATCTACTATATAGTATGTATATAGTAAATTGGAAAAATGTAAGAAAAGATGTATTTAAGCTATTCAAGTATATACAATCACCCACCAAAAAAAAAAAAAAAAAGTATATACAAACATATAATAGCCACATGAATGAGTCCCCCTAACATTATTTTTCAAAAAAAAAAAAAGAAGGAAAATAATATTATATATATATCCACCTCGGCATTTTCATTTCCTCTTCCCTCCCTGTGTTTTTTAAGTGTAAGCGACGTAGATGAGACCTATGTTTGATCATGTACATATTTCATAAAAACATTTATAAATATTCACATAAATATATATGTTTACATGCTCCTAGAAGATTTGAGGTCCCCCATGGGTGGGGGGCCCTGACGGCCACTTAACGAGTCTAAGGTCAGGGTTGGACTAAATAATAAGCCACCTCTCCTTTTTCACTTCCATCTAGAAACAACAGTTGATGAATCATATACATACACCTTATTAAAGAAGATTTATCATTTTTAAAAAATTTAAAATGTGTGCGAAACTGTTTAAGAGAGTACTGTATGTTCTCCCTTGACATTATTATATTCTTTTATATATAAATAATTTCTTCCAATGCCAAAAAGGCAAAAGGCCAAAGCAAATTAAAGTGAATCCACGTAGGAGATGCCGAGGAGTGAATTATATATTGTATATTATTATTATTACTGTTGTTGTTTTGATAGAACCGTAGAATATTGTATTATATTATATATGATCAGTTGTGTAGTGTTTGAAAAAGCAAGCTATATATATATACTGGTCGTAGTGATAACTGCAACCATTTGGTAAAAGAAAAGGCTGTACTTGGAAGTAAAGTGAAACGCCATTCATACCTCGTTCAGTAGGTGTCAACTGCCCCTTCTGTCCTCCCCAATCTTTATATTGCCAGCAGACACACCCTCTCTCTCTCTCTCTCTCTCTCTCTCTCTCACCCACTCCATGACTTCACTTCAAATTTCAAATATATAAGGCGCCATTTCAGGGAGGGCTGCAACTTGGGTCTGTTTGAATCTAAACTTGACGGATTGAACCTGATTTTTACATGGGTTGGGTTGATCAAATCGGGTTCGGATTCGAATTCGCCAATTCGGCTTGACTCACAAATCAGATTGGATTCGGGTTAGCCTCACTCACAACCTGACCCAACTCGAACCCGTAAACTAATAGTTAAAAAAAATCATGGCTATTTATTCTGTAACTTATAATATGGGTAGTTCAAATTTTAGGTAAACCTAGCTAATTTTATGGGTTAAGTCGGGTTGATTTATTTAATTTGTACATCATGTTAGAAATTCGGGTTGGGTCAAGTTGGTCCAATTCGGATTGAAAATCGGGTTGGGGTCGGGTTGGATCGGATTAATTTATTTAATTACGGGTTGGGTTCGGGTTAGTCCAATTCAAATTGAAAATCGAGTTGGGTCGAATTAAAGTTGAGTAGTTTAGAATTTGGTTGGATTCGAGTGCCGAGTTGCAGCCCTAATTTCAGGGTAGTTCCTTGCATGGGTGCCATGCATTAATTTCCACATTTTAATTCCACTATACGTCGTGGTGCAATTCGATCTGCATCCACACCTGTTTTCATCGTATGGATCTGTTAGGCTAAATTAATGTCAAGGTTTTGGTTACTGCATTGAACCTACACTTGAAATATTGGTAGAGGTACTCCCTTTTTAAAGAGCAGAAGTTACCGCTCTCGTGGATTTCAAACTCAAGTAATTTTTTGTTTGTCTAATGATATTGTCCATCTAGATCGAATTATTTTAACAAAAGAATAAGAGTTTAAGGATATATTATCCTACTTTTAGATGATTTTTTTCATATTTGTTAAAATCAGAATAAAGAGGGGTTGAACATTATTTTATCCTTTAGCTAAAACAAAACATCATCATGTTAATTTTAATTAAAATCCATACAACTATCATCAAATTTTCTCACTTATTTTTTATGATAACAAACAGAATAAATTTTTCTGCAATGATTTATTATTTCACTTATTTCCTATCTCACCACTTATCCATTTATCAAATTAGGCATGGATTTTTCCAATACTAAGAAGAAAAAAATTAAAATGACAATGTGGGATCCCTAATCACCAAAAATATATATATATATGCCAAGTATGTATGGTTCAGTTTGTCACCTAAAATACGTTGAGAATTATCCATTCAGGTCTTTTACAGTCATTTGCAGATGCAAGTCAATATATATGTCAAAATATATTTTATTATTGAAAACAAAAAATATACGAGTATCTACTTTCATTTTTTATAAACATATTTAGTCAGTCAACTATATACTTAAAAAAAAATCAATGAAATATATATTTTGTTAAATGAAGAATGAAATACTTTATTATTAATTATATATAAATGGCATGTTTTTTTATATGAAATATAAACATTTAAGAAAATCAAAACGTGAGGGTCACATGTGAAACCCTTCATCTGTTCCATCGTATTTTGAGTGGATTATAAAAACATGATGTTTAGTTTGATGTAATTAATTTAAATTTAAGGTGTTTTTTAAAAAATGATATTAATGTGTTTTTTTTAATGCTTTTAAACGAACCAAACCCTTACCCAAAAGCCATCTATAAAACATAATATACATGAACCAGTTGGCATCCATCCATCAAAATTGTTCATGTAGTACATATATAGCAATTTCAATCCTTCTCCTAAACTATTACACACTAGTAACAAATTACTTAAGCTGCATTTAGATGTACGATTGAAATGCTGAGATTCTTAGAATCTTACATTTCAAATTCACAGCGTTGTTTTATTGATTTTTTTTAATCAAAAGATTTTTTAACCTAAAAAACCACTCTTCCTGCATTTAGTTGCAATCACTATCTCATCACTGTTTAATTTGATTAAATATATTTTCATTATATCATAATAAAAGAAAAACCCTCCCAATGGACCCCCTTTATCTCCTAAAATTCGATAATTTTTTATAAACCATCTCCTCGATTAAATTGAAACCCCCTTTCTCTCCTAAAAAACCTCCCAATGAACCCCCTATGGATTCTCTACTAAAAATTGAATTTTTTGTATTTATAACTTTTGATGGGTTACCCAATTATGCTCTCTCTCTCTCTCTCTCTCTCTCTCTCTCTCTCTGTTTTTAGTTTTTTTCTCTATATATTGATGGAATCAATCAACTCTGGTAGAAATCCTTGATCCATCATAGTTTAGTTTAATTTGATTTTTGTGGATCCCAGTACTACTGATTATTGAGGACTGATTTTGCAAGGGGATAAGGAGTAAGGTAAGAGATAATTATGGAAAACGATAGGTGAATAGGAGAATAATTTATCCCCGTTAGATATTAAAAATAATCGGGATAAACTACGATCACTTGTCTCAATTTTAAAATGAAAATGATGATATTTTGTTTCACTTAAAAACTGAGATAGCATTTATCTTCATTTTTTATCTCAATTTTGACAAATATAAATATAAACAAAATTGATGCACTTTTTATTCTATAAAATTAGGATAACTTATCATCAAAATCTTAACACTAGTCCTAAGAGATAAACTTATTTATGAGTTTAAACGCAGGTAAACATCTGTTCAAAATTTCTTCATGTTTTCACATGGTATTTCTATATATGGGGAGTTCATAATCAAAGCAGGCAATTGAGAAAGAATGTTCTTCAAAATATGTAATTATCTTATGTGTTTTTCGCTTCTTAAAAGATCTTATTTCTTTCTTTTCAAATCTGTAAAAATACATGACCTCAAATAATATATTTTTTTAAAGCTCTGCTACACAAGCCCTATTATATATGCCCCACTCATAAGTCCCATGAGGTGTCAAATTTTTATTGACTGCGTAGTTGATTTTAACAAAAGAACAAAAAAGTAAAGTACCAAATTACCCTTATTTAAATCACACGTTCACATGTTAAACTCCTCTATTTTTGTGTACGATTTCTCCTCTATGTACACATCCCAAAAAATGTTTTTTTTTTTTTTAAATCAACAACTTAAAAAAATCATTTCGGCCGACCTGCTCATCTTCAACGAACGGCGTCACCAGTACTGGATTCCTTTCGTCGCTCTCTATCATATGAGAGGTGGTTCGACTATCTTTTCAATCCTCCTTCGGATTCCATCTTTTTTTATCTTCTTATTCACTTTTTGATGAATGTAACTGACTTCTAATGAAACACTAAGATCAGATAAAAAAAGAGTCAGCTACATTTTATGAATGTAACTTAGTTTTAAAACATATTACACAAATAATGCATAAAGGTTCATATTAGTTTGAAAATGTAACACAACCATATGTCAATATAACATAAAAAAAACTATAAAATCCTTCAAAAAAACATATTTAACATCGAAAACCAGATTCAAAGAAAAAATTGTAAACAAAAGCCAAATCCAAGGCTCCTATATTTAATATCAAACAACAGAATTAAGAAAAAATTTGCGAATGTAACTTCTGTTAAAATATAAAATCCATATAATAAGTTAGTTACATTCACAAATCCATAAAGCTAGTTACAAAATTCAATACAAGCATCCATATAATAGTTAGTTATATTCTCTGTCACATGAGTATGCAGATGTAACTGACATTTAAATGTCAAACAACGGATATGTCATACTGAAAACCACATTTGACATAAGAAACAACCAGAATTAACATTAAAAAACAGAAAAAAATAAAACAATTGAAAACATACAATAAAACAAACACCACACCTAAATCGACAAATATTTTAATGGTAGCCAAATAGTTCTGTTTTTTTTTCCGATCAGATTAGACGCTTAAAAAAATCGTTCAAAAAATCAAATCCAATTACAATCTCAAAAAAAAAGTTTCTGAAAATTTACTATAAAAATGAAGCTGTTGATTCAATTATGAGCATTCAAATGTGATATAATCAGAAAAGGAAAAAAAATCGCAATTGAGTGCCCCATACGCGCGGTTTCAAAGAAGGCAGTATTAACCGTTTGTATTAATTTAGTTTGAGAAGTTACAAAACTCAATTAAGGGGTATAAACGGAAATTCAAACCATGCCATGTCATGGAGCTTATACGTACGATAATATCCATTTTAACCATAGGTGTACAGTTTTAAAAGTCAACACACTCACACATACACACACACACATATATAAACATTAAGCCCCCGTTTAGATTGAGGAATTGAGTTATTTTGGATAGATAATTATACCAATATAGATAGCAATTCTACATGAATAAATTTTTTTTTGTTTGGTTGTGTTTTTTTTTATTTTCATTGAGAAACGTAAGAATAAAGGTTGAGTTGTTTGGTTGATGAAGAATAAAATAAAAATAAGGTGTAAAATGTTGATTTAACATGTGGGCCCTATTGATGTATAAAAGGTGTTGATAGGTGATTTGATGTGATGAGATATGTTTTTTTTTATTATTTGTAGCTAGGTAGGCCCCACTTATCTATGAGAATAGATAAACTGAGTATAGCTTATCCTAGGGGTTACTTAGAATTGTTATACTGTCTTATACTCGTTTAAACCGGCTTAGTAATACCAAGTTATACTATGTAAATAAACAGTCATTTTTTCTATCCATTTTTTTTAATTTGGCTTCACCTCATCCCCACCCTTCATTGGGTTAATTGGACTGTAGGCCTCTTGAGCCAGCGCAATCTCTAGAGTAATGTCTAGACCCACCGTGTAACAGACTCTAATATTAATTATAATGATTTAAGTTTATACACGTGATACTATCCATTGAAGCATAACTTTTATTTGTGTTCTTTTATAAATACTAGACATCCTCTTTCCTTGGACCGAGATAAAACCATGAATTTTGTCTCCCCTCTCCCCTCGATAGGACTAAAAAAATTAAAATTAGATCTCCATATTTATTATCCATAATGTGCACTTGTAAACTAATTAATCTGTGTGTACATATAATACTTTATCACAAGTACCAGACAGGACTTTTATTAGAAAAGAAACGGAGAGAGAAAGAGAGAGGAGTTACAGTTGTTATATGGATACAGAAGTGCCATGTCTATCAAAAGTACAGCCTTCATCATTCACTTATGTATTACAAAATTAGACTTGCCCAAGAAAATCCAAGTCAATTAAGTACGCATTGCCTTTTTAAATAAAAAAATTCCCCTCAAAATAAATTTATTACCACTCTGAAAGCCGAAATTTACTATACCACCTTTTTTTTTTTATATATATATCAATCAATCTTTCAAAGAAACTAGGATATTATTCTCTATAAGTCATAGAAGATTCACGTGATATCCAATGAGATCATGTCACATAGATAACAACAAATTATATATGTAGACACTTTTTTTTTATATAAATATCAAACAATGTAGAAATATCTTTTTACTGAAGTGATTTTGTATCATTTACTTGATATTTTCTCATTCAATATCACAGATATTATGTGACTTTCTGATGTAGCGTACAAATACGTTCTTCTGTGGATTTCATCAAAGACGTGAAATGTGTTGTTGATTCTTCAATGCTAGAATGTTGGACTTCAACAATTTGTTGATTTCATGAAGAAATACCAGATGATCGATGGAATTCTACATAGTTGATATTCACCACGAATAACAAAAACGAAAGAAAATAATAAATTCTAATAATCAAAACTTAATTAATCATTTGGTTTACGGGTCTATTTATAGATGAATCCTTAAAACTGATTATCTAAATCTCTAAATTACAAATGATCTAAATCTATAAAAATCACAAATAGATTCTTATTTAAACTTAACTAATATTCAAATTTGAATTCAAATCAAGGTTTGAAATTCAAATCTAAATATATATACTAAAATAAAGGACAAAACTCATTAATTAAAATTGTAAATGAACCATATAATCTTTCATTTGGTAATCCTCCATCGAATGGTCTATGATCAAGCTACATCACTGTCACACGGAAGATCCGAGCTCTTATGTTCCCCCAATTCTATTACCATAAGTCAAACAATATAATGGCTGGATATACAGAGAGGGATTAACTAAAAACTAAAAACAAAGATAATGATGATAAAATAAAAATAAAACTAAATAATCACCCTGGTACTATAACAATCTATTCAGACAATGTGGCAACCCAAACCGAGGCTTAAAAAAAAAACAACCTTATTATGTCATTACCAACCAATGCGCATAAAAGTAAAAAAAAAAAAGAAAAAAAAAATTCAAAGAATTAAAGCAGGCCGGACATGGCAGCTCATACCAATGAAAGCGCTTGGATGAAGTTGTCCGTAGGAGCTCCGAAAGCGACTTCGCATGCAGAATTATGTTTTTTTTGAAAGGTTTCCCGGGTCCCTCCACCAAGGCATGCATGCAAGAACAACAGACTCTCTACAATGCCCGGAAAACACAAACACCATTCATGACTTTTAAACCAAACAAATGTTGCTGTTAGAGGGGGGGTGTTTTAAGTGTGAGACACTGTGTGTTTGGAAGATGAAACAACAAAACACAGCTGCTGCCCATTTATTATTCTTTTCTTTTCTTTTCTTCTCATGGGTTGGCTCCAGCTATGTAAAGTTTATGAATGCAGAAAGTTTTTGTGTGTGAGAGATGCTTTGGATGAAGGTACAATTGGGGTGGGGGGCAGGGCAGTGCAGGGTTTGAATTTGAAATTTTTTTGATGAAAGTGGGGGAGCTATATAGGGGATGTGATGAAGAGGTGAGAGAGAGAGAGAGCTGTTAAGTCTGCACCACATGTTCTCACTTGCAACAACATTATCCCTGTTATGTTTGTACCCTCTCCATCCAAACACTGTGATTTAATTAAAGAGAGATGCCGAGTATATTGATTCTTGGTATGGTACATTTCAATGTTTGTTTCGTGAATATATAAGAGGGTGGATAAAGAAATATTAAGCTTAATTTTCTAAATAAATTGTAATTTATATGTTTTAATAAGTTAGAATAAACTTAGACAATGTTTGTCCAATTGAAATTATAAATACATTTCAAATACAAAGGATCACGAGGGGTTGAGTGAGTTGGCTAGTGTCATGATTGAGTTTATTCCCTGTTGAAGGATGTTGACTCTCACCCAATTTACCTTGGCATTTATAGGAAAAAAAATTCTGTTTAATTAGTCAACTGTGTAAATTCTAAAAATTAGTCATTACCTAGAATACATTTGATAAAAAAAAAAAGAGGACAGATACAAATGATACAATTATCTAAACTGAGAAAAAGAATAGCAATCAAATATAATCTAGTTCTTCTCTATCTTAACATATCTATTTTGTTTCCAGATAAACTATATGAGAACCTTGTGGGCTTGTTTAGCTAGATAAAACAAGTGATTAAACCACATATATATGTATGTGCAGCACCATACATATATCCATGACTAGATTAGTACTAATAACTAAAAAAACATTTGTTTCATTAGTATAAAATCTGATGTGCATGTTTAGATAATTTAAGATAAATCTTGATAACTATTAGAAAGGGGATTACAACTATTTATCAAAAGTTATTTATGTCAATGTCTCAAATGCACTTCCATGTCACTTAAAAATATCCCATTTAACATTTTCATACTTATCCCAAAACATGGCAACGTGTCACATCTATCACACATGTTCTCAATTGCAAACAACTAATTATCATACTAAAATTTATAAATCATTAATTATTTACCTCTTACACACAACCTATATTCAAATTATCAACATGAACCAAAATATAAAAAATAATTGTTGTGTGTTTCGATGAGAATAACATAAAAGGCACTAATTTAGAAGAAAAATATTTGTTTAGCATTGATTTTTATGTATTCTGATAAAAAAAACTATTAGGGACAAATAGCTCTGCAACTACTGTGTGATTGGTTCTTCTTATGGTTTTCTTATTAGATGTGACTAGTTCCCTTTGTCAATGGACCCAGTGTAAATATTATTTGGAAGAGCTTTTATATTATTGCTGTAACATCAGTTGTTAGAAACCACCAATCATTCATAAAATTAGGCTTTCATATTGGATAACCTTTTTAGTTGTTAAAAGCAACTTTACATTTTCTCCCATGGTTTCTAATTATATTCGATTTACCAAACCATTTTTTGTCAGGTTGGTAGAGATACCACCTTTCACTGAAAGGTTTTAGATTCAAATTTTGCTCATGTTGATAAGATAATATTTGATAAAAAATAAATAAAATAAAATTTACCAAGCAAAAAAATATAAATTATATTCGATTTGGCCTAGAGCCCTTTATACTTAGCCTCATCTTTAACTTTTGAATTATATGCATTTTGAGGATATTATACAATGAGAATTAATCTTTACTTAAATGCACATGATCTCAAAAAAAGAGTAAAGTTAAAAGTTGGACTACTAGGGGCTATTTGAAAACACATTTAGGCGAGTTTTTGCTTTTGCAAAAATAAAAAAAGACAAATGTATGTATGCATTTTTAAATGATTCCAGAAAATCTTGTCTAATTAAAAAGTTTGTTTATCTTTTAGTACAAAAAACATGATTTTTAAAAAGAAAAAAATTGAGCATCATATGAATCAAGTTTTCTATTATATGCAAAATTATATTTTTCAAAATGGGTTTTTTTCCAAATGGATAAGAATCAGATTTTTGTTGATTTTTGTTGAAAATTGGTTTGTACAGCTTTTGGAGGTTCAATTTTTACAGGAGTTGTGTTTGATCCAATCTTGTATCCTAGTTTTTAAAGAAAGCAAAATAATAAACTATATTTTGTCATAAATCTAACAAAATTAAAGTATGTTTCATGAAAATCGCTTTAAGTAATTTTTCTAACCCATTGTTAAATTACCTAAAACATCTTCAAAATGGAATTCCCTTTGAGTCAAACAACAATCCCCTTTGAAAGCAAATTTCAAAAAAAAAAATTTTTTTTCATAAAAGCTATTTTCAATCACTTTTTTTATATTAAAATACACTTTTAACTAGTTTTCCATGAAAAATTGTTTTGTTGCTTTTGACACAGTCAACAAAATCTCAAACAAAAAAAATAAAGTTTAAAAATCCATTTGAAATCAATTACCCAAAATTTGATTTTGTAAAAACAAAATCAGTTTACCAATTGGTTCCTACCTGTCACAATTTTTTTTAATTTTTTTTGCTTTTTTTAATACTTAGGGGCATTACAAACATAGTTCGGGTGATTCTGCTTTTACATGAAACTTAATATATGCAAACATGTTTTCAATCACTCAACTTTCTTTTTTTTATTATAAATGTTGCTTTAGAACAACTTTTTTAAATACTAAAAAAGCATGTTTTACATAAATAAATTTTCAAAAAAAAAAAATGATTTTTTGAGAATCAACCCATTTTCCCAACCTTACCCTTACCCTTTTCCCTGATTAAGATTGCTTTCTATTCTAATATCATGCACTGACTTTACCAATGCTGATAGAATTAGGGGTCTGTTAGAGCAGCACATGCAATGCACATCGTATTCAAAAAGCCAGCTTTTTCGATTTTATGGGGTTTCTTTAATGTATTTTTTAGTGTGACATGATGATCGATTTATCTATATATTGCAAATGAATTTTTCAAGGGTAATGTTATTTTACAACCTGGTTTTTAGTCTACACTTATTTTGAATTTTTTAAAAATAATATATTTCATCTAATGAAGTATAAGTTTTTTTTTTAAAAAAAATAAAGCATATGTTTCAATGAATTATATATATGCATTGATAAAAAATGTTAAAATTTTTTATTTACTCCTATATTTCGTTAATGTGAGTATATATTTTGTTAATTTTTTATTGACACATATAAAACTGAAAAAGAAAAAAAAAAGTTGTAACAGCACTATCTTTCAAATACAATTTAACCCATCTTGACATGCAATCTAAACTAAGGAAACCTTTCACAAGATACAGAACTGTACTTTGATATTGTTCTTTTGCGCGACATTAATGTTTTAGAATAGGAAAAAATCCAAATAACCCCCTGTAAACAGTCTGAAATCCATGACTCTCTTATCCTAAAGTCTTTATAATCCTCTAAAAATACTCATGTAAATCAAATTAACCCCCTTAGTTGAATTTCCGTTGACATATGAGGAATATTATATAAATATTCCGTTTGGTTAACCATAACTGAAAGTACAGTATACTAAAAACTCCTACAATTTGTTAAAAATGTGAAAACGTACTCTTTTGTAAATAACGATTTATACATCTGAATAGATTATAAAACCCTATCCGAAGAGTAAAATCGTCTTTTACTAATAATTTTTCATATTTTTAACAGATTATAGAGATTTTATGTATACTATATTTTTAATTATGGTCATCTAAACACAACATTCATAAAATAATCATAATCTGTCAATGAAAATTTAACTTGGGGGCTATTTGAATTCACACATATGTTTTCAGGGGGTTTTATACATTTTGAACAATATACAGGGGTTTATATGAATTTTTTCCTTTAGAATAATAATTAGAACTTTAGCCTCATGAGTTATCCAGGCTGGAAAAGATATGAAGGCATTCAAAAAATGTGCAAGGTCAGTTTAAAAAATGGATTAAATTATATTTTAATGTATCAAGTGATATTCTCCCCCCCCCCCCCCCCCCCCCAACATGTCAAATCCGACATCGTGGCATTTAAAAAAAAAACACACACTCACAAGAATTACAGGATATTATTGTCCACTGAATCACATGTTAAGATTGTTAGGATAATTTGTATGACTTAACCTAGTGAAAATACAAGAAGAGGAAAGAGTTATTTTTGTAGGTTAGCTTAGAAATCAGTTTAGTGTTCATTCTCATTCTCTGTTTGCTAAAGTATATAGAAAAATTATGTTTAAAATTATTCATTTATATGTTTATTCTTAAACATCATATAAAAAATTTCTATTTTTACGAAATTTGCAAAAACTTTTTTATAAAATTGATCCTTATTAAGTGTCTACATATATAGGCATATGTAAAATGGAGATGCCAAGTAGAAAGCGAGAGTTGAAATTATATGTAGACAATTATAGGGTCTTAATAAATATGACAATTCGATTGGACATATAAATGATGAATTTAATTTATAATCATAATCATATCATTTTTTTGAAAACATATCCAAACATCTTTTAGTTCTATATCGTAAAAATAAGTTTTTAATTCAAGCAGTAGTATGTATGAGGATCCTCATTGTTATTATCATAATATGTGTAATCTTGTTAAGTGGGACACACAATATTTACATTTACCATTTACTATTTTCTTATCATGATTATCTAATAAAAAATTAGTCTTTTGAATTTGAGATCAAAACGGTCAAATTTAGGGTGCGTTTGTTTTGATGTAAAATTTGTTGCATAGGCTAATTTTCGGGAAAAGTAATTACAAAGCAGTGTTTGGTTGTCTCCTAAAATCATGGTGAATGGAGAATGTTTTTCATAACCGCCTTAAAATCCTGATTTTGGGATCAGGATAAAAAGAAGGTATGCCGTGTTTTCCGTGACATTTTTTGTTTCTGAAAGTTTCATTCATGATATTTTTTTTATAACAAAATATTAAAGATTACAATTTATATGATACATCAAAAATATTAAATAGTTTTAAATTAGAATAAATAGCATAATATTTAAAATCATGTAAAATATGTTTATTTGAATTAAATATATTTTTTATATCTAAAAAGATAAGACAAATCTTTTAAAATGCATGGAAAAACATCATTTAAACATGATGATAGACATTTTAAGACATGTATAGAGTTAATAAATATTCTAAAATATTTTTTTTGAAGAAAAGATTAAAAAAAATATGATAAATATTTTCAAAAAATTGATTTGATGATATCTTTAATATTATTTTGTAAAACATTACGTAAATGACTCACAATCTCTAACAAAATATTTATAAAAATGTATTTTAAATCTTGTTAATCATAAATCACGTTAAAGAAGATAAGGTTTGTTGTTGAATATTTGAATGGGTTACAGTATTGTTTTTTTTTTTTAGAGAAAAAGGATAGGTGGATAAGGTTTGCTTTGTCAAGGTTTGGGGCTGTAGTTTTTTTAGAGAAAAAAAATGGAGGGATTAGATCTGATCTTCAACGTGAAAGTGTGAAGTATTAATGCAATGTGTGAAAAGATTATCTTATATAAATAATCTTGATATGTTTATTGTTATTATATTTTTATATTCATAATTTGATATTAATGCATATATATATATATATATATGAAGAAAAAAAAGATTTTCAAAATTTGTGGAAGCTAAATCTATAGAACAATTTCATGTTAGCATTTTACAAGAAAACAAACGAAGGAAATCATTTTCCATAATATAATTTCAATACAACCAAACGTCCCAAATAGATTTCTTTTTCTTGAAAAAGTTTTTATATGTAAAAGGAAATCCTTAAGAAGTTAAACTACGTGAAACCAAACGGACCCTTAATAGTATATCATAAGAATGACTAATCTCCTGATTTGTAGTTGATCGAATAAAAAATAATCAAATGGATAATGAACCGATTTTTAGGATCGTTTATTAGGTCCTATAAACTGATTTCCACATAAAGAAATGATCATGTTTATACTAAAATGAGCAGGTGTCTCTCTCAATTACTCTCTTTAAACCTGATAATTGTATAAAATTCAAAGGTAAAGTTGTTTTGATTTATATGTGAGAGTCTCCATAGAAAAGTTAGGTAATCAAATTGAAGAGATGCCCTTAAATAGTATAAGGCAAATCTAAATGATTATGTCTGTTTAAGGGGTGAGAATACCTAAAAAGAGGAGTTTCTCAAATCACCTAAATGTGTTCAGTCCAACATCAAATAATGCATACTTAGACATTGGTAATAGAGATGAGGGCTCCCTTGTATCTTAGGAGCCTGGTCACCATCAACCCCATCACATAAATGAAAGTGGGAAAAAAATACATTTATAAGACATCATTATCTTATAATGAAGCCTTGTCATCTAGAATCTCTTTGCATCTCCCCCTTCAACATTTCCTCCCTCACAGGTTGAAAAGCCATCAGGCTTCAAATAAACCATATGTCCTTTTAAATGGGTATGCAATATGTCTTTCGAATTTGAATGGATAATTTTTTCCTTGCAATCGCAAATAGTCATATCCTATTTAAATGAACTCCAGGTCATCTAAAATAGCACATAAATTTTTTAATAAAATATATATATATATATATATTCTCTTATGAACATTTTTAAAAAATTAAATATTCAATTTAAGTATACATTTCATTTTTTTATGTAAAGGAGCACTTCATTATATAAAGATACATATACTTCAAATATGTCAGAATTACAAAAATGAATGCATTACAAAAGAGGAAAACGATATGTTTAACTCTGTGTGTAGCCGTATATATAGTACTCACCTGTATTTTTTTATTTTTAAAAATACACTCACCCATTAAAGTACATACTATTATAAAAATCGAAGTTAACATATTTTTATTTTTAAAAACATAAAAAAAATTATTTTCCTTTAAACATCTGCGAGACCACTTCTAAGCTAAACGGATTGAATTTCTTCGCCCTCTACAAAATATCAATGGGAACTTGATGTGAGTTTTTCCATGGCTAGCATCAGATCCCATCTATTATTTCAGAGTCTGGATTCGATAAGGCCTAATATCATTAATATTGAATTATATAACTTATGTGTATGAATCGAACTGAATAGAAAGTGACATTATACTCAACAATTAATTGTACGATTTAATTCATAAGTTGTGCACTCCAAGCTAACTGAATGGAACCCACAATTTCAATCCAACTTACAAATTTTTCTTTAAAAAAAAAAAGGAGTTAAGAGTTCAAGAGAAGCAATCAGCAACCCTCATCGTCAGTCGTCCTCTAATAATAAATAAATAAATAAATAAATAAAACGAAAGAAGAGAGAGAGAGAGAGAGAGAGACCAGAAATTGATTCGTCGAAATGGGGGGGACTCCGTCCCCACCTGATCGGATCTCCTCTTTCAACGACTCATGAACTGTGAAGTGTGAACCCCTCCCCCCCCTTTCATTGCGAGAGACACGAACAGACGATAAAAGACAACCCACCATCTCGAATTTTAGTGCGAGACCAACAAGTACATTATGGAAAACGATACTTCAATTCCCCTGAAAAAATATTAAAATTTATGGTAAATTACCCGGGGGGGGGGGGTGGATTTTGATTCATATCGGGATGAGACGATAAGGAAACACCCCCACCCACTTGTGATATGTTTATAATATGTATGTGTTTCTATTTTTCTGATGGGAATAGTATATGTATGTATTAAAAAAATTATATGGATCATACCTTTCACATGCAAAGGGGAAAAAGGCATCCATCTCGTGCTCCTCACTCCTCTCTCCATTGAGGGGTGCTCTCTTGTGATCACCCTCCGGTGAGGTTACGGAAATGATGGTGTTTATTGAGGGGAAAAAAGGCCCAATGTTTGAAAGAATAAATTAATATAAGTAGTGATAACTATGGAGGGGGGGGGGGGTTGTTTTGTAATTGCTTTCAAAATTTATGTACGACAATAGATAAAAATATTTTTATGTTATTTAAAAAACAATTATTTCATTTAAAATTTTCACGCATTTCAAAATAAGTCATAAATATATATATATATAATATTACATTTATATTTTTTATACATTCTAAAACATAAATAATTTATGGATGAGTATGATTACTAGTTTAAAAGTTATAACATCTTATTCATCACTTATTTTGTATATGTATTCGTGGAGGTAAAAATCTGTACCATGTTAGCAAATGACACGTGTCAAATCAAAACGGACGTGAGCCGTTAAAATCGAAGCCCACAAACCCAGATCCGAATCCAAGATATCATAAAAACACTCCTGAGTAGGCTGACACGACTAGATTGAGGGTCTAATTGGACAGTTAGACGCTTCACGAGCGAATGTCACTACGAGTAAATAAGGCACGATCAGATTAGAGGTCTGGTCAGATGACCTTACTTCTCGCGAACGAGCAGAAGAAACACGAACAGACAAGAGGTCTGATCAAACGATCTCTCACCTCGCAGACACACTCGAAGACGTAACAAATGAACAATCAGGCCAAAAGCCATGAGTAGAACCAAGGAAACGGTCAGAAGACCATAACGTCTGTAACTGACAAGAAGATAATTAAGGTCCATTACTTGTTGAACATGGGTAATTAGTGGCACAACGCGCCTCATTAACACGTGGAGGTTTCCACAAGAAGTGCCCACTAAATGTTTTGTGGGGAAACGATTATAACAGTCAAAGGAAGATGGTAGTGGCAATCTAGCCGAGGTGACTCTATAACAGTCAAAGGAAGATGGTAGTGGCAATCTAGCCGAGGTGACTCTATAAAAAGGGAGATAACGCAAAAAGTTAATGTATCGAATTTACTTCTCCTACTTTGAAGCCACAAAAAATAAAGTAAGTTTTGTTTTGAATCCCTGACTGATACTTCTCTTCGAAGGTCCTTTGACTGGTACCACACCAGTGTCCCCCTGATTTCTTTGTGAGTATAGGATCCATTTTTAATCGGATCCAAATTCATGAGAAAAGGCTCTCAAAGGAAAAAATATCCTTATCACTATTGATATCATTAATAAATAAATATTTGAATTTTAAGACTATAATATTTCAAAATCTTTTATTTAAAAATAACTTTTGTTAAAAATAATCCATTGATCCAAAAAAAAAAAAAAAAAAAAAAAGGGTAGAGGAGCCAATATATTTTTCTAGAGTAATCTAAGCGGAGCAGAGCGAGTGAAAACAAGGCGGAGGATGAGAAGCCACGTCCGTTCTTCGGTTCGCTTGAATATTGAATATATCATTGAAGCACGAAAAAAGAAATATAAATCTTTGCCATTTATGTCTCCATCAGTGGGAGGGGTCCGACTCTCCAGTTCCTCCTCCTCCCACTTCTTCGAATCCTTAATTACGCACTCTCTCCAACCCAACAATCCCTCCCTCACTCCCCGACACTGAGACTTCTCGATCCAGAGACGCTCAAAACCCCATTCGGAGACAGATTTCCACCTCGAATGGAAGATCCCGTCCGATCGAATTGCTGATCGATCCCCCGCAAAATGCACCCCCTCTGCTGCATCTCCATCGACTGTCCCGGCGGCCTCGGCGACCGCTCCCGTCCCTCCGATTTCGCCGATCCCTTGGCGCCCTGCGCAGCCGCCGACCCCGAGGCGGCGGCCGCCGCCGCCTTGGCGGTGGCCGGGGTGTTGTACAAGTGGACGAACTACGGCCGGGGGTGGAGGCCGCGGTGGTTCTCGCTGAAGGACGGGGTCCTCTCCTACTCCAAGATCCGGCAGTCGGGGCCGCTGCTTCTGGAGGCCGCCGGCGGGGACGACTTCCGCCTCATCGGGGATGCCTCTCCCCGCCTCGCGCGGCTCGGTCGGGGAGGACGCGAGGCGGAGCAGGTTAAGGCGATCGGAGTGGTCCATCTGAAGGTTTGAGACACTTATGGCTTCTTTTTTTTTTTTGACGTGATTCACTATTTGCGGCGATGGTTTGAAAAGCAGATCCCCTCTCTGTCTCTCTCTGTGAAAATTTTTCGTTCTCTCACCGACGAGCAGGTTAATTTGGGTGACTCGCGGAACACCGTAAATATTTTTTTTCCTGGGTTTGTTTTTATTTTGCTCCTGTTGTTTGTGTTTTGTGATGTTTGTGATTTGTACGTTTTGGGACCTGTTTTTCACTCCCAGGTTTATTTTATTTTTTACCTGTACGTCGTCTTCTTTTTACTGTTTTACTCGCCGTGAAATCTGAAAACTAATCACATCAGCTCTTCGTCCTGAAGACCGTGCAAAGTTTCTCTTTTTAATGGGTTAAAAAAAAGTTTTTTGTTTTGTAATTTTTTTTGTTAGAGAGGGTAGAGACAGGATTACACAAGGGAGAGTATTTGTGTGTGTGGGGGGTGACGTTGAGAGGAGGGCGTGATTGGGTTTTCGGTATACAGTGAGACTTTTGGGGGTGTTGTGTGTGGCTCTGCTGGGGAGCGTGCGCTGCAGGGAGTGCAAGGTTGGGGGGGGGGCCTAGTGTTGCAAGGCCATTTTTTTTTTCTTACAAAAAAAGAAAGCAACCCATGGGACACTTATTAGTTGGATACGCGTCTTATCCTGTTTGGGTATATGCTCCCACATGAAAAGGAGAGGGAAGGCAAAACAAAAAATCGGGCGATAATAACAATAGGAGAACCTGATTTTTATTTGTTTAGGGCTTCTTCTACGCGGAGATCTTCTGCTTTTGAAACTAGGTGGGTGGTGATCTGTTTTCTTGCTGGCCCCTTTTTTTCATGTGATGGTTGGGGTTGCTTTTTCTGTAGTTTTCTCATAATGGGTCTATTTCAAATGTCTTCTTTAACTGTTGGCAGGTAAGGATGAAAATTGCTATTGTGTTGATTTTGTTGGCATTGTTTGTGTGGTTGTGGTTGATGGGTCAAAAGCTTGGTTGATGACCTGAGGGTGGGGTTGGATTGAGTGTGTATTTATGTGTTTACGGGAGGGAGGCACTGGGGGAGGGGGGTAATTTGAAATGCACGATTTTTGTGCTGCTTTTCGGTGTATATTTTGCATTTGGAAACGAATTCGATTGGCAGGTTTTTTTAATTGGATTAAAATGGGTCAATTTTGATGCCTATCAATGATTCATGCCTACATATTGATATAATTTTATGTGCGGTTAAATCATTGTTGCTGATGCAGCTCATCCGAGGTTTCTGTCAGTAGGATGTAGTCTATTGTTGTTACTGATTATAAAGTTTCACATTTACTGAAAGAAAGAAATCATAAATTATAGGTCAAATTAAGAAAGGAAAAGAAGTGTTAGATGAATGTATTTGCCACAGTGTACCCTTGGAAAGATGGTCCTTCATTATGTGTATCTAAAGTTTGAAAGGCAATTATGAAGAATTATTTTATACTTTATCAACAAAACAAAGGAATTTTAAACAACTTAAAAGGGGAATTTTGTTGTTGCAGTCAACCACTTCTTGTCCTTTTCTTTTGTATTTTAACGAAGCAGAAAAATTCAAATTTATTTTGGAGCTTGAAATCTGTGTATTGTGGGTGGCTCTTCAGAAGATGCCTGCCTTCATTTTTGTTTTCATTGATTAGTTGCCCATAATTTGAGAAATCAGATATCCTTTTATAAAGTTTGAAGCTTACTGATTTCTAGTTTTTTTTTTTTTAACAGATTTCTTCATTTCGAGAGAGCAAGTCTGATGATAGAAGATTTTACATATTCTCTGCTACTAAAACGCTCCACTTGAGGACTGATTCAAAGAAAGATCGTACTTTGTGGATCGAGGCCTTAGTCACAGCAAGAAGCTTATTCACTCTAAGACCATTGAATGATAGGACTCCCTTTGTCCAAAACGATGTTTTGTACTCGACTGAAAAGCTTAGAGATCGCTTGCTTGAGGAAGGACTTGGTGAGCCACTTATCAAGGAGTGTGAGAAGATAATGGTGTCAGAATTTTCGGAGTTGAACAGGCAGTTGAAGCTTATCTACGAAGACCGTTTCAACTGGCTTGGTGCATTGGGCCAGTTGGAGGTATTTTTTCTGCCTAACCCTAAATTTTAGGAGTGTAATTAACTTGTTGGTTTTGGAACATTTGCTATCTTTTTCTATGCATGAATGATGACCCACAAATAATGATTTGTTATATTTACCCTGAGAAACTGACCTATTAAGAAAAACAAAATAATTAAGTCCTTCAAAAATTGGTTCCTTTTTCGTTGTTTAGTTTGCTGGACAGCCAATTAAGCCATCACACTTCACCGCAGCATTATTTGATACATGCTAAGACTCCAATGTGTCAGTGGGCTAACACCCTCAATAAGGTTGTATCGATTCCCTCTATATACAACAGTGATTGTGGGTAGCAAATATTGTTTATTATGTTTTGCATGTAATTGTTATATCTTCCATTTAATTCATAAACATCAAGGTGAATTTTGGCATTAGTGAATCAATGGAGGCACTGTAGTAAATCATGGAATGGTCAAGTGTCAATTTATGGTTCTCATGTTTGTAGATGATTGTATATGTGTGCCTTTTTTTTTTGGTATTATTGTGACATTATGATGGCATTTCTATGGCTGAAAGGAAATGCATACTCTATCCTTCTCTAGTCATGTTTGCCCAAAGTTTTTGAATCATATGGTGATTCTCTTCGAACTTGAGAGTTATCTTCCTTACATATATCTCTGGAAGCTATCTTTGGAAGCTGTTGGGTCCTTCAAGTGCATTCTACATCTTTTGGGTCCTCTTAGTGTAATCTGCATCCTCTATAATCCATATAATGTTGTCTATCTAAATAAATCCATGGTGTATTGAGCTAGTGAGAAAGCTAAAATCAAGTCATGTGCTTTCCACTGTTCCACTCCAACCCTGCATTGATGAATTGCAATATGCATCCTTGATTGAGTTACTTGAAAGTTTATAATGTATTGTAAATTGTATTTGGAAAGATGAAATGGGCAATTGTTGCACACATTCATTGACAGCTCTCTTGTATGCAAATTAGTTCAAGTTAAACTCATAAGGCATTATTGATATAGCAATGTCTTAATTGACATGCTTTAGTTTTGAGTAGATTATGTCATGGAGAGTTCTCTGAAATGTCTTTAAACTTCTTGTGCAAGTAATTTTAGGTGTTCTCTCCATAGCCTATGCTTCTATTTGATATCTGAATTTTAAATGCATTCTTTTCATGTAGGTTATGGAATTGATTTGCTTGTTGAGTCTGAGGAGAGGATTGCATTTTTGCACGTGCAGGAAGATAATGTGGAAGCTGAAGGCTCTGGAATCCGTGAAGGTGGACTGAAATTGATGAAGGATGAACTTTCTAGCCCAGGAAATGGAAAATTTAGTGGTAAATTTTCCCATCCACTGTAGGAGTCTCATCATGGACTTCACATATTACATGGTCCTGTAAATGCTACTTCATTGATCGTGCATAATACATTTTCTCATAAATTCTGCCTTCATTATCTTCTTTTATTTTTTATAGGATATTTTTCTCTTGCTTTGCAGTATACATATTTAAAATCTTTTGAGCATTAATTGTTTTTGCTTATCTGTTGATTTCTTTGAATGTTCAGAATACAGCACAACAGAATCTTCGGATGATATTGAAAAGCAAGAGCTTGATGATATGTCCGATGAAGATGAACCTTTATATTTTGACACGAGTGAGTGTTTTATTGACTCTGCTGCTACTCATGGCTGTGTAGAAGAAGTTGCATGCCATGCTGATAAGGGCTCAGATATTCAAAATCACTTCAATAGCACAGAGATGACAGATTTTGAAAAAGGATTCACTGATTTTAAATTCCCATGCATTGAAAGGAGAAAGAAACTTCCTGACCCAATAGAGAAGGAGAAAGGTGTCAGCCTCTGGTCAATGATTAAGGATAATGTCGGCAAGGATCTCACACGTGTTTGCCTTCCTGTTTACTTCAATGAGCCAATATCATCACTTCAGAAGTGCTTTGAGGAGCTGGAATATTCTTATCTCTTGGATCGCGCATACGAGTATGGGAAAATGGTAAGGGAATATTAGATACTTGTAAATCAGTGTAGTGCCAGACCATTAAATCGTAAGATTGGATGATCATGTGTATAGTGGGATTTAAAAGAATCTTTTTCTAACTTCACTAGTTTTGAAAAGATATACTATTATCATTCATCCTCACCTTGAAAGAGACTATTATTGATTTACTGTGCTATGATGGACATCTAAGGATTGAAAATTGTTAAATCAATGATACCTTTTATTTCGGTGACCAACAGTATAAATCTGTAGAAATAGTAATGTGATACTTCTATTCTTGATATTCCATCTTTTCCATAAGATCTGCATGGATGAATTTATGACCAATGAGCCATGGGTCCAAGTTCTAAACTTCAATAGGGATTTAGTTCATAATTTCATGGGAGATGAGCTAAGGAAATTGTGTACATTATAGATAGGTTTAAGGTAAGGTGGATTTGAGGCTCATCCGGTCGATGTTCTGTAAGATTTTCTTTTTTTTAATGGGGGATATATTACACTTGATGGTATCATATGGTTTCAGAAATAAATAGAGGTCATTCCTGGTTATGCTGGTGCCTTTTGCATTTATGGCAGAAAAGAAATGGGACTCATTATTTTCCTTGCTGGGTTTTATTTATGGTAGTTTATTAATTCTGACATCTTTAATTTTTATTAAATTTTTCTCTGCTGCAAAACAGGATTGTTCCCCTTGCTGTGAGCTTGCTTGTAATATATTTGTGGTAAATGCACATTGTTTATAAAGAAAATTATAAATATGTGAAATTACTATCCATAAGGGGAGCTTTTTCGGTAAGCTGTCTAGTTTGTATTCAAATATTTCAAGATGTTGGTTTAGTCATTTTCTGAAAAGGTTTGTTTTCATAGTTTAGGGAGAATCATTATGCTGAACTAATGATGGAGTGTTAGTCATTCATGATTGGTTTTAAAGGATAACCACACACAGCACTTTGTAGAACTCGGCATATATTATCATTAATGATCCGAAATCGGCATATATTATTATTAATGATCCCTTTACCCTGGCAATCTCATCCCTTTCTTTACACCCTGACATGGAAATTTCAGTAGGCTATTTGAACAGTCACCTTTAGCCATCAATTTGAGTCCCTGAGTGAAAATTTTCCAAAATTTCATGCCTTCATCTATTCAAATACTTTATTGGAGATTCATATTATAGGAATGATTAAATTTGAAATTTCAATCTCTTATGTGTGCAATAACTTATATTCAAATGTAAAACATCACATACAGGGGGTTTTAGCATTTTATTTACATCCGGTGGCTTGGATTTATATTTAAAGAGATTCATTTGAGTGGGATTTAGAAGGGGGTAAAGTTTCTCAGGTCAAATCATGCATTTCTGTTTACAATAATTTCTACAGATTTTGACTTAAGCACAATTTTGTAACATGCTTTTACTGTGATCTTATTTTAATATAAAGGAGGCCCATGATTAAAATTATTCGAGCCCACAACAAATGAGCTTCAACAGTTTCTTTGAAAATGTGTATTTTGCTTACATGTATGTATCATTTTGTATCTAGGGGAACAGTCTCATGCGAATTCTGAATGTAGCTGCCTTTGCAGTCTCTGGATACGCTTCTTCTGATGGTCGTCACTGCAAGCCATTCAATCCCATGTTAGGAGAAACTTATGAAGCAGACTACCCAGAACAAGGGATCCGATTCTTCTCTGAGAAGGTTAGGTTCTCAACATATTCTATTGAGATCAATCAATAGGTAGTTCATGAAATATTAGTTAAGGATTTTCTTGGGTATGTTCTTTGCCGACTTTGCACAGCTCTACCAGAATTGGATGCATGTATCTATTGAATTACACTGCCCTACGCTGGACAATGCTTGAAAGTTTGTGTACCGCAGAGAGAGAGAGAGAGAGAGAGGGTGTGATGTTCACCATATTATACTAATGCGATGAACCATCGAAAAAATGAATAGAGTATGAGACATGTGGCAATATGATTAGTTATTTTTAGGTGTGTTTTTCAATCATGATATGATAGAATGCAGAAGGCAGTACTCTTGAATGGAGTATGAGGAAGTGAATGGTGATGGTAACATATGGAGAAACAGATGAAGCTACAATGGAATGGAGATTCTGCACGGTTTGTTTCTGCTTGGATCATGTTATTCAAGTCAATCCAGCTTTCATTTAAACTGAACCAAGTTGTACCCTTATTTTTAGCCACTCATTTCATACAGTGCTCAATGCTTTGACAACATCACCATCACTGGTAAACAGAAGGACAATAGAGTGATTGTTTGGCAGAGGTAGAGTACTAAATACAGAAGGAAGCGGGGCTGCGGTTTTGGAAGAGCGAATTAAGCTTGGAACTTGTAGGCCCCAACCATACAGTGTATCAATCCTAACACAACACAATACATGTACTTCACGAGAGGGTGTGCAAAACGAATGAATGCTGGATTTAACAATCATTTAATCCAATCTTATTCTTTGGCAATTATTTAGTTTGTTTTAGTGAGAATGTTTGAAATGCCTTTCCATCTGTTTTTCTTGTCATCTTGAAGTATATAACTTGGACTAGGAACATGTATAATCTGCATCATGCCATTCCACATCTAGTAATCAGCAGCCTTGGTAATATCTGATCTCCCGCTTTCATTCACTTTGGGATATGCAAAAATTTAAATTTCTGAATATGGGTATTTCTCTCTACTGAATAGGTTAGCCACCACCCCATGCTTATTGCCTGCCACTGTGAAGGTAGAGGTTGGAAATTCTCGGGTGACAGCAATCTCAAGTCTAAATTTTGGGGCCGCTCTATACAGCTTGATCCTGTTGGTGTCCTGACTCTTGAATTTGACGATGGTGAAATATTCCAGTGGAGTAAGGTATTGACGATGTCAGGCAATTTATTTTCTTCCTTGTTGTCCAAGAATATTTTATATCATATGTTGATCATTCCAATCGCAGGTCACAACAACTATTTATAATCTTATTCTTGGTAAGCTATACTGTGACCATCATGGGATAATGCATATACAAGGAAACCATCAATACTCATGCAAATTGAAGTTCAAAGAGCAATCCATCCTTGATCGCAACCCTCACCAGGTAGGAGCTCACAAAAATATTGTTCATTGTGTTCGCACATATCCCTTAATGGAATACAATCCAATTAACAGGACTCATCAACCTTTTCATAGGTGCATGGATCTGTTGAGGATGGCACAGGAAACAGAGTTGCCACATTCATAGGAAAGTGGGATGACAGCGTGTATTATGTCAATGGAGATGTTGGATCCAAGTACAAGAATTCTGATCAATTTCCCGATGCCACTTTGTTATGGAAAAGGAGCAAACCTCCATCTAACCCCACACGCTACAACTTAACATCATTCGCAATTATGCTGAATGAGCTAACCTCGGAACTGCAGGTAGCTATGACATGTTGCATTCATTGCTCTACACTTTTAACATTCCCAATTCTAGTCATCTGAACCAGATTTTTTTACTGTTGATCAAGGAGAAGCTTCCACCCACAGACTCCAGACTTAGACCAGACCAGCGACATCTAGAGAATGGGGAATATGAAAAGGCAAATGCAGAGAAACTGCGATTAGAGAAAAGGCAACGCATGGTGAGCAGTCCCTTGCTTCACACATCCACTCATCATTGTTTTGAGGAAAATGATCCAATAACGAAAAGTTCCAACCAAATTGGTGACTCAAGCTTGTGTGAACTAATTTCAAAAGTGATAAGATTGGTCCAAAATCACCTTGGTCACCCAAATGGTCAATTTTTTTTTTTTGTCATTGGATCAGGATTCTTGTTTCAATTATCCTAACTCGGTACCCCATCTCTCATTTACTTTTTAAATTCTGGCATGCATTGATTATTCATATGGGATGATTTGACAAGTATGTCCTATAATAGTTGAGTCATTTTGTCACCTTTTGTGCAGTCAAGGAAATTACAAGAGGATGGGTGGAGGCCGAGGTGGTTCAGGAGGGACAGTGAGAGTGGCACGTACAGGTACATAGGCGGGTATTGGGAAGCAAGAGAGCAAAAAAGATGGGATGGGTGCCCAAACATATTTGGGGATGTTTCAGAAGATCCATAGGTGAGGACCTCGGTTCGATTTTTTATCATCTTTTGATCATTTGCCCAGTTGAAAAAATTCCACTCAACAGGTTTCCACTGAAATCTGCAGATAAAAAATATGGCAAAATGGAGGCTTTGTGTCAAGTGTGCTCCCCTCCCTTGTTCACTGATTATTCCTTATTTCATTTTCTTCTACACAATTTGGGGCCTCAATCCATGAAAAAAAATGAATTTCCTTACAAAAAAAAAGAAAGAAGAGAGGCTTGCAAGTAAAATGTCTTATAGCTTTGTATGATCAATTCATATTGTCAAGTTTTCTATATTGACAGACCTGTCATTCATTGTGATCTTTAGTGATTTATTAATGATCTAGCAGACGCCAGACGCTAAACTTGTTCGATATTGGCATTGTATCTGTTGATATGATTTAGAGGAATTGAAAAGCTTAAATTTTATGGATCTTACTTGGTTTGCTGTTATTAGCAAGCTCACTTTGATTTGTGGTTTTGTATGGGGTCAGAAGGCCTAGGTTCTGGGATTCAATTTTTCTGTCCCACCCAACCTTACCCATCTTGCATAAGAAAGATATAATTTGTATGCCAAGATTCTATTTTTTCTAAATAAGTAAATATGCTATCAATCAAATGCAAGTCATTATTTTCAGGCTTTTAACCCTATGTGCAATCATACATCTTTAATAAGATATATATATGCTTCATTAGGTATATCTTTTTAATTAGATTCGGTGGAGTATATATTTTCTTATGGAGGTATATATTTCATTTTTATGAAATACATATTATGCATTGTTTTATAAAAATCTAAACCGAACGGGGACTGCATGTTGTACTGCAGAAAGTATAGAGAATATATTACATGAAATGTGTAATACGTTAGCATAAAATGTATAATATGTTACATCTTATACATATTGGCCAGGTTGGAAAAATGTAAAAATGTGTACATGAAATTTTTGATGACATTTATTTTTTAAAAACATTATAATTCATTAGATAAATATATATTTCAAAAAAAAATTTGTTAAACAAAGCCACGTTTTCAACCTTAATTAAATGCAGTTTTCATCTTTTTTATTTTTTAAATTAAAATAATATACCTCAATTAATAAGTTATATGTTCTTATAAAAAATGAAGTATATACTTCAATAAATTGTAGGAACTCGTTTGTGGGATATGTAAAAATATTTCCAAGAGGGTATATACCATATTACAATGATAAATTAGGCTGTAAAATGGGCAGTGTAATAGCGCTCATTTAAAAAAGAGCTCATATTTATAATTTCAAATGCAATACCATATATCTTATTAGCCCTCTACCCCTCCACTTAGTGTAACGAGATAGTTGAAAATTTTCACATTTTCTATAAATAATTACATTTAATCCATTAGAATATATAATTCATATTTTATAAAAATACAAATATTAGATGAGGTATATGATTTTAAAAAAATAAAATCAAGCGTTGTCTTTGTTTTGGACTATAAAATGAACCTAATGTAACCATTTAAAAAAATTAAATCATGTGGGTGAATTGAAAAAAAAAAGGAAAATGTTACGTTCACTCACAGTTACACTCCCAAACTAGTCCTCTCATGTTTTCATTTTTTATAAATCATGTATTTCATTCAATGAACTATGTAATATTATAAAGTTGAAATTATATAATCCAATGAATCGACTTACAGTTCTGCTATATAGGCCCTAGAATATAAGCCTTATTTGTAGGCCCCATGAGGTGTCAATTTTTCATTGGTCGCTTGATTTAATTTTACAAAAAGGTAAACAAGCAAATGTCTAAAGTACCCCCATTTATCAAACCCATCGTAGCCCGTGATTTCCCCCTCATTTTGCGTTTTTTTTGCTTCGTCTTCCCGACCTTCTCGGCGTTTCGAAAACGAAAAAAACAAATTAGGATTTCCTAAAAACATCTTCCGCACGAAATCGCTCTATCCATCGATTCCCCTCCATCAAAAAAACCATTCGTAGTAACTTAAAACTCGACCGGGTGATCAGAACAACATCAAATTCGACGAATTTCTTCATATGGTGGATTAAAACTTTGCAAAAAAATGGGTATGCAAAACATTTGGGTTTTTTTTCTTTAATGCTTTTGACATTTCGACGACTATAATGGTGAATGTGATTTTTTATTGTTACACTGTATAATAAGCAGACTAGAAATTTGGTATTTGATGATTTTGGGTTTTTGTGTGCGGCACATTTAATCATTCTATCAAAACAAAAAAAAAAACGTTTTAACACCGTAGATCTATTATCATTAATTTTTATATTCAGTTACATGTTTGATCATTGAAACAAATTTTTTTTATTAATGTAACTAACAAATGTATTTTAGTGTTGATGAGTGTGTATTCGATGGTATTCTTATATTTAAGTTACATCTATGAGTCGTACAAAGTAACAATAATGTTTCTAGTTTTTTTTATTAATGTAACTGATAAATGAATGTAGTACCTAAAGGGTGTGTGTTAGCCATGACATATATGGAGTAGTGTTGTTGGGTTTCCTTATGAATCAGAGGACTTATGTGTCTTCTGTTAGATATTCAAAAGAACATATTTTTATATGCTTTTAAGAGTTGTTTTGGAATATTTCCCTATGTAATTATTCATATATACATGCATATTAGGGAAGTTTCTATTCTTTATATTCAAAGCATATTTTACACAAATTGACAATATTTATACAATTAATATGCATTATCATATTTTTCATATAGAGCCATATTTTAAAATTCAGAAATCTAAATTTGGCAGTATTTAAATTTGACAGGTTATAAATTGGAGAAGGAATTAGCATTCAAAGCTTCATCAAAACTTCTAAAAATGATCTACCAAATCAATAAAATCTTCAATCAAATCAGCTTTGACATCTCCAACAAATCAACAAGATCTCTAACAGATTTTGCAATTATATCTCCAACATATTTTGCAAATCAGCATTTACAACTAATTCAACCCTCAAAACCCCTATAAAAAGGGCATTCAGCCAAGGAGAGATCTCTGCATTCAGCCAGAAGGAATTCTTTTTCAGTTTTTGTTATTTCTTTTCTGTTTTTATTTCTTTAGTATTAGAGACAGATTCTCGTGTTTTCAATAAAGTATATTATTATTTTATGGAATATTTTTATTTTTATTCTAGAATTTCATCAACCATGGTAGGCTAGAAAATCCTTCCATCAAGGAGAGGATTCCACTCCATGAGATTGAGTGATTGATTATTTTCTTTGTGCATTGATGTTTTCTGATTTGTTCTTCATGTTTATATAGTTTCTTCAACTCAGATTTCTTTTGATTATGGGTATTTTTAGATCTTCCGTCGTTCTACTTAGATGGGATACGGTTGATGCTTTATAAACCCTATTTTTAAATCGAGTAGAAGTGAACTGCTTTTGAAATATTCTGTTTTCATTGAATGCAAAAGAAAGAATTATCACGATATTCGTGGGGTGGATTTCCAATCCTTGATGATCGTTTTTTATACATTAATTTCAACCTAAGCTTTTCAAATAGTTTTCTTAAATCAATAATTTGTTTTTAAACCTTTTTGCCAAATATTGATAATCTTTTACTTTTATTCGTTTACTTCAATAGCTTCCCTGTGGATTCGACCCCTTGCTACCACTTTCTACCTAGGTAAGGGCTTTATATTTTTGTTGGCAAAGACGAGATTTTAACGACAATCAAAGCCACCAACATCTTCCCAACCAAAATAGATTATGTGACTGACTTTATCTTTATGATGTTGCTTGGATTGTTATCTATTATTATTGTAACTAACTAATATGAATGATGTAGTTGTTCAGAATGTGACTGCTTTGAGTAGTGGATACAGAAAATGTAACTAACTAATTATTATTTTTCAGATGACGGAATTCATGAACTGTTTGGATTGGATAAAGGAGGGCAAGATCATATCCTGAAAAATTCACCTCAACAACCAGACTTTTCGTAAGTATAATAAATAGAATTACATGTTCCACATTGAATATATCAAACAATCTTTGTATGTCATGCATTTCTTAATATGTAGGATGGAATGTGGCGCTGTCATCGTTAATATCATGACACATGACACACTTCATGAACAAATACAGGAACCCATCTCGAAGAATGAGTTGACAAACATAAGAGCATGCCTCATCAAAGAATTTGTGAACGACTATCCCAGGACCTACACTGAAGAGGATCACATGGTTTTATCAATGGAATTGGATGACTGAGTTCAGTGGCTTCTCATTTTAGATTGAGAAAATTTTGTCCTTTGTGTAAATGAAAAACAAAACAAAATCAGATGTATGCGGATGTATATGAAAAAAGACAAGTACTCCTTTTTGGGTTGAATATTGGTTATATACTGAATTTGGTTCAACCAATACGTGCATTAGCTTATATTTTTATCAAGTTGTCTTGAAATGATCTATAACAAACTGTTTAGAATTGCAATTGTTACTATTTTTCTCAATAATGTAACTACGTTATTGATGAATGTAACTAGCTTTTATTACATGTAACTAGTTTTGACAGACAATGTAACTATAATATGAGTATTGTCATCCACTATCTAAATTCAACATAAAATGATGCAGAGCATGTCTATGAGAAAGGAACACAAAGATATAAGGAGGAAAATACAAATATATAAAGATGAAGAAAATCAAAATCCAGCAGATCCAACAGCTTCATCAACAATCTGTGTGTCACACCTTTCAGGGTTCTTTGGCTGCTTTCTCCTTGGTTTATAAACCTTGGATGCCTTCCTTTTAGATGGTAGATGCCTTCCCTCAGATATATCATTAAGGTTTTCTGCATAGCCTTATAACATTTCAGATACAATTTTAAATGTAACTAAGTAATTAAAAATACACATTACTCCATAAAAGAAATGAATATAATATAACTCGAATAAAATTATAAAACAATGTAACTGATAATTCAACGTCAAACAACAACATGCTAGAAATCAACCTGCAACATTGAAAAGCATATAAAAAACACAAAATTCACAATCACCATATTGTGAAATTGCCAGAATAATCGATCGTCCAAAACAGAGTATTTGAAACAGAAAAAAAAATTGCATACACGTAAATTCAGCAAACGCCGCACCTGAATCAACCTCCATCGACAAGAAAGTCACAGATGATCAGTTTGTTTTTTTTCGATCAGGATAATTGATGAGAAAGTCCTCTAGATATGCATTCGGATGCAATATTCGATCAAACATCAATTGTGGGCGGTTTGTGATTAAAGAACGGCAGATCCAAAAGAATTCAAGAACGACAGATTCAAAAAGGATTCAAGAATAAGAAAATTTCATCGTGCAATTTGTGATTCAAAATGACAGATCCAAAAAGGAAATAATACAAAATGAATGTGAGAATAATTCGACAGATCCTAACCGCTCATTGATTATGGTGGATATTACTTAAAATCAAATCAAGGATATTAAGGGTAATGTCTCAAATGCCATCTCATGAGGCTTATATGGAGCATATGAATCATTTTCCAACGACTTAACATCATTTATACAACTTTCCATTGAGTTATATACCTCCTGATGAGTGGAGGGTGCCACCTATCACAAGTTTGGACATTACGAGGTAGCCCAATAAATCGTAAGAATCCGGCCCATCAAACCGTCCCGCGCAACAGCCACAAAAGATTCGAAATCAAAACCCACCAGTCAAAGCCTGTCAAACCAAACATTCCATGTTTGAAATAACAATCATAAACGAAGAACACAAAGAGAGAGAGAGAGAGAGGAAATAAGAGAGAGAAACTTCTATCAACCTCTGAAGCTGTTAAAGAAGAAAAGAAGATAAAAAAAAAAAAGAAGGATTGCTGTAATGGAGAGGAGGGGAAACAGCAGCTCCAACATACAGGCCAAGCTGGTGGGTATGTTCTCCTTTATAGTTTCATATGTTCAAAAATATCTTCCACTAACATGCCATTTCTTTTCTTGTCATGAAATCCATCTTTTCGTTATGAAAATATTGAAGAAATGTTACGAGTGTGATCCAGACCAAATACAAGAGGATATGTCATTCGATCACTTTTTTGTGATTGATCCACGTCAGCCTGAATCACAAAATTAGTCAATTTTTTTGTTACTAGATCATTTTCCATAGAGTTATTTTTTTATAATTTTGTTTTTTTTTATATTGGTTTGTGTTGATCTTTTTGGTTTGTTCAAAACCTAATACAGATTATCTTTATTTGGGTTTTTAATCCTGATTTTTTTAATGTCCTGAGAATGTCAAGAAATTGTGAATCTGGGTTACTTATTAGGTTCTTTGACATAATTGGCATCTCATGGTCTGTATGATGCCTGAGGTTCTTCATGTGGAGCCTTGAGGAGGTAGGCCAAGAGGAATTTAAGTCGTGTCTATGAACAGAGAATTGAATATGATTGTTATATAGATGGAAAAAACTTTTCTACCAGGTGATGCAAATCAAAATTGTGGTGGAAATGAAATATGCTCAATGAAATGAAAATTAAGCTCACACCGACATTGAAGTACAAACAACTTGATAAATTGAGAGCTTATAAGTTTCACTACTACAAAACACAATAAACTCAATTTGAATTCCAAAAATGGATGCTTTTTCTAACTGAATGGGAGGAGGTATTCATAGTGTGCTTAAAAGTGGTTGCAAAATCCCAAATTTTAGATGTTGATGCGTTTGGAAAAATTTGAAGACTAAGGTCTCAAAAGTGTTGCCAATCACAGGTTTTGAGGTGCCCAGATGTGTATGGAGAAATTTGAAAATAATTTTCTTAGGTCCTGTTTGGATTAAAAAGCGGTCTTTCAGGAGAGTTTGAAACGCGGGGCATGATGAACGATTTCTGAACTGGATTGTTGATGGCAATTTATTTAAAGCATCCTTATTTGCATCAGCTATATACATGTTTTTTTAGTGCTAATGTCCGGACAACTCGAATCAGGGTCCCCCAAAGGATGGTGTTCCATTTAACCACTAGGCCAGTAGCCTCAGGAACGCATTGGTAGTCTTTCTTGAATATAACATTTGTTCAAGCATGTAGCTTGAGTTAAAAAGGCCTCTTATACTAGGTGAACAAATGGATATGACAGGGTGGTGTGGGGTATTAATCATCCATCTAAATCAGGCTCTTATTGAAACCATGAGTACTTCTTCCAGCATGATATATTGTTCAATGAAGTCATCCTTACACATACATGTGCTTCATACAGGTACTTCTTGGAGATATGGGCACAGGGAAGACAAGTTTAGTATTGAGATTTGTCAAAGGCCAGTTTTATGATTTCCAGGTTCATTTCCATGTCTTGTTTCCCTTCTCTATTTGCTTCTTCTCTATACAAAATTCTATGGTTTCAGCAAGTATTGTCAATTAATGAATTTCATTTATGTTTCAGGAGTCGACGATAGGAGCAGCATTTTTCTCTCAAGTATTGTCGATTAATGAGGCCACTGTCAAGTTTGATATATGGGACACGGCCGGACAGGAAAGGTATCATAGTTTGGCTCCCATGTATTATCGCGGTGCAGCAGCTGCTGTTGTTGTTTACGACATCTCAAGCGTGGTACGCTGTTGGAGTTTATAAAAGTTATGATCAACTGCTTATCTTTGATTAGCGTCGAGAATTAGTGGAATCTCAAACAAATGATAAGTAGAAAGGGTGAAATTCTTAATGATGGTGGCAATTCTATTAGGCAATCACATGAATAAACTGCGAAATATGTTTGTCCAATGCTGTTTTTTTTTCCTACATTTCTCATCCGTGATGCCTTTTACGGTTGAACCTTAGCACACGTAGAACAATGGTGCAATAACAAAAGCAAATTAACCACAATTGAACACAGATTTACATAGTTTCAATAATTTTCCTACATCCATGGAGAAGAGGAATTGATTCACTATTCAATTAATCAAGCTACAATACATTTTCCCAGCCTCTCTCTTCACCACTGCCCATTTCTATGGAAACAATCTTGTATGTTCACCTCTTAAAAATAATCTCTGGCAACCCTAATAAGGAATGAAAGAAATAAGGGGACAAAAGATCAAAATAAGAGGACAAAAGACCAAAATACTATTAAAAACTTTTGCGAATAGACCCTCTTCTCCAAGAATACAATACATCTCACAGCATATACAACCATGGACTTAATGGTGGCTTCTTTGGTATAAAATTAATCCCTTCTGAAGGAAAATGTTCCTTTGGGTAAGACAAAAGGAAATAGGATGCTTAAATATTGAACGTTTATTAAAAGATTTATAGGCGAAGGTAGCTTTCCCAGCTTGACTGTAAGGTCAGCCACGGGAGTCTCTGATATCAAAAAAAAAAAAAAAGGTTTACTTGTGGACCAACTCATGGAAAACTCATGTTTAATTAGTATCTAAATCACAAAATAGAGATACATAGATACTGTAAATTCTGTTGAAACGATCGCTGATTGGCTATTCGAGAACCCAAACATAGGAACACAATGCACTCCTTATACACAAGTCAAACATCAAGTATTTCAAGAGCATTTATCAACATTAGAGCATTTATCAACATTTCCAGGGAGGAGTAAAAATTTGCATGTAGTGGAAGACTTAATGAAGAAATTAAAAATACTGAACGTATAAACACAGAGGCCACTGATGATAAAGAAGCCTAAATTATCAAATAAAATATCACCTCTGTTAGGACTCAAATCTAGGACTTTGTATGTTAGATAAAATGAGAATGATGAGCAACTTATAAGATAATGGCGTATGAACAGAAATGGACATATCAGTTCATATATATATCTGTGTTCATAGCATCACAAGTTTCACTGCACTATCTATTTATAGATCTCTATGACATGAAGAATAACAGTTACATGCATGTTATTTTATTATTTTGGCCTTCCAGGATACTTTCGTTCGAGCCAAAAAATGGGTTCAAGAACTCCAGAGACAAGGTAGCCCAGTTTCAAACTTTTACTGCAGTTGAACATATTCTACATATATAGAGTACAATTTCTATTATTTTATCATAAATTTGATTCTTTTTTTTTTTTTTTTACAATTGGCATTTATCATTTGTTGTATCACAATTTTCATTATTAACACAAAAGGCCAAAACTCTGTATTGGCCTCCTTAATAAATACATGTAATATAATGTACGGGAATGTCCTTGGATTACCTTCATTATTCAGCACTGATTGATGTTCATATCCATGAATGGCATTGTTATATGCTTGACCAACTGATACAATAGATGTTCCCACAGTTTTTGAGTTAGTATTATGACCCCTGAAATAAGATTTTTTTTATATAGGTGAGTCCTCCAATATTATCAAGGTTCTTCAATAATGAAAGTGGAAGCTGTGAGGAGAATTAGTATCAGTACTGGATCATGGATTTCTTGAAAGCAATCTGATTCTTATTTTTTCAGTGGGATTGGAAGCTGTTTCAGTGAATTAGTATCCGAATTCATTTGTGGCTCACTTGAAATAATAATAATAAATTTTTTTGAAAGCTTTTAACTGTCATATTACAAGTCCATTGCCAAAATGCATGCAGTTTATTAGTTTTTTGCACTAGGAGAAAAAAAATTGTGAATTCTATACATCCTACTAATTGTGGGTCTTATGTTATTCGAGGTAATCCAAATTTGGTGATGGTTCTGGTGGCCAACAAGATTGATTTGGAAACTAAAAGAGAAGTGGATGTTGAGGTATTGAAATTACTTATGCACTTGTTCTTCTAAGTATTTCTTTTTAAGTGGCTATCTTTTCAGTTTCATTTAAGTTCACAATCAGAAATTTATTTTCGACATTGATCACTCTCCCATGCATTAGAGCAAAATAGCTGGAAAGACAGACGCTTAGATGTACTAGAAAAGCATAGGGAACATTGTGCACATTACAAAGAAGCTATAATGTATAGAGTACAACAAGTCTGAAAATTAGGCTAATTTTTCTGCCCTATTGAATTACATATTTATTGTTAAGTATACGTCCAAGATCATTTGAACTTCAAATACACTGGCTTTTGTGATATTGGATTTCCTTGCCATCTGATCTTTGATCTGAATCTCTGTTGTCATGCATCTTTTAATTGACTAGGAGAAGATATGTTAATAGATTTGGTGGATGTGATATGTAATTTGTGATGTGAATGAAAGAAGTATTACCACTGTGAACATATTCGTACAGGTATATAAGTGGATGTTGGTTGACACATAAACCAAACTATAAGCACACAAGCTCAGCTTTGTTCATGCTATGTTATACTGAATTGAAACGGTATAGTTGCTGAATTTCATTTGTAAATTTGTACCAAACAATATGTGAACTGTTCTTTACAGGAAGGAGCACGATATGCGCAAGACAATGGGATGTTCTTCATCGAAACTTCAGCGAAAACCGCGCATAACGTGAATGAGCTGTTCTACGAGATAGGTGACTTCATGTTACAAATTTCAAATTTCAGCTACTCTATCATGTGTTTGTCAGAGACACCTCCACAAGCTTTTAACCTTTTTGATTTCGTGCCTCCTATAACAGCGAAGAGGTTGGCAACAGCGCGTCCTTTGCGCGCTATGGGGATGAATCTGCGATATCAGACTCAAGAGAGAGGGAGGAGATTGTTTTGCTGCTCGACGTGAATATCTTGCGATAAAATGTCCCCGTGTATTTGTTTGGAAGGTTGGATTTATTGATGTGTATACATGGTGTTAAAATTTCAAGTACTATTATCTGACATGTATCAAACTTGACATGTATGTTGCAAAGCAGTGGGAGGGAAGTTGGCATTCATGGATATCACATTCAGTGCAACCATACAATAAGTCCCATATTTACATCATGTTGTTGGAATGTTTTTTGCGCAGTGTTAATTAAATCATGTTTGAATTGGAAACAAAGATAATGATGCAACTTTTTCCTTTTTTTTGAAGTGGATAGATTCATATATTGGAAAGAGATTGACAATCAGTAGTAAGTTATTGATTATTTGTTCTTTTGTTAGAGATATTCTATTAAGTTTTTCAATCCGTCTGAGGACATATAACTATTCTAATATATAAATAAAAAATAAATCATTTTTTGTTTTGTTGTGTTTTTAGATATTTTGATTAAGAAATACAACAATGCATTATAAATTGTTGATAAAATGTGAAGATATGAATAATGATTTAAAAAAAAGAAAAAACAATTTGACATGTGAGCCCCTCAAAGGTGATGATGTGTGATTTGATATGTGAACTCTTTTATATCAAGAATAGATTGGGTGAGATAACACAATTTTAAGAGAAGCTTGGAATATCAATACCAACTTATTCTCACATATTATAGCATAATTATACCCATCTCATGCTTATTCCCTCCTATTCCACCTTATTCCCCCATATTCCCGTACTCAAATAGGGTTAGTAATTAATTGATTTTCAAAAGTTGATTACTAGATTAATCAAACTGTTATAATTTGATAACATATATATATAAATAATTCAATAAACGCGTCCCCCCGCCGCCTTACACGTCATGTCATGTATTCGATGATTCGATCCATTGACACACCAAAAAAAATAAAAGTGAATAAATAAATAAATGTATTCAATCTAATATCTATTGAATTTTTAATCAATTTAAATAATAAGAGCGGGAAATCTAATCTAAATATATAAAAAAAGGCATAAATATCAGAATTCATCGTCACTCATTCCATTTTCTGAGTTTCCAAAATCGATTTGTGGTTGACTCGATCGATCAATCAAATCCAGAGAGAGAGAGAGAGAGAGATGGGCTGCACTCAGTCGAAGATCGAGGAGGAGGCTGTGATCAGGTGCGATGATCGCAAGAACCCTCCTTTCTCCATCTCCTCCGCCTCCTTCCACCACCCTCCGCCCCCACCGAATTACCAATGGCTTCCCCCTCCCCCTCCCCCTCCCCCTCCCCTCACCTTCTCCCCCAATCTCCTTCGGCGCTCCGTCTGCATGCCGGAACTCCCCATCCCCAAATCCAACCGCCGCTCCGGCCCTGCCGAAACCATCCGAGAAGAGGAAGACGAGGAGCCTCATCTTCTCCCACAACCGTCCCACTGGGACTACTATTTTGATATCAGAAGTCCTTATATCAATGAACCAGAGACTCCCACCAAAGAGCCCGTGTTGCCACCCGAATTCAAGTCCCGCTTTAATCCCTCCGAGACCATGCAAGTACAGGAAGTCGATGATGAGGCGGAGTTCGTCTCCGCTGCATCCTCTCCTCGAACCCCGCCATCACCTCCGGAGACGTTCGTGGTGGACAAGGAGGCGGAGCCTCCTCCTCTCCCACAACCGTCCCACTGGGACTACTATTTTGATATCAGAAGTCCTTATATCAATGAACCAGAGACTCCCACCAAAGAGCCCGTGTTGCCACCGCCTCTGGAGACACCTGAGAATGTTGTCGTGGAACCGCCCTGACCACCACAGTCTGGCTTAAGACTGCTCTTTTGATAACATCCAAGGCCCCTCCCTCACTGACCCCGGAATCCCACCTGAAGAACCTGTCCTCCCACCGCCTGTGGAAACACCCGAGACGGTCATGGTGGAACCGCCCCGGCCAATTCAGGGGGTGCTGGGGGTGGACAAGGTGGAGGGGCCTCTTCCTCCTCCCTCAGAATTTTCCTCCTGGAACTACTTTTTTGATGACATTCCAGGCCCCACCCTCATTGAAGCCCAGATCCCACCTGAAGAGCCCGTGCTCCCACCACCCTCATTGAAGGTCGAGGTGGAACCGCCCGGACCACCCCTGGTGGTGGTGGACGAGGTGGCGGAGGAACCATCAAAATAAGAAGAAGCAGAGTAACAATAACGTGCATCACCAGCACACAACATCGTCTTCAGTGGTTTCGTGTGGGGAGGGGAGCATGCGAAAGGTGTCCAAGACGCCCAAGGCCAACCAGTTGCATTACTACTACAATGGCAATCGAGGTGAGTGCTGCATCTGCATCTGTTGTTTATTGTTCCGAGCAACATAGAATTTTAGTTTGATAACTTGACCCTGAAGGAGACAGACAAGGAGAATTCTTCCTAGAATGTTCATGAATGAACACAGGAATGAAGAGTTTCAAACACAATTTTCTGAATGTTCTAGTAGAATGAGAATAAGAATGAACGTGAAACTGGTCTTTAATGTTAGGATGGTGAGTAGAAAATCTTGGGGATAAGTGTTAAGGGCATCATTCTCGGTTTTTACTCTTGCATTACCAAATTTTTATTATTATCTATGCTTTCTTTCTGCATTTTTGCATATAAGATTAAGGAGTGGCACTTCATTGCTAGAGAAATTGATCAACTTGGCGATGAAAGCACTGTGCAAAGTATTCGATTTAAGTAACACTGATATAAAACTACTCCTTTTGGGGGCCAAGTCTGCGGTCAGTAAGAATGTGCCATCATACCAATATTAATGCCCTGAATCTCATCAAAGCCCTATAAATTACATGTAGTCAAGCATGCTTGGGCAAGAATAATACTAGGATGGGTGACCTCCTAGAAAGTCCATGTGTTCCTCATCAACAGGAAGTCAATGGGATGTTTTAACATGGGTAAAGGACTCCGGTAAGGGGACCTCATTTTGTTGTACATCTTCATCCTCTTAACCAATGTGTTATGCAGGATGTTATATAAGGGAGTCAATCATGGGTTGATCAGATATTTGGAGGTCTCAAGCCAAGGCTCCCGGGTCTCACATATCCAATATGCGGATGATATTCTTTTGTTTGACAATTGGGATGAAAATTTGATATTTTGAAGTTCATCATTAAATGCTTTGAGATGGTCTACAATTTGTAGGTGAATATTTCCAAAAGTAACTTGGTCAGTATAAATTTGTCTGATGTGGAGGTGACATCTCGTGCTAGATGGTTGAGAAGCCATGTTGCAGACTCTCCAATTAAATATCTTGGTTTACACCCTGCACATAGGAGGCCTAAGGAAGAGATTTTTATTGGACACCTCTACTTAAAAGATTTGACAAGAAACTTGAAGCCTTGAAGGTTGTGAAGGAAAATTGTTGATCATGGGAAGTTGACTTGTTCTATTGAAGACAGTTCTTTTATAGCTTCGTCTATATTTATTCTCTAACTTCAAGATATCAATTGATATTCTTGAAAAAGTGGAGGTGGAGGTTATTGGAAAGAGTTTCCTCTGGTCCGGAAACAAGGAAATAGGAGAGGATCCCACTTGATAAAGTGGAATCATGTTTCTTGTAGCAAAGAGGAAGGGGATTGAGTATGCTTACTCTTCCAAATATGAATATAACGCTTTTTGGGAGATGGCTTTGGAATTTAGAAGTTGTTGTGCATCTGACCTCTTTATGGATAAGGGTCATTCGAGAAAATATGGTTCCCTAGACTATTGTTGGAACCACATGCAAGGTCTTGCATATTGGTGGTGTGGAAAAACATTCTAGAGATGACCAATGTAGTGATGTAGGAAACTATAATCAAACTTGGCAATGACATAGTAATCCATTTTTAGAAGGCCAAATGGATTAATGGATCTACTGACGTTCCTATACCCTAACCTGTATAAGGTGACGACGTGATTCATTTGCATGTGCCAGTAACATTAACATCATTTGATGCCCTTGTAGTAATCCATATTTGGAAGGGCAAATGGATTAATGGATCTTCACATGCATCCCTATGCCCTTAAAAAAAATGATCTTATATGTGATTCCCATGTGCCAACAACATGATTTGGTGCCTTCCCTCTGTTGTGTTGCAACTTAAATGATGAGGAAGTGGCAGAGTACACAACTCTTTTAGCATCCCTTCATACAGTGTCATTGGATTTGGACAATAAGACAGTGATTTGGAAACAAGCTCCCCAACATGGCTTTACTGTTAAATCCATTTAAGAAGCTTTAACATAGACCCTTCGCGTGTGATCTCTACTTTCCATTTTGCTCATCAAATTGGAGAGTCGATGCACCCTTAAAAATTTGGCGTTTCATGTGGCCACTGGCTACTATGGTGAAAATGAAAAAACAAGTGACCATTTATGCTATGGATTACCTGCATAGTGCTCATATATGGCTCACGTTGGAGTTGGCCCTATGTTTTTGAGATGTGATTTCAAAAACATAAAAGGTATGTGGGAATGGTTTTGGAAGAATTTAAAAAGAGGAGACATAGAAACAAAGTGACATTTATATGCTTTATCCCCCACGCGGTTTTGTTGGGGTATATGGCTTGCAGGGAACGAGTGTACCTTTTCATATGTAAAGAGTATATGAAGAGAACACTTGGGTGTATAACGGTTTCTTTTTGTGCTTGGTCATGGTTTTTCGTGAAGAAGACCTGCCTTTTAGCATCATGGGGAACAATCGGGAAGAATTTTGAGATTATAGCATAGAAGTATTTTTGTGAGAGTCGTGATTTATGGCATGGGCCTTGATTTTTTTTTAAATTTGGCTTTATCTTGTTGTTAGTTTTGTTGTTTGATTCTGTTAATATAATTGCTCCAATCTTCTATAAAAGAAAAGAAAGAAAGAATGAAAGAAAGAGAGAGACTCAAAGCTTAAAGTCACTTCTGATGGGGGGGTATGCAGAAATTCTCCTTTACATCAAAACAGTCCAAATAGATAACATTGCTCGTTCACTATATTGGCGAGAGATTAGAGCAGCTTGTTGGCTAGTCATGGTTAAAAGACCATCAAGAAAGCTGTCTGGTTAGGAAAGCGGTTATTTTTTTGTGCAGAAACCAGACAATACTAAGAAAATAAATTTGACCCCTAGATTATATGCACAGGTATAAGATCAGACATTATTTAGATCAGGATTAATCCCCATCAGTCTGATAAAGTTTAAGCTAGCTGCATGTCTGGGACAACACATTGTTGGGGTAATCGGATGGCAAATGACAGGTATGAGTGAGAAGAGAGATGACATTGTTGTAAACATTTATTTTCTGTTGTACAAGACAGATGCATGGGAAAGGGGTGCTGAATTGGAAATTTTTTCATAACAGAATTTTCCAATGGATTTGTGGATTGAAATTGGAAAATTTTCAGTCTGTTAACCAATGTATTTAAACAAAACTTGAGGTGTGGTTTGGCTGATGTCTGCCTCTGTGGCTTGTCTTGATGAAATTGCTGAGTGTAAAGAAAGCTTGAAGTGGCCATAAGTGTTTGTCCAATTTTCAAGTTATCCGATAAGACCTAGTATATGACTTTTGCTCACAGTGACTTCTGTTGTATTATCAGGTTGATATCGTTCAATTTCAGTGCCACATGGTAGTCTGATGCACTGACAAAGGACGTTTAGGTGGGATTGGATAAAATTGTCTTTAGGAAAAAACTAGACTTGCCAGCTAAGTTGGTTATTTTCATGTACACAATCTTAGAAACATGACTGGATCATAAACAAATTGAGATGCATAACAACAGATGGATATAACAGAATTTGACATGGAGAATACCTTTTAAAATAGAAGAAAGACATTGACCTCGGTAAGAATTGAAGAATTGAACTATAAATGCTTATGGAGGACAAATCAGAAGCAGTAGTGAACGATAATTCAATTACTCAGATAAACAAATGTGGTCAAAATGATTATGAATTATCCGGCATCATGATCATGCATACTTGTAACAGTCAATGATAAGCCAGATGTCGGACTCTTGGGAGCAATGGCTTTTTTCAGACATAAATCTTTGTGTAATAATATTACTATGGTAATCAATATTTTAAGACTAAAATGCATACTTTTTTGGTTTTTTCCTATATGCAGCTTATTCTAATTTCTTTCTTATGGTTGAGCCAGCCATAGGAATGCTATGCAAATTTTACACCAACCTCAATTATAGATTTCGGTTATTTCTGTTTTGACTTTTGACAAAATCTTCATTTTTTTTTTTACAATTGTTGATTGTGGAAACCAGTTTCTCATTCTCTTGTTGTATATTTTCAGTTCTAATTCATTTTCTATTCTATTCATGCAAAATTTATTCTCCTATTTATTTTACCTCAAGAAGTTTAGCTCCTCTGCATTAAAAATTTTCCATGAAAAAGGAGTCTGTGAGGCTTTACAAGACACTCAAGGGTAACATAAACATGTATTTGGACCCAAAATCTTCCACAATAGTAAAAGTCTACAAAACTTGATTATTTCAAACTCATATCCATGATCTTATGAAGTTGATGGGTGTTCAGAAGCTGAAACATAATTTCCATGCCTATTCTGATCATTACACTTGCAAAATTTTTTACAAATAAACAATCAATATGACGATTCTAAACCATTGAGAAGAGAACCATAAAACAACTTCAGCAGCAGCTCCCCTTTATCCAACACATCTTAGGAATCTATCAAAAAAAGAATTTGTTTCCCATCTCTAATCATCACACTTTAGTTTTGAATAAATCAATGATGTTCCCTCCGCCTTCAATTTCAGGCCAAAGTCAGTTTACACGCCTTAGCAAGATTGAGAACACAAACATAATATCCTTGGTGGGCATAGGCAAATTCCTCACCAAATATGGGCATGACCAAATTCTTGAGCCCTGAAATCTGTCACTGACATCCAACCTGCATGAATGATGCATGAATTGCATAGAGGGGAAGATCCATCTCCGACTCTTTATAAAAGAATCTCTACATACCAAAAAAATAAGACTGGGGAGTGGAACAGAGAATTACCATCAGAAGAATTGATGAGAAAGGGAGGGAAGGTCAAAAGCTTCAGATTGGTTATGAACATCATGTCTTGGATATGTTTTTATGTTTGTAAATCTAGATTTGGTATGGGAAATGGACTTCGTATCACAAAAGTTTCTGAGGCTTGGTACTCTGCTACTTTCCCTGGCAAAGAAAACAATATGAGAAAATGTTATCCTATCCATGCTTACCTTCAGGACAATCAAATGGTGAAGCTTGATGTTGTGTGTTCCAGAATTCCTACAGTCCTGATATTCTACCATATTATCTTGTAAATTATATTGTGTGCCAGTCTAATAAACATAATGAGATGGAATTTTCATCTCTCTCTTTTTAACTATTACGTGTTTAAATTAATTTTATAAGCCATGCTTGGTTTAATGGCTTCCTTTTCTTAGTTTTTATGTGCAGATTGTGCATTCTAAGAGCTGATTAAACCTTCTTTGTTCAAGTATTGAAAACCTTGTAACTGAGAAACAGAAGCAGCATTTCTTTCTTTCTTTTTTTTTTTTTTTTGGGGGACATAATCTTTACTCATTCAGTGTATCTATCTCGAAAGCTTCTCCAGTGTATTTGATCAAAACTAGAATGACACGGGAATAACTACAATGACATTCAAATCATGCAATGCCCATATTTTTATGGTGTCAGCTTAGGCTCTTGCATTAGATCTATTGTATCATCAAGCTAGTTTCTGCTTGTTTGTTATCCAGGAATTCAGTTGCATGTAGTTTCATGGAAGAATGTTCAGTTTCTAATGGATCTCATTTTTTGAGTATGAGTTTATGCTAGTTCGGTGTACAAGTTTTCAATAATCAAAGTAAAACTATTATTGTGGATGCATGTTATACTGGACTTTAGGAAGTTTGTTTTGTGGTCGGGCGCTGATACACTCAATCTGTTTTACAGTCTTGTCTAAAATTATTATGTTAGTAACGTAGTGTTTGCATTCAAATCATATAAGTAGTTACATTATTTTATATAAAAAAAATATACTTCATTAGTTAAGTATATATATATTTTTTTAAAATCAAAACATGTGCGAGGTATCAATGAGACTACAACCAAGATTGAACGATATCATTTTCATTTGTTTGTAGTGCATTGTATCATGTATCAATGCATGAAATATGCAGTTCAATGTGATGTGATATTGAAATATGTTTATGTAGTCCAATGTGATGTAATGTAGGACGGAGCCTAGAGGAAGGGAAGGGAGGAGAGAGGGGTCAGGGTGGGGTTGATCTCTTCTGTTCGCCACCCGTAAGAATCTTCTCGCCTCCTCTACCCTCCATCTCCCAAACACCTCCCCCTCCCCCTCCCCCTCCCTGGTGTTCTCCCCCTACTATCCCTTCCACCCATCACACCCAACCACTATCCTTCACGTTCTTCTGCACTCCTCTTTTTCTTTTTCCCCCCCTCTGCCCTTTATTGTCCCCCACCACCCAAAAACAGATTTATAGGGGGGGACAATAACATGGGTAGTGGGACTATCCAATCTCCAAAAAAATGAAAAAGCTATCTGCTTTCTTACATTCCAGTATGAAAAAGCTATATATTACAAATAACTTCATTCACCTATTTTTTTAAAGAACATTTGAATATATTATAATTATTAAAATTTATTGTTTGAGCATAAAATATTCCACCAATCAAATATAAAAGCAATCAAATCAACAAATTAAGACATCATTTGGGATTAATTGTCAAATAATTTTATTTTTGTAAAATCAATATTTAGACAGTTGATTTTGTATTCTTATTAAAGTTTAATTTTTTTAACAAAGCAAAAAATATTGATTGAGAGTAGTTTTTTTTTAATTCATTATTTTAATCAATTTTTAAGGAATTTAGAAAATAAAAGATTAAAAATTCATGAAATTAATTAATTCTCTCTTTTATTTTTTTTAAAGGGAAAAATTCAAATAACCCCTTGTAAATTGTTCAAAATTCATGTAACACCTTGAGTTTTCTTGAAGTTCATATAACTCCTTGAAAACACCTATATGTAAATCTAAATAACCTCTTATGTTAAATTTTTGTTGAGAGATGAAGAATATTGTGCGAACATTTCGTTTACTTAACCCTGAATAAAAACACTGTATACCAAAAAAAACTTTTATAATGTATTATTAAAAATGTGAAAAACCTTCTATAAATGATGATTTTACCCCTCTGAATGGATTATAAAATTTTATTTAGTGGGGTAAAATTGTTATTTATAGAGAATGTTTTATATTTTTAACGTGGGATTTTTTGCATACTATGTTTTCATTTAGGATTAATCAAATAAAATATTCACGTCGTCTATTAACGAAAATTTAATTCATATGAATATTTAGATTTATATGGATGTTTTGAGATGGTATAGAATTTCATATTGTTTACGCGAGGTTATATTTCTGATACATGATGTTTCTATTTCTGATACATGCATAACAATGACATTCCACAAACAAAATACAGAGGTTTCTATTTCTGATACATGCATAACAATGACATTCCACACCAATAAATGATATTTTTATTTCAGATACAGTTAAGGCTTCACATATGTTTAACATTTCTAGATAAATGATGTTTGTTTATTTCAGATACAGCTAAGGCTTCACACTGGGTATCAGACTCATGCATCTGAAAGACAAATACATTGAATTCAATTTTAGATTGTGGGTGCCCCCATGTTAACCTTATCCATTGTGTCACATTTTCATATACACATTTTCAGATACGCTATTTTGTTTGGATAACAAATTCATGTATCTGAAAGTTAGATTTGTATGTATTACTAAAGAATAAAAATTAATTCCAGATACACTATTTGTTTGGTTTTCAGATACACTAATCAGAAATACAAACTTGTTTATATTGCTAAAAAATAAAATTAATTCCACATTTACTATTTGTTTGGTTTTCAAATTCATGTATCTGAAATACTGATTTGTTCATATTGCTAAAACAATATAACTTAATTCCAGATACTATTTGTTCGGTTTTGAGATTCATGTACCTGAAATACTGATCTGTTTAAATAGCAAAAACAAAAAATTTCAGATACAGTTTTTTGTTCGGATTTCTAATTCATGTATCTGGAATTGCGTCGTCTCACATTTTGATAATGAAATTCAGAGATTTTTCGTGTAAGATGTGCAATAAATCCATCCGATTGTCATGTTTTTATAGAAGAAAAAAAAAACGTCGACAAAGAAGAGTCGATTGTGGGAAGAAATCCAACCTTTATTCTTCGCCATTGTCGAGGATTAGGTTGGGGAAGAGAACGGATTATATCGTCTCTCGATAACTGATTTTTCTTTTTTTTTGTGGTGTTCGAATGTTTTCGCCCAATTCTGAAACCCTAACTGTTTAATTTTTTCAAAATATGATTAGTCAGTGAAGACGACGATTGCAGTTCGTTTTGGTCGCACGATTTTTGGGATTCCATAAATGAGGATTAATTGCGGTATTAATTGGAACCAATTTTTAAATTGCTCATGAGGGTATTCTAGTCATTGTCGTTTTTATGGTATGAAAAAGTCAATCAGGCAACCAATATGATTGTGTCACCTATTGAAGCATATCAATGGGGCCTAATTCCTGGGGCCTATGTAGTAGCACTGTATCCATTCCCAGAAAAATTAAAATGAAAAAGCTATTTGTTTTCTAGTATTATATTACAATTAACCTCATTCATCATTTTTTAAAGAACATTTGAACATATAATATTTTAAAAAAATTAATATTTAAACATAAAATATTCCATCAATCAAATATAAAAGCAATCAAATCAACAAATTAAGACATCATTTGCGATTAATTGTCAAATAAATCTTATTTATACAAAATCAATATTTAGATAATTAATTTTAGTATTCTTAAACTTCAATTTTTTTATTTTAGAAGTAACAAGGCAGAACATACTGACTGAGAGGAGTTGGGCCACTGCAGTTACAGGAAATTGTTGAAGACATTAGGGTAGGCCTGTCAACGGGTCGGGTCCAGCCGTAGACATGACCTGACCCGGACCTGATTATATGTGTAATATACCTGATCCGATTTGAACCCGACCCGGTGGACTCTACATACAAACGGGTGGGGTCTGGATCCACCCCGCCCCGACCCGTTGGAACCAACTGTTTTTTAATATTAGTAGACCCATAATTTTATTTTTATTTATCAAGTTATTAGCATAGGTCTTAACCCATTTTTTTATCTAACCAACCAAGCCCACCACACCACAAGTCATCCACAAAAAAAAAAATGAAAAAAAAAAGCCCACGAGTTAATAAACCCGGCCCACCAAAAAAAATTTGGTGACTGATGCACTAAAGTGAAAATGTGCCCTGATTTTTTTAGTCCGTCGCATCTGTGTCTCTCTCACGGTCTCACTCTCATTGGCCATTCCGCACATTAGCCATTCCGCACAATAGCCCACCACACCAAGTTAATACTCATGCCCTGAAGAGATTTGTTATGCTTTCAATTCTATTAGGGTTTTTATAATTAATCTATGTATCCAGTCAGCCAGTCAGAGCATCGAATCTGTATCAGATTGCATTATTTGAATGGATTATGAATCTCCTGTGTTTGTGTTTATTTTTCTTATTTTTTATGACAAATTTTAGGTCTTTTATATTCATTTATTTATTTTGAATTGTATAAAAGTTTTTGCAACAATGAACACTCCCATTTGTTTTAACTAGCCATCCAGGTCGAGCACGGGTCCGACGAGTCCTGGTCCGGATCCACGTTTCCCCGGACCCATCGGGTCCTGGATTGGACCCGGACCCGCAGGGTCCTGTCACGGGTCAGGTCTGGGTCCACCCCGACCTAGCCCAGACCTAACTCATTGACGGGCCTACATTAGGGGTTGGGATTATTTGCAGGATCCCATCCGGTTTATTAAAGCCAGTAGACAGGTTGTGAAGGCACCTCAGGAACTGGTAAAATGACTAGAAGAATCAAACATCAGTGCACTGTTAGGGACTTGATCATCCTCAAATTAGAAGATGTCTAAGGCTCCATTTGGTGACGCGATTGAGGGGGTAATTCTGCTTTTAATTTAGCAGAAAGCTTAAACGTATCACCAAACAAGTTTCAGGAATCCAGCTTAATTAAAAAGTTACTTACAGTTTTTAGTGTAAAATGATTGTTTTTTAAAAATTCGAGAAAATATGTTTTCCAGGAATCAAAGTCTATTTAAAACCAATTTATTTAAAATCCTATTTTTCAAACATGTTTCCAAATAGACCCTAGTTAGGCAGTTCTCTACTGTTTTGAAAGGAGTTCGACAAATCAAGTTGTCTTTGTAAGGTAGTTGTACTCTTATACATGTTTTTGTTATACTTTTAATATATAATATATATATAACATGATTTTAACTAATTTTTAATACATTTAAAAAATAAAAAATTCATGAAATTAATTAATTCTCTCTTCAATTTATTTATTTATTTTGAACATTTTACTTCGCCAACAAGGCAGCTGGCTGGGGGCGGCATGCGGCTGGATCCTTTTGTGACTTTTTGTCATGTATTCAACTTTATAATATAAGAAACTTTAATTATTATATTATTATTATAATTTATTAAAGAGTGGCCTACCTTTTCCCCCTCCTCATCTGTACTCCCCCCCAAAGGAAAAGAAAAACAAATAAAAACGTAACGAAACAAAACTACACAGAAACTCGCACACATCAGAAACCAATGTGCGCTCCCTCCATTTTCGATCCATCCATCCATCCATGATTGATTCTTAAAAATTCTCTCTCTCTCTCTCTCGATCGATCGATCAATCGAGATGGGTTGCAGCCAATCGAAGATCGACGAGGAGGAGGCGGTGATGAGGTGCAAGGACCGCAAGACCCACATGCGGCTCACCGTCTCCGCCCGCAACGCCTTCTCCGCCTTCCACTCCGCCTACACCGTCTCCCTCAAACACACCGGCTCTGCCCTCAGCGAATACGGCCAAGGCGAGGTCCTCCTCGATCCCGCCTACCATCCCCCCTCCATCACCTCCTCCGTCTCCTCCTCCTCCTCCTCCGCCGCCGCCGCCGCCGCCGTCATCCACCACCCTCAACCGCCACTGGAGAACCTCCGCCCTCCCCCTCCCCTCCCCAACTTCTCCCCCATCCAACGCTCCGTCAGCATGCCGGAATTCCCCGTCCCCAAACCCGCCCCCCGCTCCGACCCCGCTGAGACCATCCAAGAAGAGGAAGACGACGAGGAGGAGGCCTCCACCGCCGCCGCCGCCGCAGAATTATCTCCTAGGACACCTCCGCCGCCGCCGCGGCCGTCGGAACCACTCCCCCAACAAACCTCGTCTCCTCTTCCACCACCATCACCACCACCACCACAAGAGCAGTCCCACTGGGACTACTTTTTCGCCGAACCCGAGACCCCAATCCCGCCGCCTCCGGAGACGCCGGAGAAGGTCGTGGTGGAGCCGCCCCCGCCACCACCCGAGCAGGTGGTGGTGAAGCCGTTGAAGAAGAAGAAGCAGAGCAATAGTAACACCGTGCATCACCAGCACGCGGCGTCGACGTCGGCAGCAGCGGCGTCGGTGGAGGGTGGGAAGAGGGGGAAAGCAATGGTGATGCCTAGTGTTAGTCTTACACAGATCATGCAAGATTTGGACGAGCATTTTCTTAAGGCGTATGAAAGTGCGCATGAGGTCTCCAATATGCTCGAGGCGAACCGGTTGCATTATCACTCCAACTTTGCCGACAACCGTGGTGAGTATTGCTTCCACGCCTGTGACATAGAAATTTTAATGTTAGGATAGTTGGTATGAATACTTGGGTATCAGTGTTTAGGGGCATGATATAGGTTTTTGTTCTTGAACTACCAAATTTTTACTACATTATTATATATAAGATGAAGAAATCGGATCAACTTGGCAATGAAGGCAAATTGCAAATCATTTGATCTAAGTAACAGTGAAATAAACAGTATTTTCTTTGGGATGCAAGTTTGAGGTCAGGAAGAATTGCGTATATGATGATCAAAGGACCATCAAGGAAGATATCTGGTTAGAAAAGCTGGTTTTAATCAGACTATGCTGTTATACTATCACTTTTTGTTTTTAAAAAAAATCAAGAAAGTACTTTGAAGTTTGAAGGTTATTTTTTTTACTATGGGCAATAGAACGATAAATAATATTTGGTGAAATGGGGTCAAATATGTAAAAGAAAGTGCAAAGGAGACATATGAATATGCTACCAAATCTTGTGATTTAGCTAATTTGTTTTCAGCAAAGGGATTACTAAACATTGGTATGGTGGGTTTCATGAAAATTTACACATAGAATTCATTTTCTAGCCGATATGGGATTTAATGGGTATCACAGGAGTTTCAAATGGGTAAAAAATTTGGACCAGGACCATGGTTACATGGTATAGGATTTGGTGTGTGTCAGAGGATTTTCTAAAGAGGCAAAGAAATTTGGCTGGGACCAGATGATGTTAATATTCAAGTTGCAAATGGATTGGAGAGAGATATCTTTTAGAGTTTCCCAAGCTAATAGTGACTGTGTATCCAACTATTGGGAAAAGTTGCAAACAGCATGGCTATATGGTATTAGGTTAAATTTATTCTGAACTCTAACCAATTTCTAAATTCAAGAGGGATAACCTGGAGCATACACTATTGATATTTTAAAAATTTCTTATTTAACATATCTCAGAGGGCACACAGAATAAGAAGAATGTTATTCCATTATTAATAGTAACTATGCTACCATTATAATCTTCTCATAAGATCAATTTTTCTAAAAAATATTATCTGTTTGCTGTTCAAATTATCAAATATGTTGCATATTCACTGAATAAACAATCCATTAAATGCGCATGCCATCTATGATATATTTTTTTTTTGGTAAGTTCTATGATATTATTGGGAAAACGAGGTGACCGAAGCAATCCAGCCAAATTTTAATGGCTAGTTCCACAAGCGGCGTGTTGGAACATATGGCTCACCCGTAATGAAAGCGTCTTCCAACACGAGAACATATTGGGAAAACACATGGGCAGATATTGCCTTGCTCCTAAGAGATTGGGTCGATTTTGGAAGAGGATATGCCATCCACAATTTTGGGGAAATGGGGAATCGATGGTTCAGGAGGTGAAGATTGGTTATGTTATATGAAGAGGTTCCACTGAGTTTTTAAAGCTAGTTGCAGGTCTGAGACAACACCATATTGTTGGGGTAATCAGTGGCAATGGACATGAGTGACAAGAGGGATTGCATTATCGTAAACATTTATTTTATGTTGTACAAGACTGATCCATGAGAAAAGTGTGAGAGTGGTTCAGTGTGATCCTCGAAGTTGGTGGGAGATGATGGAGTTCTAAATTGGAAGTTTTTTCACGACTAAGTTTTCCATGGATTTGTAGTTAGAAATTGGAAATTCAGTTTGTCAACTAACATATTTAAAAGAAACTGGAGGTGTGGTTTGGCATGGGGCTGATGTCTGACTCTATATTGCTTGTCTCAGTGAGTCCTTGTCCTTCTTGTCCTTATTGCAATAGATTATAAAAAAATTAACCGCTGCTGATGCTCATTTGCTTTTACCTCAGGACCTTGTGTCTTGATAGAATTGCAGGTGTATAGAAAGCTTAAAGTTAGCATAAGTGTTTGTCTAAAGTTTCTATTGAGGAGGCTTCACAGGGGCCTCATGGATTACATTTGAAAGGGGGAAAATTTCTATCGAGGAGTAGTACCTAGGGGGTTTTTGGTCGTGTGTCGGTAGAATTCTCCTCTACCATGGCCCCGGGGAGACCATAGGGCTGTTGTTTTGTTTTCTATTGTAACTCTCATTCCAGGCATTTGCTCTGATTAATAAAATCACGGCTCATGCCTACCATATTTTTTTTTTTTTTAAAAAAGCATTTGTCCAAAGTTAAGATATCCAAAGAAAGATAAAGTATATGAGTGTATGACTTTTGCTCATAGTGACTTCTGTTGTACTATCAGTTGAGTGTTATTCGCTTTCAGTGCCGTATGGTAATCTGGCAGACATTAACAAAATGACATGAGGGGGCAAAGGGCCGCGACCCCGCAAGGTGAGCTAACCCCAAAAACCTGTCCTCAGTTCATGTACACAACCACTGAAACACGGCTGGATCATAAACAATTTAAATTGGAATGGTGCTTTGTGGATGTTGAGATGTAGGGTGAGATAGATTCTGCAAATGATCTGGAAAACCAAGGGAGATCAAGAACGCTACACGTTAAACAGCAAGCTTCTCAGGTGGATGCAGCAGCAGAAGGATATTTAACAGTATTTGACACGGAAAATAATTATATGTGATATCCATAATGGCCGAGCAGACAAGTTAAATTTAATTTTCCTTCATAACGCAACATGAAAAATAGGAAAGACGTGTGTGGAATGCTCTTGATGTGGTTTAAAAGATAGTGAAAGAGAAACCATTATGCCATGCACCTCAAGTTTACCTAAAACATTTTAATTATAAATTGCTTTTGCAGCACAAAACAGCAGTAGCAATGAACAATAATTGTTGATGGTGGTAACATGTTTCTTATTCTCGTGTACATATTCGCTTCTAACTCGTCTTTGTATTCTCTTCATGTAAATTTTATTCTCCTAAATTTTTTACCTCAAGTTCTTGAATGACCGGACTGATAATGTAATCAAATGACTTAGTCAATCGGATCTTTAAGATGATCTGTTTGACTGTTAAACTGTCTGCAGCTGTTTTGATTAGTTCAAAGGTGCTCTGTTAACAAATCTATTTGAAAGCATTTGCTTTGAATTTCTTTGGCTCAGTTATCTCAAAATTCCACCATATGGTGCTATTTTTGTCATTAACTTAGATTGTCAATACATTTTATCATTGAAGTTTTGGCAGATTAAAAATATCCACCTTCAAAGCAAGATATATTTATGCTGCAGCCATGTGTCACATCTTTTAATATGGTTGCAATTCTTCAATCATACAAAGCGGGTACTTTTGGGGGGAGAAAAAGATTAGGCATACTACTAGGCATTGCAGTGGTTTTCGAGACCTTCTATATCATATTCTATCAAGTTTAATGGGTCCTCTATCTAACCTATTGTTTGTTTTTGAAGAATGAACATGTTTAACAATTTAACTCCATGCGAGGAATCAGCTGAATGGCCTTTGACCATTTTATTACATTTTTGCTGTGCTAGAGGAATTTTTAGTGGAGCATTTGTGGAATTTGGGGAGTACCGTATGAAATTATGGTGTTTGTTTGGTTGTAATTAAAGTCTTCATTTTCATCCCTGTCCATGGTTTTCCCACATGGATATTAGAATAACTTTTCATTTTAATTGTGTCCATCGGTCCATCCTGTCTGATTGCTCACATGCTAACAAAACTTTTCACAATATACTAATTTTCTGCCCCATTATTTTTTCATGTGAATGTACATGTCATCTCTGTGTGACCTTTATTATTTCTAGGGCACATTGACCATTCTGCTAAAGTCATGCGGGTAATCACATGGAATAGATCATTCAGAGGCATACCTAACACTGATGAAGGGAAGGATGATTTCGATTCTGATGAATCAGAAACTCATGCAACTGTGTTGGATAAGCTGCTGGCATGGGAAAAGAAACTTTATGATGAAGTAAAGGTGATGAATTTTGCATTCTTCAGTTCTTTTTCATTTGTCTACAACTGTCCAACTTGTTTCCTATACAAGTAAATTTCAGTTCTTGTAACTTAGATTTAATCCTGTGAATGAACTTTTTATTGTGATGCTAAATTTGGAAAGAAACCATCTATGTAGAAAAGATTCATTAATTTTTTTTTAAAGAATGAAATAATTTCTAGAAATTTTCTTCCATTACAGTATAATTATGTTGAGCAGAAATAATAGCAATGACAAAATTGTGGACCAACTATATGGAATAGTTAAAAAGACAGCTGAAATGTGGGCATGTAGATGTATATCTTTTCTTTCTGTGGTCCATGGCTATTGATTAAATGGGAGGGCATCTATGAACTTCTTACTTAAGCAATGCACAAATGAGGCATGTTATGGACTGATCTAAAGCAGTTGTCTGTGTCTCTGCAAAAAGAGTAATATTATTTTATTTATGTAGCTTAAAATAAAATGATTGCCCCCATATCATCAACACAAAGGTCTTTTTATCCGTAACTTGGGCTCAGATTGAACCCCCTCCCCTTCAACTCTTGTCTAGAATCACATTTCCATGACTCCAGGAATTTTCATGCCCATTCTACTATCTAATTTAATTAATTTTTCTGATCTCTATGCTATACAACCGACACCGTCTACTACTTGTTTTGTTGTCACCTGTCTTGAATGAATAACTTTCAGGATAAATTTTGTTTTGTTTGATCGACGTATGCTGACAGAATTACAATGCCCCTTAGGGTTAAAATAAAAGACGCCTAAATTTTTTTAAAAAAAAACTAGGAAGAAAAGGAAACTTTCTCGTAGAATGGCGGAAAATATATTGCACAATTTTGCCCCTTCATTAACAGCCATAATTTCAGTTATTTGAACTCTTTTTGTTTTCAGGCAAAATCAGGTTCCTGTGTAATAGTATATCTGAGCACCTATTCTTTTTCACTAACAACTGACTGAATGTCCTGATTCTCTTGAATCTTAATTAATATTCACTCTCTGAATTATCGTTGTCCCAACTATATTTATTCATATTTCAAATCAAAATTTGAATAATTGAACTCTTTCCTTCTTCTAGCAAATTTGTTGTCTCTGTGTGATAATTTAGTTGGATTTCAGTATCTTTGGTTAACAATTGGCAGTGTCTTGATAAATCTGTACCTGAATTATTGTTCTTCCAAGTTCAAAATTATTTTTATCTCCTTTACAGTTGTTCAGTAGAGCTATTCATGTACTGATGTGGCATATGTTGAATTATTGCAAATAGGCTGGTGAGCTGATGAAAATCGAGTATCAAAAGAAGGTTGCTTTACTGAATAAGCAAAAGAAACGTAACAGTAATGCTGAAGCATTGGAAAAAACCAAAGCAGCAGTAAGTCATTTGCATACGAGATACATTGTTGACATGCAGTCGATGGATTCAACAGTCTCCGAGATACAACGTTTACGTGATGCTCAGCTCTACCCTAAACTTGTGAAACTTGTAGATGGGTAAGTTGCATTTGCAGTGCCATGAAGAATCAGTCCTATTTTCTACAGTTTGTACTTGGTACCTGGTACTAAGTTCTTATAATCTGAACACTTGAATCTGAGATGTGCGACAACCTGTTTTTTGTTAAATGCATTTTTGTGGTTTTTTTTTTTATCATCATTGCAAAACATACTCCTGTATGCTTCTTCTCATGTATGTGTTGTGCATCTACTTCCATTTTCTTTCCGAGATTTTATTATTTCTATGTTGAATCTTTGCATCTATAGAATGCTGCATGTCTAATTTCCTATTAGTTTTAAAACTTCTAAAATCTGATTCTGTTGCATAGAGAGTTTTAAACTCAAGTTCAGGGTTTCTTTTATCGCATGAATGCACTTTGGTTTTCATTGGGTTTTTTTATTATTATTATTCATTTGTTAAGATGCACTGAAAATTAATATGCATGATACATAGTATGTGAAACTTACATATGGTTGAATGATCTCCTCATCATTCATGTGAATCATATTCCCTTATTAAAACTAATATGTTGCTTGTGAACCAGGATGGCCAAAATGTGGGAGACGATGTGTGACAACCATGAGAAACAGCTGAACATTGCTATGTCCAACCTGAAGCACGTCAAACCCATCAATGCCCCCAAAGAAACCAGCAAACAGCATCAACAAACCACCACGGGGCTCCACAACATCCTCAGTGAATGGCACCATAATTTCGAAATGCTCTTCACCCACCAAAAGGAATACATCCAAGCCCTCAACAATTGGCTGAAGCTGAACCTTGTCCCCATCGAAAGCAGCATCCGTGAGAAAGTCTCCTCCCCTCCGAGAGTCCAACGACCACCAATCGTCTCCCTGATACACGCCTGGCATGAGCATCTGGACAAGATACCGTTTGAGCTCGCAAAGTCGGCGATCCAGCGCTTCACGGCGATCATGAACACGATCATGCTCCTGCAGCAGGAGGAAATGAAGCAGAAGGAGAAGTGCGAGGAGGCGAAGAGGGAGTATGTGAAGAAGAGCCGAGTTTTTGAGGACTGGAACATGAAGTATCAGCAGAAGAAGATCCCTACCGCATCAGAGGCGGAAAGCGGTGAGGACACGATGACGACGACCACAACACAGAATGATCCACTCAAGGAAAGGCTGTACCAGGTCGAGTTGTCGAAGAATAAGTGGGAGGAGGAGGTGGAGTTGCACCAGAAGCTGTGCAGGCAGGTCAGGGAGAAGTCGCTGGGGAATCTGAAGATTCATTTGCCGGAGCTGTTCAGGGCGTTGTGGGATTTCTCAGGCGCTTTTTCTGAGACGTACAAGAACCTGAGCTCCATTGCTCACCAGAATCAAGAAGATCATAGCCCAAATTGAATTTACACCATGCACAGCCCTTTTTATTTTTTTTGTTTAAAGGTATAGTTGCTTCTTGTATTTATCAAAGGCATGTAATTTTAGTGTGCGTGTGTTTTTGAGTCCTGTAAGGTTGTTGTCAGTGGTCATGTATGTAGTGAAATGTTTTATGTTCTACAACTTTTTGTTTGTTTTTTTTTTTTGGTTCTTGATCTCAAGAGTGCCTGAGAAAAAAAATGTAACTGGATTTTGAAATAATTTATTAAATCATATAAATTGAAATATTTGCTACAGTTATATAATGAGATACGCTGAGATATAAGGTGCTCGTAAATTTAAAATTACCATCATATATTATCAGCTCTTATGCATTCGATCATAAATATATATTTCATGTATGCAGTCTTTTAGAAGTTCTATGTTCAAAAACATTGAGACACTAGATATAAAATTTCAGACCATTGTCTCTGCATGTCATGATTTTGAAAACTTGTTGGCAGTTGACATTTTCGGTGCACTTCAAATTTATTTGCTGAGAAGTACCTCGTGTATTTATCACATTTTTTATAATTTAATAATCGATCATAATACTCAACATTACTTTTTTATTTTATTTTATTTCGGGTACCATTGACAAAATACTTCTAGAAAATAGTTTAATGATATTTGCATTTTATGAATGTAGACATACCGATATACCATATTGAACAAAACATTTGCTAAATATCTGTTATACACGATAAACCTAACTTCAAAATCACTATAAAAAAAAATGGCTAGGCAATCTGTGCTCACCATATATCCCATATAACATGATATTCCTGCAATTGAATTTACATAAATAGTGAGTCCATCTATGTAGATACTTACGTAAACCTTCAATTTGAAAAATAAACAATTGGCATGATAAAAAATAAAATAAAAAAATTAAGCATCATGTATGAGTTGAGATCATATGTGTTATGACACAAAAAATTTCACGCGACTGTGAACGTAACCAATAAATTATTAGAAATAAAAATATATTGAGTATCATATTTCACGCGACTGTGAACGTAATCAGAGTATGACATGTTTTCAAAAAAAAAAAATGATCCAAACCAATATGGTAAAGAACAACTCACCCATTCAAAGACAATAGGTACCCATCATAAAAGTGATTGGATGTCATGCAATCTTCTCATTTGTTTGAAATGAATTTAGTTAAAATTAGATTATTATTATTTTATTATTATTATTATTGTTTTATTTGATATTGAAGGGATCTCTCGTAACTGATCTTACGATCAAGCTAAGAAGGCTACATCCACATGTTTATCTCGATTCCACATAAAATTCTTTCAAATTTTCACCGGATCATAACTTTAAATATAAAAAGGTACCCAACCCACTAGCCCAAGAGGCACAATAACCTATTGAAACAAAGTCTATCCCCCTAATACTAATAAATGCATCCTAATAAATTCCAAATATTATTGCTAGGGACAAATATACATCCAACTGGCACCACCAGTGCATTCACTAGAAACGTGGGTATTTTGCTATGTTCATACAAGGAAAATGATATATCCAATTTCATGTGTAACCCATTTATAGTCCCACATTGTTTTTTTTTTTTTTTTAATTATACATTCTTCCATTGAAATACATACTGTTATATGAAATAAAATATGTATTGAGATATAACAGTATTTTTTTTCTTTTTGAAAAAATAAAAAAGTTTACTCCATACACAGTATATACAAATAGTATAATAACATATATGATTACAAAAGAGACTGCAAAAACAGACTGAATGTATATGACAAACCCAAACTCCAAAGCCCACCACACATTGGAAGAACTCTTTGCATAGGAAGACTAAACAAAAGAGAGAGAGGACTGTTGGTCTTGGGTTAGGTGCAAGAGCTACAGTATTGATTCACATCGACATAATTCAGACAAAATGTGTTGTTTTATTTGACGAAGTCTAGTGTTAAGTAGGTTGTAAATGGTGAGAACTGAGAACTGTCCTTTGAATGGTGTGATTGAAGCCTGCCTTCCTCCTTAATTGTTTGCTGAATGGTGAGAACCATGCTTTGTTGTTTACTCCTTTTAACATAACACAATAAGTCCACCGCACTACCGGTTTGGTTCAAGAATAGAGCCCGGAATAAGTGGGACTTATTAGTCTCAAAATAGATGTTAGAAAAGCTAGAATAAATGAACATTTCTATGTCAGAATTAACTGTTATATCAGGGTGAAGTTTGGAGCTTTGAAGATCTGGAAGATACGATTCAGTGTGACCTGTGATCTGGTGGTGAACAGCTTGACTGCTAATGACAAGATCAGCATCAGGTCCAGTAGATGTAGATTCAGGTTGAAGAAGTTCTTATAGACGTATACCATACATGTTATTTTGAGAGTTTGATTATTTTTCCATTTTACAGTAGTGGAGGTTATAACATTTAGGCCGTTACCTCACTCCACCCATATGATTGTTTTGTTTTCATTCATTCAGTATTTGTGTTATATTATTAGTAAAATAAAAAATCTTGCATTGTTTGTCTGAGTTGAATTGTGATTGTATTGAGATTTTTATGTGACATTAGGTTATTCGCTCACGATAGCTATATTGGGATTGATAACAATTCAGACTAAATAAAAAACTTTTTGTTTGGTTGTCTTTTCTGTTATTCTCATTGGAAAACGTAAAAATGATTTTTTGTTGTTTGGTTCACCTTGGATAAAGTGATGATAAATGGTTGATAAGGGATGAATAAGAGTTTATGATTTTTTAAATGACAATTATACCCCTTGGGAATAGTGTGAGAGATATATGATTGATTTGATAGATGTGACAATTTTTGGAATCTGTGTGAGTCTGTTAGGTGAGATAAAATTTTTAAAATGACAGAGCATTGGCATAGATAAATTTTGATAAACAATTCCACCATTTTCTAAGAATAGTTATCAGGTCTTATTCTAGCTTATCCAGACATAACTATCGGGATTTATTCTATCAAAACAAATAACTTTTTTAGCTATTCTCATCTATTCTTCATTATTCTTGCCTTATGTTTCATTAAGAGTACAGATATCATGTCAATAGACATACCGAAAGACTGCCATACAATATGCACAATCCATGGATTTAAATTTGAGAAAGCAATTGCTTTTATAACAGAGATTTAGGTGCAACACTTTCTGCTAGGTTTATGAGAATATTGGGATCTAATCAAATCTGCAATATTTATGTAAAGTAGGTAATTGATGTGTACCAATCACCCAACCTTAACTACTATAAAAAGCAAATTCAGAAGAAAAGAAAGCATCCCTTCAATTAGTCATGCCCGGAATTTCAGTCAATGTCGTACGTGTATGACACTAATCCCTAACCAGAAAGCTGATTCTTTCAAATCAAAGGAACAGGACCACCAATCAACATGTGGTACCAGAAATCAATTTAGCATACATACACTAATACAAAGGTTTAAGATTAAAAATAGAGCTTAAAAAGAGACTGAATGTGTATCACAACATTGTTGCTATGCCCTAGTTGTTGTGGATGATCCATTTCACTACATCAACTGGTACTAGATCCCAATTTGAACCGATTTTTAAAAACAACATACACTCTAAATTGACGAAAATAATTTATTTTGAAAAAAATATTCTGAATCATATTTTTTTATAAAATAAAATTGTTTTGTTGTTTTTTAAAATATAAAATTCAAAATCCAAAACAAAAAAATTGAAGTACAACAATAATATATATAAAAAAAAAGAACTCCGCTACAACATCTTTTTTCCGGTTTTAATTTCAGTCACACGCTTCTTTAACGTCATATACTTACATTAATGAGGCATATACATTATTAGAAAAAAAAAAATGCATTCATGTAATTTATTATAACATATATATATTTTTTTATAATAATATTTATCTCATTATATAAGATATTATATTTTAAAAAAAATTAAAACGCCTATAAAATGAAAATAAAATAAAAAAGAGTAATTTATAAATTCATTTGACAATTGATTCCAATAGGTGTCAGAAAGGCTGAAACACCTCCCGACCCAGGTCAGTCAACCTGGGATTACCTCTGATGCTCGCACACCCCAAAAAGAAACACTTTGGTTTTAGATGATTATCAGTGCCCTTTCAGACTCTCAATCCACACTTGAAAAAGAGAGTTCATGCTTGGTTAATGAAAAGCTGAAGGAGCCCTTTTAAAAGTGATGCCCTGCATGCGTGAGTGTGTCAGACTCACTTAAACCTCCTCGAATGTAGAGCTTATTCAAATAGTCTGTGTGACACCCTTTTATTTAAAAAACAAGACCAAAAAAATCAAAGCTACAAGAATCCAGGACCTTGTTCTCTTGGCTCCATTATTTTTGAACTTTCATGGCCTCTTTTTTGTATTCAGTGCTGGGCCTTTTATTGTCTTTTTATTTCTTGAACTTCGAAGTTCCAAATCCTACTTTTCAACTCCAATGTTGTCTAACAATTGAACTTGCTTGACTAGCTTTTATTAATGGATAATGTTACGTTCAGCTCCATTTTCGGTCTTAATTACAGTTTATATGTGTTTTAAATTTTTTAAAAATAGTATACCTCATCTAATGAGATACGTATTTTTATAAAAAAAAATGAATTATATACTCTAATGGATTGCATGGATGCATTTATAAAAAATGTAAAAAAAGTCTTTTGAAACATATGCCTTAATAATGCGAGCATATGCGTCCTTAATTTTCTATCAACGCATATAAGATTAAAATTAAGATTGAAAATAGATCTAAATATAACAACACGCTTTATTAATATGTTGTTTTTGGTGTTCAAAACCTCTCAGTTGGATGAATAAGAAATAAGAGAGAGAGAGAGAGAGAGAGAGAGAGAGAGAGGGGAATAATGGGCGAAGAATGGAAACTGTCAAATGAATAAACAATGACTTTCTGTTGAAAGGTCCGTCTCTCCATACCATGACCAAACTGTCTGTCCTTGTTGAAGATTTCTGTTCTTGGAGTTGATGAAAATGCCCCCAAAAAGATTTCTTCTTTTAAAAGTGTTAAAAGAAGAAAAAAAAAATTGTACTATATATGATTTTACTAGTGCATAGTTATATATATATATATATATATATACACACACACACATGGTTTTTTTTTTTTTTTATAGTTAAAGACAGGTTTGAACCAGCAACATCCTTAGTGGGAGGGTGCATCTCGACCACTCCGCTAGAGGGGTCTATTACTAGAGATATACATGTTTCGTTGCTTAAGATTTCACATTTTTAAAAAATTATGATACGTAGTGACAACACGCAGGTTGCAGCAAGATTGTTCTTACTGTCATCCAAATATTGCTTAGATAGAGTTAATTGCAACCGATAGCTTTACTGAAATATTTAATTATTTGTGTGCATAATAGGCAATTTTTTTATCTAATTTTTTTTTTCATTGAAAAAAAAGTAAAAATCACAATTTCATTATTTGGTTCACAGTGGAAAACTGTGAATAAACGATAGATAAAAAAATAGATAAATTAATGACTTTTTAAATGACAACTCTACTCTTGCATAATTTTTTTATGAAAATAATTTATATAACCCCCTTTAAATTACCCGAAATCCATTTATGAGATTTCAGTGCCCCCAATTAGATAAAATAATATAAAAGAATGAATGAATCGATCAAAACTATGACATGTGACATATCAAGCATGGTTCATGGTTGAGTAAGAAAAACTGAACCATAAAAAAAATAAAAATATGAAATTACGATGGAACACTCCCCCTCCCCCCTTTCCTTTAAAATGCATTGGCATCTTGTTGACATTCCATGTGAAACTCACTAAACCCTATCAATGGATCCTAATCAATCTCCCAAGCTGAGGTCCACAGCTCATTCCATGTTCATATTGTTAAACTTCTTCATGTTATATACAGTCCATGTGAATTTGCTTCTTGTAAAAATTGTGTTAAAATATTTAACAAGATATAAATCATTAAATATTTGAAATCGTGATCTGAATTCATGAATTAACCAATAAAAAAACAAGATATAAATTATTATTTTATTAATAAACCCTGCATTTTTGTTATGAAAGGGTCTCGATCCATACAAGTGAAGTTTTTTTTTAAGAAAACTAGCCAGTCAGTGTTTCAACTTGCAAAGCCCTTGATGAGTAGTTGCTCAGTATGTAACAAGTGTCCCTCTCTCTCAACTAATGCCACCATCTCTTCACAATTATATCTTGGTCTGTGCTTAATAGGGCATAGCTTCTAACAAACAAAGATCCAACACATTATTGAGTAGCTAGGTTCAAAGTACACAAAAAATTAATGTGATCCCACTGATTGGATGGCCAACCGTGCTAACAATAAAAAGTTGTACATATCCGAGGTCCCCCATTCGCTCAACAATAAATGTACAGTGCTATTGCGCTTCTTTTTTTTTTTTTTCTTTTTTTTCTAGTTTATCGATAAAAAATAATTAGAGTATATTATATTAAGAGCTTTATTACACGGACTCCAACATATAGATTCTTTCTATAGGTTTTTTGAGTTGTTAAAATGTAATTGGTTATATTGTTGCTTTTTCCAAAAAAAAAAAAAAAAAGATAAATACTAAAATACCTTTGATTAAAACTCTCTTCCATTCCGCCGTTACTCTATTTTTCCGTTTTTTTTCCCACTCACGTCCGTCCTTCTTGGCGATTCAAACTCATTCGAAAAAATTTAGGGTTTCAAAAAACTCAAATATGAATCGAAATCACAGCAAAAAAAGAAACCCCATTTTGCCTAAAATGACAAAGAAACCTAATATTTCTTTGAAGAATCGATTTGAAAAAAAAAAGTGTTTTTTGAAGTTTTCAACAACAACAAAAAAAAATGGTATGCAATCCTTTTTTTGGTATTTCAGAAAACCTCTCTGTTATTTTTGAAGATCTTATAGTTATATGGAAATGATTTGTTTTCTAGGTTTTTTTTTTCTGAAAAGTTATAAAGAGTAACTGACCTTTTTTTTTTACAGAAAACTAAAATGTATGATCAAATTCTGTTTCTGTTTGTTATAAAAATGTATCTAACAATAAGATGAATGTAACCGGATTTCAGTTACATGTATTTTTCATTTTACTTAATATCATTGCTATGCGCAATGTAACCATGTGTGAAATGTACCTAACTGTAAGTTGATAATGGTACATATAAGTGATCAGCAAATGTAACTAACTATTGCATTGTATTGCCAAATGTAACTTTTTTAAGAATGTAACCAACTTTCATTCAATGTAATTTTTGTATTTATGCATGTTATAATTTATATTTCTTTATCATTATATTTTTTTTGTTACTAATATGTACAATGTAGCTAGCATCTCTTCAGAGTAATTATCTTATGTTAATATAAATTTCTTTGTATGTATTATTTAAATTAAAAATGTATTAACAATTTGTTTCATGTTACTGTTATGTTGAATTTAACTTTATTTGAAATGTAATTGAGTCTACTGTATTCCTATATTCAAATACAAAAAATAACAAATAAAACTAATATACTATTGTAATCACTAAAAATCACAAATAAAACTATTTCCTGTATCGGGACTGTGAGGTAACACAAAGGAAAATATTAGGTATAACCCTTGTCCCAGCATGTTTTCAAGCAAAATATGCACTCTTTCTTCTTTCAATTTGCAATTTGATCAATCTCCACTTTTGTGTGGTCTCATTTTTTATAATAATAATATATATTGGGGTGCTATTACACTATGTTATAGACGTCATGTCACTTGAAATGGTTTATGAAAGCATGTAAAGTGATATATATTATATTATGTCAATATATATTTTTTTATAAAAATAATGAATATGCATCATGTATGTCATTTTTTTATTTTAAGAATGTGTTTAGTCTGCACATGCAAATGATTATAAAAATAATTTAAAGTAGAGAATTTCCTTGGAAACCACTATTTAGAAGATTTGTTTTAGTTTAAGACAAACATTGTATAAAAATTCAATAAATAAAAATTCATAGGCCCAAATATTAGAAGAAATATAAACAATTATTTTTTTAAAAAAATCTCACCATTATATATTATTTAATGAAATGTATACCTAACAAAAAAAAAAAAATGAACTATATTAAATTTAAAAATTACTAACCCTGAGATTTCTTTTCTTACAAATACCATAAATATAATTTTTTTTTAAAATGTCAAAGTCTAATTCGGTAACGGAATAACTGATATATATAGCATCAAACAAAGAGTTTCATGATATTTCCAAGCCAGTTTTTAAAGTGTTGTTTATCATTTTCAATAAAAATCAAGCAGAGCTTCATTTTATGTACTACGGGCCAAACAAACAAACTTCTCTGGGTTAAAAAGATATTATAAAAGACACCCCCTCTTTCTCTCTTTCTCTCTCTCTCTCTCTCTCTAAGAAAGTAGAAAGCCCGTTAATGGCGACTGCTTGGGTGAGGTCGCTGAGCTGCAAATCCAGAGCCTCCCATGACGTCTACGACCCCATCATAAACTCCATCCCCACCAACAGCCCATTCAAATCCATCTCCGCCTGCACCGCCTCCTCCAAAACCCTCCTCGACGTTATCCCCACAACCCACCACAAAACAAAACCCACCAGCAAAAACCCACCCGAGAAACAGCCCGAACCCCCTCCCGTGCCGGCCCCGACCCGGCCCGGCCCGAACCTGTCCTCTCTCCCCAATGGGAACTCGTCGAGGGAGGTGGTGGAGATCATCTTCCGCTCCAGCTGGTCCTCCAAGGGGCCCTTCCCCGGCACGATCGACATGCTCTTCAAGGTCCACAGCACGGCCCGGACCGCGGCCCGGTTCGAGGAGTTCCGTGACTCGGTCCGGGCCCGGTCCGGCTCGCGCTGTACGGCCCGCTGTGCCGCGGACGGGAATGAGGTCCTTCGGTTCCACTGCCCCCGGCCCGCCTCAGCCCGAATCTATGACTCCTCCGTCTTGTGCTCATTTTCCTCCGCCGTCCGGACGTTCTCCGGCAGCGGCGCCGCCCACGACCGGGCCGGCTGCGGCCGCGGGAGGAACGCAATGTTGGTTTGTCGGGTCATTGCGGGCCGGGTCAGGGATGAGTCGTGCTCACCCGGTTCGGACCGGTTCGACTCGGTCCGGGGGGAGAAGGGGGAGCTGGTCGTGTTGGACCCGCGGGCCGTCCTTCCTTGCTTTCTCATCATCTATAAGGTTTAGTTTGACAATATATATATATATATTGTTTTTTTGTTTTATATTTTGGGTTGTTTGAGAAGAAATGTTTTTGCATTTTCTTGACTCTGTGTGGTTCTCTATTTTTTATTTTTTTCTGTGGTCTGGGGGTTGTCATGGGTTGTGATGTAGAGTTGGTAAATGCCACAACATTTTCTCTCTTAATGGATGGATGGTTTTGTATCTTGATTTCTTGTAATGTGTGAATGTTGGGGTTGGTTTGGTGTGGAATCAAACATTTCTTATGACTGTTTTCTCAGGATTAACTGTTAAGAGAATCCCCTTTTATTGAATAACATGATTTTTTACAGCGATGTTACACTTGGTCTTTATATGCAGCTCATTTTATTTCGTTGACTAACAAAGTATATGTAAATATGTGACTTTTTTACTTTTTATATAAATAGAAATATAATATATGTTGAATTATTGTGAAAGCACAAGTACGAAAATACACTTGAAAAATAAAAAAAAAACATGTGAAACTATATGCATAGATTAGAGATGGTAAACGAGTCGAGCGGCTTGAGTTCGACTCGGACTCGACTCAGTTAAAACTCGTTCGATTAGAAAAAATGAGTCGAACTTGAATATTTTTAAAGCTCGATTTATAAACGAGTCTAGCCTGAGCCTATACGAGCTCGTTACTTAACATAAAAGGTGGGAAACAAAAAACCCGAATCGAACTCGAGCCCGAGCTTATATCATTTTCACATGTATAAGATGTTGTGATTTGTGAATGATGACTTTTCAAATGTTAAACAAGTTTTTTTTAACTAGATGAGCTCGAGTCGGGCCTTGATTCGAGATTCGATTTGGCTCGTTTAACAAACAAACCGAGCCGAGTTTTAACCAAGCTTTCACGAACTAAACAAGCAAAGCTTTTTTGCGGGGTAAGTTGGTATATGTTTAGTTAGATAAAACATGTATTTTTTATTTTTGAATGTGAGTGTGTTCCTTTATTTGGAATATATTCCCAGGGAAGCATTGTTATTAACATTATTTTTTGGGGTTTTTTATTTTTAAGTCCCCACAAACCATCATATTTAATGATCGATCCCTCACTTCTTCGTATTTGGGTTTTAGTCCCCAGATTTAAAGGATAATTCTTTTTTAGTCCCTGATAGGGACCTATCCATAAATTATTTTTAGTCCCTGATAGAGACTAAAAATGAATTATCCTTTAAATCTGGGGACTAAAACCTAATTACAAAGAAGTGGGGGATCGATCACTAAATATGATGATTTGTGGGGGACTTAAAAATAAAAAATCCTATTTTCTCCTTTTTGATGTCCTTGGTTAAGCAAAATTTTGCACACGCATTATACATTCCTTATCTTGATAACAGACATCAAGGGCACTTTCTTTATATGGGTGATCTACAACTGCAAGCCAAACTGGATAAAGCTTCATAAAATTTGTGAATTGAAAAGTGAAAACAACCCCTTTTGTAGATCGTTTGACAGCGGCATATCATGACTGTACAATCTGTTATCCTGTCACCCTATTAACAATCTGACATGGTGGCCAATGAGAGATGTTATAAGTGGAAAAATATTAGACCCAGCCCACTTTCAGAACAAATACAATTTGTATGTTTTTTATTTTATAAAAAATATTATACTAGATATGTGTTTTTGTATAAAAATAAAATATATATTTTAATGAAGACATACTTATAAAACATGTAAAAAATATTGTGTGTAGGTGACTAATAAAATATGTAGAATATAAAATACGCCGAGTCTATCAGCCCTATGAGATGATGTGCTGTGCCTTTTGACTGAAGTGATCGTAGAGGGTAAGTGATTGAGATGTTGTAACACCCCATCTCCTCCCCCCTTCCATTGCCTTCGCTTCTAATAGAAGGAAACACTAGAAAAGAATGGTCTCTCTCTCTCTCTCTCTCTCTCTCTGGTTGGTTGGATGGTTGAAGAGCTGTTGTTGCACCATTGATTCAAATAAAACAAGTTTCATTTACATGGTTTAAACTATCCAGGGGGCATGACTTGTGACTTGTGAAATAACTTCATACAAGTGTTTTTACTATTCTTCATCATGGGTTTTCTTTGGGGGGAACCTATTAATTATAATATCTGACACCCATTATGCATCTCTTTATTAACCTATCTACGCTATTTATTACCAACATGGCCTCTCACCAAATAATTGTCCATTCCCCACTGTGCAACCCTATTTTGTTTTCCCTGTTTGCAATCAAGGAATTTTGTGGATCATTTAGATATACACCCTTTAAAAGCCCCTTATTTGCGGGAATACAGTTTAAAAACAATTCATTTTTGTTAAATTGCATGTAGACCTAGGTTGACTTTGTTCCCAGGATTAGATTAGAATTAGGATACAGGTTTAGGTCAAGTTGGAATTCAAATATCTGAACAAAATCTGATCAACTAAACTCAAACCTTAAGTTTGATGCGGGTTCTGGTTTTCTTTAGGTTGAGCTCTAGTCCATTAGAGTTTGATTTTCAAAACGGTTTTATCCATAATTATTTGATTTCTACAGCAGTCGAAATAAAACGTAGTTGATAAATCTTGGGGTTATTGAGAGAGAATGAGAAAATGAAACTATAACCCCTGTTTAGGGTGTGATATAGGGTTATTCGCTCTTGTCCCTTGATAGCTATACTACGATAGATAACAATCCATGCTGAATAGGTAAATTTTTGTTTAGTTGTCTTTTCTATTATTCTCATTGGGAAACATAAAATTGATCTTTTTGTTGTTTGGTTCACCTTGGATAAAGTAAGGATAAGTGGTAGATAAGAGATGGATAAGAATTTATGACTTTTTAAATGATAACTATACCCATGTATAAATTATTTGTGTTTAGGAATAAGTATGAGAGATGTGTGTGTGATATGATAGATGTGACAATTTTTAGAATGTGTGCAGAGAGTGTTTAGTCAGATAAAATTTTTAAAATGACAGAGAATGATATTTTTATCCATTGACATAGATAAGCCCTGATAAACAATTTCACTATTTTCTTAGAATAGTTATCAGGTCTTATTCTAATTTATCCAGACATAGCTATACGGTTTATTCTTGTCAAACAAACAGCTGTTTGGGGGCTATTCTACTGTATTCTCCCCTATCCATTGTTTATCCTCCACCCCAAACGGGGGTAAATGTGTGATAGATTTTTTTAAAAAAAAAAACGATAGACTTTTTATAATTGATTTAAAGTTATAATTAGTCTGAAGCATCGCAAAAAAAGGCAAGTGAAGAGAAGGTAGAAATAAAATGAAAATTAAAGGGTGAGATGCAAGCAGTGTTAATAGAAATTACAAGGTGTGATCCCCATACCAACACCTCGACACCCACCATCTCAATAAAAACAAAATCAAAAAGGAAAAATTACATAAATCATCCCGCCTTTTCCACAGGTGGCCGGAAACGAACGCCACAACGTATGACAGATTTTAAGATGAAAAAAAAATTGAAGTATTCATTTTCATGAAATCCATAATTGAACATTTACATTTAACACACCATCTCAAGTGGGTTGAGGTCAAGTAATGTGATCCTTCGATTCAAATCCAACCTCAATTAAATTTTAATTCACTAGAATTTAGATTTAGGTTTAATCCAACCATTAAATTCTAGGCTGATTTAACAAAAAGATAAGTGGTGGAATAAGGGATAATTATGGACATAAGTAAGTGGGAGGACAATTTATCCCCATTTAATATAAAAAATAATCGGGATAAACTGCGAGCAATTGTCATAGTTTTAAAATAAAAATAAGGATATTTTATTCCACATAAAGGTTGAGATAACATTTATTCCCACTTTGTTTTTCAATTTTAACAAATTTTAACAAATGTGAATATTAACAAAATTGATGGACTTTTTATCCCCTAAAATTAGAACAGCTTATCATCACAACCTTAACCCGTTGCCAAACTAACCCTAAGTCTACCGGTCCAAATGTAGAGTCAAATCCCATGTATCTATGTGTAATCATTTGTTTATGAGGATATACAAACAAAGCATTGTTACATGTAATTTATAGAGATAGTCCCACAGGCAATCCATATGCCTCGGTAGCTATGCAACGAGATTTATACCTCGTTAAATGAGATTATATACCTCATTATTTTTATATTTTTTCTCCGGTGAGTCAATTTCATTAGATTAGATGATGTTTACTGTATTAAAAAAATCCAAACGTATCCCTACCATTATTCATATAAATATGATCAGATTTGAAGGACATGCAAAAAATAAAAATACACTCATCTTTTCCCAATTTCCCCGTATAATCCAAGATATCCCACTCTGTCACTATTTACATGACAGTTCTCTTTAAAAAAATGGTAAGACTTCCAATAATGACACACTGCAAAACTCCACACTCACCATGACAGAAGAAACACAGATATAAGAAGATCTTTTGACAGTATCCAAAACCAAACCACATGCATTTCTACTTAAAAAAAACTATCAAAAACAAGGGGCCACTGAGTCGCCTCTCTCTGATGCAGTGAAGCACAGTTCAAAAGATTGTCACACTGGTTTTTTTTTTTATTATTATTATTATTATTATTGTTGTTGTTGTTGTTGTTGTTTTCACTGTTTGGAATATCTCTGCTTTTTATTGTCTGCGTTGCATGAGCTTATCAGCTGTAGCAAAACTCTGTGACCAAAAAAAAAACATTCTTATAAATCACGCAACATAACTTTCTTACACAGAAGATTCATTACAGTCACACAGTTTGGTTTTTTCATAAACTGTGCAACCCAATTCACCCTGTATGTAAGGCTTTCATACACATGAAAACATTACAGTCAGAATTCTTTATATATATTTTTTAATCGGTTTTGAGGACTGTTCACGTGTGATCACATCGGCTGAACAGAGGGAAACTGTATGGGCTCTCTCTGCTTTTCGTTTAAAAAGTAATATATATATATATATATATATATATATATATATAAACAGTCATGGTAAATTTTCCAATTTAAATTGTTCTCTAGTGCAAATATTCATGGAACAAAGTACAAAAAAGTGTTCCAATCATGATCCTTCACCTTTTTGTTGGACTGGTTTTTATTCATTTGAACCGACATGAAAAAAATATATATATATATATAAAGGGTTTAATGTATATAACCGCCTAAAGTTCACGTAAATGCAGATCGACCCTCATTTTCTTGATAATCCATATAACCCCCTCATTTTATCGATTTAATCTAAGCACACCCCTACTGTTAACATGTGCAAACTAGGGTGTAATTAAGTTGACCCTAGGTGTTCAAATTACTATACCACCCCTCCTAATTCACACTGGACTAACCCTTCTCATCTCTCTCACAAAAGACAACACAATATGGGGTTGTAAAATCCCTAACAGTCGACTGTCTACTTCTGAACAGAGTCCTCTAGAAATCATCGGGTGATTCAGGTTTTCTCGAGCATATCTATACGAATCTCCTCAAGCATTCTTCGTTTTCAAAGCCTTTTTGTGTTCGAATCAACTACTCTCTCTTGGTATCTAAAGACTTTGTTGTGCATTTTCGTGTACATCCAATTCTAGGGTTCGTTGATTTGATGCAGATCCCGATTTATAGGTAGATCTTAGGGTTTTCAGTGGTTTGTAGGTTTGGTCCTTTGTGTGTGTGGTTCTTTAAATTATTGATTTTAGGTTTTTACTGATTTTCAGGTCTGATCCTCTGCGTGTGGTTTGAATTTTTTAGTTAATTTTAGGGTTTTAAGTGATCTTATGGTTTTCAATGGTTTTCAAGTTTGGTCCTTTGTGTGTGCTTCTTTAAATTATTGATTTCAGGTTTTAAATGGTTTTCAGGTCTGGTCCTCTCTCTGTGGTTTGAATTTTTGAGTTGGTTTTAGGGTTTTCAGTGATTTTATGGTTTTCAATGGTTTGTAGGTTCAGATTTTAGGGTTTTTTAATTACTTGTTTGATGTTCTTTAAATTGTATGTTCTAGAAGTTTTTAATCTATAATTGCATTCTTTATATACGGTTGAGGCAAGAATATTTGATGACATAGTATATCGAGTTACTTTTATGCATAGTGGTTATTGGAGACCAACAAAATCACAGTACGGGCAGAAATATGTCTTTGGAAAACAGTTTACAAAGTCTTTAGATGAAGACAAGATTGCAATGATTGATCTATTGGAGGACATTGGGCCTTGGGAAAATTCTACAAAATCTCGACCAGTTAGATTTACTTATGTACTCCCAAATTCTTTGCCTAGGGAGTATATAGAGGTGGACAATGATGCACAGCTACTACAGATTTTCAAGGAGAATAAAAAGAGTAAAAAATTCACTTTGTATGTGATTGCCAACGAATAAGAGACTGGACCCTCTATTGCAACCCATACTTCTGTTGATCCCAGTGGGTTAGATGGAGATGACAAAGATGTTAGAGAAGTTCATGTTCAACAAGCATCCCTGTTCAAACTCCAGTTCAACATGTGTCCCCTGATCAGCTTATTAATCAGCATGAGTCAGTTGTTGAGACCCCTGCCCAGCATATTCAGCATGTTTCTAATGATCTGCATCATATTCAGCACATGGAAGTTGATGAGACCCTAGTTCAGCCTCCTAGTCAGCACAATCCAGCTGTTGAAACCCCTGTTCAGCCTCCCCTTCAGCTTGGATTAGATGTAAATGAAGAAGTTGAAATGTCTGATGACCTGCATGAAGAGGAGCTGCATTGGGATGCCGAAGACATAGATATTGAAGATGTTTTCATTCAAGATGAGGAGGAACATTCAATGAATTCTGAGTCAGATGAGAGCGTCGAGGACAAGGAGGTTAGAGGTGTTGAATTGCAAGGAGATTTCGGTGGATCAGATTCTGAAGAAGTGTGTTCGGACAAGTTTGAGAATGAGTTCGTGGAAATTGATGATGAGAGACCAAATATGAAGGTGAGTTCAAAATTTCAAATGTAAATCACTTTCGAAATGCCTTGAAACAGTATTGTGTGATTAATGAATTCGCAGTTTTGTACAAAAATAACGAGAAGCATCGTGTGACAGCCAGGTGTAAGAAGAATGACTGTACTTGGCACATCCATGCATCAGTTTTGAGAGATGGAATCACATTTGAGATTTGAGACATTGCGAGAGGAGCACACTTGTACGAGTGTAAACAAAGTTGGCAATGAAATGGCAACATCATCATGGCTAGCGAATAAATTTGTCCCTATCCTTCAGAAGGCTCCAGAACTTGGTCCATCAAAATTGAAGGTTCAAATCCAACAGAAATACAATATCACACTGCCCTATTGTAGAGTCCAGCATGGAAGGGGAAAGGCATTGGAGATCATTCATGGAAGTTCCTTTGAATCTTACAGGCTCATTCCAGAGTTGCGTGAGGAGCTTCTAAAAGCTAATCCTGGAAGTGTTATTCTGTATGAATTGGATGTGGACCATTCATTTCAAAGGTTGTTCGTTTGCATTGAAGCACATAAAGGGTTGCAGACCCTTTCTAGGGCTAGACGATGGATGTCATTTGAAAGGGAAACACAAAGGAATTATGCTTAGCGCCACATCAATTGATGCCAACAATTGTTTATTTCCAGTTGCATTTGCCATTGTGGAATCAGAATGTGGGGACTCATGGAGGTGGTTCATGGAGAACTTGTATAGTTCAATTGGTGAGGTACGAGGGCTTGCTTTTATGTCTGAAAAAGACAAAGGTCTCGAAGCAGCTGTACCTTTGGTATTTCCAAGTGCGGAACACAGAACATGTGTTAGACATTTGTATCAAAATTTCAAGAAGAAGTATCCGGGGGAATTGTTTGAACGCCTGATATGGAACTGTGCTAATTCTTACAACACTCCTTCATTTCAGTGGCACTTGAGAGAGATCAAGAGTGCATCATCAAATGCTGCAACCTATCTTGAGGGTTTGACAGCTCAGGCATGGAGTAGGTCACAGTTTACACCTAATGCTAGGAGTGGTTATGTGACCAACAATATATCAGAGTCGTTCAATGCGTGGATTAACAAGGCAAGACAGATGCCAATAGTGGAAATGGTGGAAACAATTAGGCACAAAATCATGGAGAGAATTGATCATTGACGAGCTTTGGGGAGGAAATGGAGAGGGAAGCTTGTTCCAAAGGCTTTGAAGTACGTTCAAACTATTGTAAAAGACATTGGTGAATACATTGTGAGGAGGAGCTCAAATGTGATGGCAGAGGTTGCGGATCCAGATTTCACCACGGTTGTCAGGCTAGATGAGAGGACATGCACGTGTAGGGCTTGGCAGGTGACAGGTTTGCCTTGTGTACATGCTGCAGCCTTCATCACAAGGATTAGGGGCTTGGATATTTGTGACTTTGTTGATGAAGTGTACAATCTACCGAAGTTTAGGGACACATATGCATCCTCCATTGCCCCAATGTCTAGTAAGGTATTTTGGGACAAAGTTGATCTCCCTTACTCTGTTCGTCCACCCAAATGCATCAAACAAAGAGGGAGACCAAAAAAGAGTAGGATTCGTGATCCAAACGAGAAGAAACGCACTTACATGTGCACTAGATGCAAACAATTGGGTCATAATAAGAGAATATGCAAGAATCTAGAAGCTCAAATAAGTGGCACGCGAGGAACTAGTAGCAGATATAATATACTTGAATGCATTAAACATGCAATGACTATGCCATCCATTTATATAACACATTCATAAAATATAATTATATTTTACATTTGTAGGTCTACCACATTCATTCACACTGAAGAATCAACCCAAGGGAGTAACATGACTAGTAAGGAAACCAACAATGTCACTGGTGTGCATGAAGGTGTTGTTGGTGGGGCTGGTCCTGATGGAAGTCAAGGCACAATTGGTGCACAAACAGTCTGGAATGCATTGAACATTGAAACTACTCTGCATAACTTCCGAAGTCATGCCAATGTAGGGAATTTATCAAGTTAGTCTGCCTCGAGAGGTCCATACCCAAGAATAGACACATCTAGGGCAAGCACTACTAGCATGCAGAGTCTAACAGTTCAGACTAGGAGCTCTGGTGTGAGGTATGTATCACCACACTTGTTTAGGGACTCTCATTTGTGTTTTTGTTTCAATTTCACTCATAACACATTCTTTCAACGTTATATGTAGCATGAGTGTTGGTGAGATCAATACAAGTGTTTCTATAAGTGTCCAAGACATGGGAGCCATGAGGTATATCATTCTATCTTCGTTTTAAGCATATACAACTTTATACGTGTATTGATATGCCCTTATAATGAATTGCGAATTGCAGTGCTAGAAGAGGCAGATCTTTAGGAGTGCGACCAACAAGGCGAGGGAATCCCAAGGCATCAACTTCAAAACTAAGAACAAAAAGAGGATGTGCTGCATTGCAGATCACAAGAACTTGGAATAGTAACAATTGAAAAGCATTGCTGAGTGGATGTATTGTGAGAATGTTAGTTTTTTATCATATGAAGAGTGGGAGTGTGTTGTGAAAATGTTTGGGAACATCTTTTTGTTGTTTGTGTTTGACTATAGTTGGTTATGTTGTTTGTGTTTGACTGTAGTTGGTTATGTTGTTTGTGTTTGAAAAACAATGTTATGTTTGATTGTAATGGTTTGGTTTTAATGTGAGAAGTTTGAAACGTTGTTACTTGTTGAAGTGATTGTATTATAGCAGGTACTCTAATGAATTGTAGTTATTTTAATTTGAGAAGAATATGTTGTTTGTTGGGTGTCTAAGTCCTAGTCCAGTGCACTACAGACCATTCCAATTCATTTCACTGTCAGTATAGTCCAGTTTAATTCAAGCTCTAGTCCACTCCAGTCCAGTTTAGTCTAGGTCCACTGTAATAACCCGAACCCAGCTCTACTCGTAATCCAGCCCAGTCCAGTTTAATATTCAAGCTCTAATACAGTGCAGTTTAGTCTTGGTCCACCCAAGTCCGGTGTAATGCAGTTTGATTTGAAGCTCCAGTCCAGTCTAGTGTAGGTCCTAATCCAGTTCAGTCCTAGTCAAGGTCCTAGTCCATTTCATTGCCACTGCCAGCTAGTTTAGTCCAGTCTAGCCCTGTTCAGTTTAGTCTAGGTCCTTGTCTAGTCTAGTTCAGTCCTAGTAGAGGTCTTAATCCAATCCAGTACAGTTCTAGTGAAGGTCCTATTCCAATCCAGCCCAGTCCAATTTAATATTCAAGCTCTAATACAGTGCAGTTTAGTCTAGGTCCACCCAAGTCCAGTGTAATGCAGTTTGATTCCAAGCTCCAGTCTAGTCCAATCCTAGTCAAGGTCCTAATCTAGTCCAGTGTAGGTCCTAATCCAGTCCAGTTCAGTCCTAGTAAAGGTCTTAATTCAATCCAGCCCAGTCCAGTTTAATATTCAAGCTCTAATACAGTGCAGTTTAGTCTAGGTCCACCCAAGTCCAATGTAATGCAGTTTGATTCCAAGCTCTAGACCAGTCCAGTGTAATGCAGTTTGATTCCAAGCTCCAGTCCAGTCCTAATCAAGGTCCTAGTCCATTTCATTGCCACTACCAGCTAGTTTAGTCCAGTCCAGCCCAATTCAGTTTAGTCTAGGTCCTTGTCTAGTCTAGTTCAGTCCTAGTAGAGGTCTTAATCCAATCCAGTACAGTTCCAGTGAAGGTCCTATTCCAATCCAGCCCGGTCTAGTTTAATATTCAAGCTCTAATACAGTGCAGTTTAGTCTAGGTCGACCTAAGTCCAGTGTAATGCAGTTTGATTCCAAGCTCCAGACCAATCCAGTTTAGGTTCTCATCCAGACCAGTCCTAATCAAGGTCCTAGTCCATTTCATTGCCACTACCAGCTAGTTTAGTCCACTCCAACCCAATTTAGTTTAGTCTAGGTCCTTGTCTAGTCCAAATTAGTTAAGTTTAATCCCAACCCTAGTCCAGTTCCAGTCCTAGTTTAGGTCCTAGTTCATTTCACTACCAATCATAACACATATGAATTCAATACCAGCCCAGAAAATATTCAAGTCCACTTTAATCAATGCTCTAGTGCAGTCCAATTTAGTCTAGGTCCTTGCAATTGAAATTTAATTAACATTGCAAACATTCAAATAACATTGCAATTGGAATGCAAATTTAACAACTATTACATTTTACCAAAAACAACAGTGGTGATACATTGGGAATTCCACGTTCAATAACAGAAGGAACAAAAGTGAACATCATACATTCAAACCACATAAGACCTATCAAACACCAAATCATCATTGTCAACCTATTCCAAATCATCTTGGAACTCTTTTTGATAAATTCATCGAGATTCAATAGTTGAAACTTAAGCTCAACAATAAGGTCATCTACATCATCGATCCATTCAAAGAAACGGCAATCTTAAGGAGTCTACATTGGAAAAACATTATTCATTAGTTCTCAAACATTAGCAATCGAACACGTAAAGTTCATAGGATTAGATTGACTTACCCTATTAAAAGGACAACAATAGAATCTCCGACCTTTGCTATGTTCTTGACGAGATGTAAAAATCGGACATTCCCCTTTCTTACATCGACATTCATGTGGCCGAATATACGCAGGAAGTGACTTCACATTCGAGGTACGTAGGCTATTCACCTATTAAGAAAATTCAGCAAATTAAAATTACTCATATACACATTTCATCAAATATTTCATAGACTAAAAAAAATACTCACATTTTTTAACATGATCGCTTAAAAGTTTCGAAATGACGAGGGTAGCGATGGATTATGAAGATTGGAGCACCAAATCCTTTCGTTCGGATTTCCTATAGTGCATTAAAACAACACAAAGAAAATGTATAAAGAAAAACAAAAAATCGATATGAAGGGGAATGAAAAACAAAGAAGAAGCAATTGGTGGACAACAATACTCCATCATTGGTGGTTTTTAAAGGGGTTTTTGAAGCATATTAATCCTCTTCAACAGTCCCCAATGGTCCCCAACAGTAAAAAATAAGACCGTTGGGATGAAGAAGAAGAACAATGACAGTCGATTTGCATTTTTGTTAAAAGTGAGGGGGTTCTATGCACATATAACTACTGTTCAGTCAATTCTTGTGGACAGGGGCATTCTGGTCATTTATAGGGGCCAATTTGAATTTTTGTTGAAAGTGAGGGGGTTATATGCACATATAATTACTGGGCGCCGTTAATGTAGATACCCCATTTTGATCGGTCAGAACTGTGAAACACTTATTATTTGTGATATCTTAGTTTGCAGGTCTAAGCCCGGATGAGCTTCCCGAAGCCAGAATAATCACTTGAGTAGGGAAAGGGAAGAAAAGAAAGCATGAGCGCAACAAGTGATAAGTCTAAAGAAAAGCTCAAGAGAAGAAGTACTATCGCTCAGAACGGTTAAGCCTGGGGTTGTTATACAAGACATCTAAAATCTGTTTGGTGATTAAGACAAGCGACCACCCACTCGTCGTACTGGACGACCCTTTTGAGGACTGTCAACTTCGACGATCTCTGAAAGGATTGTCGAACTGGACGATCTTTCTGAGGATCGTCGACTTCGACGATCTCTGAAAGGATTGTCGAACTGGACGATCTTTCTGAGGATCGTCGACTTCGACGATCTTTGAAAGGATTGTCGAACTGGACGATCTTTCGGAGGATCGTCGACTTCGACGATCTTTGGTGGGATTGTCGACCTGGACAATGGGATGGCGGATCGTCAAAAAAACTGGGATAAGTTCAGCTCGGAAAGGACGGCATGGCTTGAGTTTTTTCGCCTCTCCACCGACGTCAGCCACTTCGGGCGAACGTGGGAGCGTCGTGGGGCACTCATGACTTCCCCAACAGGTGTCAAGAAGGTGGTGGTCGTTTGGGGCTATAAAAGGGAGGCGTTTGGAGGAGGAGAGCCATCTTGAACTCATATTTTACCCACTCTTTACTCTCCAAAGCCATCCCAACCTCCCCTAACCACCTCCCACACCAGCAGCAGCACCTCACCACCCTCCACCCTCCATTTTCGAGCACCACCACCTCCCACACCAGCAGCCACACCAACACTCACCCACCTCCCTCATTCACCACTCAAAACCTACATCTTCTCTCCCAACACCACCCATCCGAACCCATCCATCCTTCTTCATCACCAACAGCCCCTCTCTACCCTCCACCCTCCATTTTCGAGCACCACCACCTCCTACACCAGCAGCCACACCAACACTCACCCACCTCCCTCATTCACCACTCAAAACCTACATCTTCTCTCCCAACACCACCCATCCGAACCCATCCATCCTCCTTCATCACCAACAGCCCCTCTCTACCCTCCACCCTCCATTTCCAAGCACCACCACTCCCTACACCAGCAGCCCCTCCAAACAATCACCCACCACCCTCATCTCCCTTCCCTTTCCTTTCTTTTTTTTTCCTTTCTTTTTTTTTACTTAAAAAGAACTTGTATAACATATCATTTCCTCATAAAACTCTTAAACAAGTTGTAATAAGCTTACTAAATTAAATAATATAAGTTTAATCAAAGTTGAGAGTGTTGGAGTACATCATTGGACTATTATCAGTTCTTTTGGAAACTATACGCAGCTGGCGGACGACCCTAACTTGGATCGTTGGTCGGTTGGTCTAGGGACCATTTGAACACCCCCCTTTGCAAGTTTGGGTACCTCCCAAGGACTACTAACCCCTTTTGTTTTATTCTGTTTACTTTATTTGTCATTTACTGCTTTATATGTTTGTTATTACCCTTTTATATACTGTTTATATGCTGTTTTTTTTTGTTTTTCTCAGCTTCTTGTTAACATAAAGCTTCTCACCAATTTTGTTAAATTTTCCTTGGAGTTTACCCTCGACAACCCCCCCTGGCTCGTCGAACGCGACAATCCCCCCTGGCTCGTCGAACCCGACAATCCCCCTTTAACTCGTCGAACTCGACAATCCACCCACAGATCGTCAAACCCGACAACCCCCTGTTAACTCGTCGAACTCGACAATCCACCCATAGATCGTCAAACCCGACAACCCGCCTTTAACTCGTCGAACTCGACAATCCACCCATAGATCGTCAAACCCGACAACCCGCCTTTAACTCGTCAAACCCGACAATCCACCCATAGATCGTCAAACCCGACAACCCCCTGTTAACTCGTCAAACCCGACAATCCCCATTTAACTCGTCAAACCCGACAATCACCCATAGATCGTCAAACCCGACAATCCACCCATAGATCGTCAAACCCGACAACCCCCCTTTAACTCGTCGAACTCGACAATCCAATCATAGTTTGTCGATCCTGACAACTCCCCGTGGTTCGTCGAGACCGACAATCCCTCCTGGTTCGTTTGCCAATCCTGCACAAAAAAAAAAAAGGAAAAAGTATCTTTCTCTCTCTTTGGGTTTTGCAGGATCAATCTGAGCTTGAACACCTCAAGGCACGGCCGGCCGTGATCCTCGAGAGGAGAACCCGTATCCCCCGTTGAAGGCGAGTAATAGAACATCCTTTTTTCTTGCTTTTCGAGGAAAAGCAAGTGGCGATCACACCAACGTCCCTGGAAGCGGTCGGGCGACCCTGGACGATCCATCAAGTGGTGATTCGAAACGCCGTGTGCGTGACGGAACCAAACTTGAAGGAACCCGGATTCACGACCACGCCTGCGTCAAAATCCAACACCGACAGTCTGGCGATCACGGTGGGACTCCCTTCGTGAAAAGCTCAATCAGGTTGGTCCTCTAAAACTCCTAGGCAGAGAGTAGTGCTAGTTTGAAAAGAATTCCTGCGACTTTCACTAGACATCAATAAGACTGAGTCTAATCTGTTTCATGAATGCATGATGGTGGTTGTTGTATGCTACTGAATATCTGTACTGTGTTAACTCCTGGACGAACCCCCTAGGTGGTCGTCGAAGTTTCTGTTTCTTTCTTGCTTTCGTCTGATTCTAGCTACTCATTTATCACTTTTTTTTTTTCCAATCAAAATTTCTTGCCTTCCTGTTCCAAAAAAAAAAAAAAAAAAAAAAATTATTATTGTCTTTCTGATTTTCTATTTTTGCAAAAGAAATCCCCTCTTTTTATTGCACTGTCTGCCAAAATTTATTGTCTTTCTGCTTTCCTATTTTTGCAAAAAAAAAAAAAAAAAAAAATCCCACTTTTTATTTGCACTATTTTGAACTTCAGTTCCTATTTCTCTGTTTTCCTCAAAATTCTCCTTTCCTTTTCTTCTGATTAAAAAAAAAAAACAATCTCTTTACTTGCTTTTCCAAAAAAAAAAAAAAAAAAAAAAAAAAAAAAATTCTTTTCAAAATCTCTAGTACCAAATTTCTCTTTCCTTCACTAACTCTTTTTCCAAAATTTCCTTCAGTAAGTAACAAAAAAAAAAAAAAAAAAAATTCCACTTTTTTATTTGCACTATTTTTGAACCTCAGTTCCTATTTTTCTGTTTTCCTCAAAATTTTCCTTTCCTTTTCTTCTGATTAAAAAAAAAAACAATCCTTTACTTGCTTTTCCAAAAAAAAAAAAAAATTTTTTTTTTTTTTTTTCAAAATCTCTATTATCAAGTTTCTCTTTCCTTCACTAACTCTCTTTTCAAAATTTCCTTCAGTAAGTAACAAAAAAAAAAAGGGGCAAAAAAATAAAAATAAAAATAAAAATAAAATTCCACTTTTTTATTTGCACTATTTTGAACTTCAGTTCCTATTTTTCTGTTTTCCTCAAAATTTTCCTTTCCTTTTCTTCTGATTAAAATTTTACTTGCTTTTCCAAAAAAAAAAAAAAAAAAAAATTTCTTTTCAAAATCTCTAGTACCAAATTTCTCTTTCCTTCACTAACTCTTTTTCCAAAATTTCCTTCAGTAAAAAAAAAAAAAAAAAAACAAAAATTTTTTTTTTTTTCACTTTTTATTTGCACTGTTTTGAACTTCAGTTCCTATTTTTCTGTTTTCCTCAAAATTGTCCTTTTCTTTTCTTCTGATTAAAAAAAAATAAAAAATTATTACTTGCTTTTCCAAAAAAAAAAAATATAAAAAAAAAATTTTTCTTTCAAAATCTCTAGTACCAAATTTCTCTTTCCTTCACTAACTCTTTTTCCAAAATTTCCTTCAGTAAGTAAAAAAAAAAATTCACTTTTTATTTGCACTATTTTGAACTTCAGTTCCTATTTTTCTGTTTCCCTCAAAATTTTCCTTTCCTTTTCTTCTGATTAAAAAAATTTTTACTTGCTTTTCCAAAAAAAAAAAAAAAAAAAAAAAAAAAAAATATTTTCTTTTCAAAATCTCTAGTACCAAATTTCTCTTTCCTTCACTGACTCCTTTTCCAAAATTTCCTTCATTAAGTAAAAAAAAAAAAAAAAAAAAAAAAAAAATTCTAGCAAATCTTCGACGTCCAGCCCTTGCTGACCCAGTTAGGTGTTCTGTCCAAAAGCCACCAACATCCCATTACTATCTGATTCCTGAAGTTTCATGCTCTGTTAGATTGTGGAATTGCTTGCTTGATCTGTTAAGTCATTGAATTGTGTGCTTTCCACTTCTATATCACTTGCTGCTCACCCCGACACACATACATGGATCCCTTCCCTAGACCTGAAGGTTCAAGGGTAGACATGGGATATGATTTTTATGAGAACCAAGTGTTTCCCGATGCCAGAATGCCCCATGGGCAAGCCACGCGCAACCAGGAAACCACTGAGACCTCAGAAAGACCAGCCTGGAGGAGACTCGAGGAAAGAATGGAGGCCATGGGATATCACTCAATTGATGAAATGATGAATGCCTTTGACCACCTCAACAGATTGCACTTAGCCTCCTGCAATCCAAATCCCACTACTCTTCAACCCCCTCCTCCTCCACCACAGCCAGGAGTCCAACCCCACCCCAACCTATTGAAACCTTGGATGACACTGTCCGAAGGATAGTGTCAGAACTCAACCCGACCTTGCTCCAAACCTCCCACCAGTCCAATTTACGCCAAATTCGGCCCATTGCTCTCCCATCCGACCTTAACATCCCCAAGTATCACAGATATAATGGTCGAGGAGATCCAGGTGCCCACCTGACTGCTTTTTATATGGACTCACGTCCATTCCTGGGAGATGAGTAACTTCTAATATTCCTTTTCCAGAAGTCCTTTGAGGAGAGGCAGTTCAATGGTATGTGACCCTTCAGCCGAATGCCTCCATGATTTTTCTGCTGTGAGCGAGAGGTTTCTCCGGCGTTATGGGTATCAGAGAATGCGCATTCCATCCCTGTCAGACCTTACAGCAGAGAAGATGAGGCCGCGTGAAGAGTTTGAATCTTTTGTGGCACGTTGGCGCATGTTGGTGCACAGGACGGGATTGCAATTGACAGAAAGCCAGGAAATAGACATGATGCTGCAAAATCTCACTCCGGAGTTGCGAATGAATCTCGCCTATGGTGATTGCTCTACTTATGAAATGCTGATTGATCGCCACAACCGCATTCAGCGTTGTGCCAACACTACCATTGCTTCACCAGTTGGCAACCAGCGTCCTCCCTTCAAGAAAAACCATGTTCCATCCTCCACGGTAGAAGGGGTCACCCCACAAATCTCAGCGTTCTACCCAAATGGATCACCAGCTTCTGGTCGAGGACCGGTAACACGGCCGTATGCACCTGGACCATCTAGGTATACTCCGCCTCGACCAGTAACCCGTTATCAAGGGATTGCTCCACAACAGACGCCGGTGCACCATCCGACACGCCCCACACCAATTTCCTCATTCCCAACCCACCACCCACCTCTCCGCCAACCATTCCAGTATCACCACTCAGCTCCCCAAGCCCAACCCGTTCGAGCCTTGCAACCCAATCAAATAACTCCCCGACCAATCCCTGAAAGACAATACACAGCTGTTCCTCCACCCACATCTTACCAGGCTCGAAGGATGGGCAAACGTGATACTTACCCACCACTGCCAGAGTCCTTGCCCGACATTTTTATGGCACTGATGGAATCCAATAGCATCACCTTGCCACCCGAGAGACCCTCGCCCCCTGGTGTCGATAGTTCACGCTACTGCCCATACCACCGAATGCATGGTCATGACATCTGTGGTTGCTACACATTTCGAGATTTTGTTTATGATCTTCATGAACAAGATCGCATTGATTGGGCACTATTGCGAAATATCATCACTAGGTCCCGCTCGGCCCACCCTGTTCAATCCTCCACTTCATCTGCACCTCTTGGCATTCATATTGACCCACTTCCTTCCCATACTCAACCGTCTACTTCATCTGGTCCAGTTGTCAACTTCATTGGGACCGACCCTCCATCCCCCAACCAGTCCAACTCCTCCTCACACCTTTGGGCCAACCTTGTCACCCCACCGGCAACACCTAGTAGTGGTAAATCTGAATCTGAAGAGGAACCCATGGAAGAAGACGAGCCAGAAGAAGACCCTGAGGAGGAAGAACCAGAAGAGGACCCTGAGGAGGAAGAACCAGAAGAGGACCCGGAGGAGGAAGAACCAGAAGAGGACCCGGAGGAGGAACCAGAAGAGGAACCAGAAGAGGAGCCAGAAGAGGACGCAGAGGAAGAACCAGAAGAGGAGCCAGAAGAGGACCCGGAGGAGGAAGAACCAGAAGAGGACCCGGAGGAGGAACCAGAAGAGGACCCAGAAGAGGAGCCAGAAGAGGACCCAGAAGAGGACCCGGAGGAGGAAGAACCAGAAGAGGACCCGGAAGAACCAGAAGAAGAACCAGAAGAAGACCCCGAAGAGGAGGAGCCAGAAGAAGACCCTGAGGATGAAGTGCCTGAAGACGAGCTCATGGAAGAGCCGGAAGAACTGGCATTTGGTGAAGATGCCCTTGAGCAAGAACCATCTGAGCAGTCCACATTGGCAAGCACAATTCAAGAACCAGAAGCATCAACCGGAACTGTTGATGGTCCGGTGGGACCGCCACCTATTGTGTTCCTCGAGAGTGAGCTCGCCCCACCAGCAATGCGTAATCGCCCTCTTCGTATCATGGTGGAGATAGCAGGGATCCCCTTCAGATATACATATATTGACACCGGGGCAGGAGGAAACATCATGGCATATGGAGTTTATTGCTCATTTGAAGATGTGGAGGACCGTCCTGAACTTGAGCCCTCTAATGAGTTCATAGAAGCATACGATGGCACCAGACGACCGGTGGTCGGAACAGTTACGATTCCTTTGATGGTAGGCCCGTTGCACACTGAGGTATATTTTCATGTCGTAAAGCTCGAAGGGGGCGTCCACAACATAATTCTCGGGAGGGCGTGGCTCAATAATGCCAGAGCAGTTCCATCCACTCGTCATCAATGCCTTCGGTTTCCACTATGGGGAAAGATTGTCTCTGTATGGGGGGAAACATCCTTTGGGGGGGACCGAATGAACCAAATTGGACTGTTAATGCGTTAACCGTTGGCTCAGAAGGAGGGATAGAAAGGGGGATGAAAGAAGAGTCGAAAGAAGAAATACGAGAGGAGGAGCTTGAAGAAGACTCCTTGAATTTTGAGCCATCTGGTTCCCCAACATCAACAGAAGACTCATCAGAGGAGCATGGCGCGATCACTTGTTTGACATGTTCCCCTTCCATCACATTCACTCCTCATGAGCTCGCCGAACCTAGCATACGCACATGCCCCCTTGTGATCAAAGTAGCCATTGCTGGTAAAATTCTCCGAAATGTCCTCGTGGACACAGGAGCCGGAGTAGACATCATGACCCATTCCACCTACTGCAAGCTTCGGCGTGGGCTCCCCAAGCTCCAACCATCAGAAACCCTTCTCCACGCATATGACAGCTCAAGCCAATCTTCATGCGGGAGGATCTCTTGTGTTCTAAAGGTGGGGCCAGTATGTACCTCTGTAGACTGCGAGGTCGTGAAGATCGAGTCGCCTCATTCCATGATCCTTGGGAGGCTCTGGCTTGACAATATTGAAGGTGTCTCTTCTACGCGTCATCAATGCTTGCGTTTTCCAAGCAATGGGGACATCATCTCGGTATGGGGGGAGGCACGCCGCCATGACTGGTCAAGGTTCTTCAATTGTCAAATATGCGAGCTAAATACTGGGCCAAAGAACTGTGCATATCAGCCTCAGGACGATCCTCCACCCCAGATCATACCAGGTGGCGTCATCCGTCTAGCTCCTAGAAGTCCGGTTCCCTCCACGAACCCGCCACCAATCTGGAGTCCCATCCAAGCCAGCAGTCTCAGCCCCATCCAGCCACTTTTGTCCCAATACTGCAGTTCTCCACACCACCAGGACAGGACGCATCTTCAACAATATGCCCTCTCAAGTTCTTCGACAGACCAATCCAGAAGCAGAAGTGGAAGAAGGGAGAGCTGGTGATAAGGTGGACTTGCTTGAACAATTGCGCAAAATCCCAGCCAAGATCTCGATATTGGAGCTAATCGAAACTTCGAACACCATCAGGAGGCGATAAGGGCTTTCCTGGAAAAGGTCAAGGTGGATCGCCACATTTCTGCCTTTAATGTGCCAGCTGCACTAGTTTATGAAGGATTGGGCCTTGTGATCTCATTCTGGCCCAAGGATGTCATCGAAGATCCCCTCACCAACATTTTGGCACTTTGCGTCACCGCCTTGGTGGAGAAAACATTGGAGTGCTCGACAAGTGGTGGGCTTCCGTTCATTTAGCTTGAGATCGGTCCCCTCAAGACCACGTTTGAAGCCTATGTTCTGGAGATGGACTCTGATTACAGCATGATCTTGGGAAGAAAATGGTTGGCAACAATCCGAGGTGTTTCCTCCCCGCTCCACCAATGCCTCAAATTTCCTTTTGGAGAACAGATCATCACAATAGGTGGGGACGCTGTCAAAGGCATCCGGTATGAAGCAGAAGAAGCAGAGGCTATCACAACAGTGAAAAGCCCTTCCAGGAGAGAAGGCAAGCAGCCAGTCGTGCACATATCAGAGTTTCCACCCGATTGGGCGCGTGATGGGGCACTACAGGTAAGCACTTTGGGCAAAGGTAAAGCACGCGCATCAACTGACAGTAATCCAGGATGGCGGCTCATGGAACAAATGGGTTATCATCGAGGCCAAGGTCTGGGACGGTACAATCAAGGCACCACAGACATCATTCACAACTTCATATGGCCAGACCACATGGGCATCGGATCACTCACAGTTTATGATGTCTATGATTGGGGTCCATTCTATGGCATTACGGATTGGAGCTTGGAAGAACATTTTATCCGTAGCACTGGATCAGAACAACCCGCATCCAGTCAACTGACTCCCATTGAGAGCCAATCAGGATCCTCCTCTTCAGTTCCACCAGAGGAAGACATTGATTCTCTGATTGAGACTCTTGACCAGTTATTTTCTGAATCACATGAACAATTGCCCGGCGATTCTCATGAATTGCCAGAATACTATGTTGAAGACCCGGATTCTGCTGATGAGATGCCCCATTCATGCAGTTCGGGAGCATTGGGGAGCAAGACTCTCTAGGGTGATTGGACTGAACTCAGCCCTCAACCTTGCGAAAGGATGATCCTATTTTCTCTATTCTTGAGAGCGCCATTCAGGTAAGTACTCTCTTCCCATATCTAAGGTTCATTTCTTTCCTGTCTTTCGTTATATATAGATCCTGCGCACTCTAATCTTGCATAAAAAAAAAATGTTAATTTCTGCTTGTACATAAAATTTCCTTGCTTTATTTCTTGCTTTGCTTGCTAAAAAAAAAAAAAAAAAAAAAAATCAATTTCTGCTTGTGCATAAAATTTCTTGCTTTACTTCTTGCTTTGCTAAAAAAAAAAAAAAAAAAAAAAAAAATCAATTTCTGCTTGTACATAAAATTTCTTGCTTCTTGCTTTGCTTGCTAAAAAAAAAAAAAAAAAAAAAAAAAAACTCAATTTTAAGGGAGGGGTGGGATCTAAAAATGGACAATGTAGAACAACCTAAGACATTAGGTTCCCTGTTTGAGATAAAGGATGACGCTTTGGTGGTTTGGCACCCCTCGCTTTTAATTCTGATCTTCTGGACAAACTGCGGAGTTTGGTCGACCCTCCTAAGGCGTCAATGCCCCATGTGTCTCAAGGACCTGGCAAGGCTTCACGATTTCAAATCCCTACTCGGATTATCGATGACATCGGGGAACGTATTCACGTAATCCATGGAATAGAACGATCCGAGTCAATAGCTGTCATCGAAGAACCTGATTTGGAGGACCTTGGAGATTTCGATGACGGCTTGGGGGTATTTGAGATTTGTGACGATGATGAAGAAGCAGAGCAAGAAGAGGAGATGTCAAAGGGGTTCGCAGAAAGCCTTCAACGCTTTGATGAGCAGGGCAAGTGAGGAGGAAAGGATGGAGGAGTTGAATCTCGGGACCGCCACTGATCCTAAGATCATCTTGATCAGTGCGGAACTAAATCCGAGCGAGCGAGAAAGTTTGGAGAAGGTGTTGAGGAGCTATTCGGATGTGTTCGCCTGGTCTTACGAAGACATGCCTGGTCTTGACCCTTCATTGGTTGAGCATAGGCTAGTTCTGGAACCAGACGCCAAACCAATAAAGCAGAAGCTAAGGCGGCTCCATCCGAAGTTGGCCATGAAGGTGAAGGAGGAAGTAGATAAGTTACACCAGGCAAAGTTTATCAGGGTGGTGCTGTACCCAAAGTGGATAGCCAACATTGTCCCGGTGAGCAAGAAAGATGGCAAAGTCCGTGTGTGTGTAGACTTCCGAGATCTCAATCGGGTTTGCCCGAAAGACGATTTCCCTCTTCCACACATTGACATTCTTGTTGACAATACTGCGGGACACGAGATGCTGTCCTTTATGGATGGTTTCTCGGGTATAATCAGATCCGTCTAGCAGAAGAAGATCAGAGAAGACATCATTCATCACTCCTTGGGGGACCTACTGCTACGTTGTAATGCCCTTCGGTCTTAAAAATGCCGGGGCAACGTACCAGCGCGCCATGACCTCGATTTTCCACGACATGATGCACAAATTAATGGAAGTTTACGTGGATGACATCTTGGTCAAATCTAAGACGCGGGAAGGTCATGCAGAGACACTTGAAAGGGTTCTACAGAGGTGTGAAAAATTCAGTTTGAAAATGAACCCTAAGAAGTGTAGGTTTGGAGTGTCATCTGGAAAGCTATTGGGATTCATGATAAGTAAGAGGGGGATTGAAGTCGATCCATCTAAAGCAAGAGCGATCGCTCAAATGCCCCCTCCAAAAAATTTGAAGGAGCTTAGGGGACTCATCGGTCGGCTGCAGTTTATTCGTCGATTCATTTCACAGCATGCCGAACGGTGTAAACCCTTCTACAAGCTGTTAAAAGGAGGGACTGAATTCATTTGGGATGACAAGTGTCAACAAGCATTTGATGAACTTAAGAAATACTTACTCAGCCCCCCTGTTCTCTCAGCCCCTGTCCCTGGGCGTCCGCTACTTCTCTACCTGGCGGCCACTGAAGAAGCTGTTGGCGCGGTGCTCGCACAACACGATGAAGAAGGAAGGAAGGAAAAGGCTATCTATTATTTGAGCAAAACTCTGATTGAATATGAGCAGGCCTACCCACTCATGGAAAGGACATGTTTAGCGCTGGTATGGGCCTCTCAGAAATTACGCCACTATTTCCTTGCGCACCAAGTAAAGTATCTGGCAAAGATGGATCCGGTAAGGTATCTGTTTGAGAAGGCATCAGTGACTGGTCGGCTAGCTCGATGGCAGGTCCAACTAAATGAGTTTGACATCACGTATGTCACTCAAAAATCCATCAAGGGACAAGCCATCGCCGACCACCTTGCTCACCTCCCACTGCCGGATTATGAGCCTGTCAGGACAGATTTCCCTGACGAAGAGTTGTTTGCATTAGTTGAGGAAGATGACCGCAAGACATGGACATTGTATTTTGATGGAGCGGTCAATCAGAAAGGAAGAGGAATTGGAATTGCCTTGCTCTCCCCTGAAGGTGTCATCATCCCGCGCGCTTTTCAACTTACTTTTAATGCTACTAACAATATTGCGGAGTATGAAGCATTGATTGCAGGTTTAAAGTCAGCCCTAGCTCTTGGAGTTCGTCATCTAAAGATTGTTGGAGATTCACTCTTAGTGATTCGCCAAACTTTGAAGAAGTGCCAGACGAGGGACCCGAAACTCAAGCCCTACAGAGAACTGACTATTATCCTGTTGCGCCAGTTTCAAGAAGTGATCCACATTTTCACACCTCGAGCCGGCAACATCCTCGCCGATGCCTTGGCCTCGTTGGCCTCCTCACTCACCCTCCCGATATCCAAAAAGGCGGAGACTGTCATCGTCCAAAGACTAGAAACTCCGGCCACTGACCTTCGAGACTGCAAGATTCAAGACCTAATGGAGCAGCAAGAGAAGAAAGATGAGATTCTTAAGTCTGTTGGGATTTCCGCAATAGATTTGGAGGAACCTGATGATGGAAATCCTTGGTTCTTCGACATCAAGAACTACCTTGAAGATGGCTCCTTTCCGGAGTACGCCACCAGTGATGATCGAAAAGCTGTTAAAAGAATGGCGACCAAATATTGTCTTCGAGGAGGCATTCTCTTTCGCATGTCCTTCAATGGAGAGTTGTTGAGATGCTTGGAAGATGAAGAGGCATTCACTATTGTGAAAGAGGCACATTCCGGAGTTTGTGGAGGCCATGTGAATTCACAGATGCTCGCAAAGAAAGTTCTAAGGATGGGTTACTATTGGCCCACAATGGAGGGGATTGCCACAAGTTCGTCAGACGGTGTGTTCAGTGCCAGACCCATGCCAATAAGATCCATGCACCTGCCTCCGCATTGCATTCCATGACCTCTCCTTGGCCTTTCTCCATGTGGGCTCTTGACATCATCGGCCCCTTTAGGGATACAGTTGAAAACACCAGTCAGAAAGCCTTCATCCTCACTGCCACAGAATACTTCACCAAATGGGCCGAGGCTGAGTCGTACATAGTGATCAAGAGTTCTACTCTTGTTCGCTTCGTTCGTACTCATATCCTCGCACGATTTGGCGCTCCGAAGGTAATCATTACTGACAATGGTCCTCAGTTCATTTCTCAGGAATTTCAAGACCTCTGCAACAAGCACCACATTGAGCTGCATCACTCCACCCCATATTATCCCCAAGGGAATGGACAAGCAGAGGCTACAACAAGACTCTCCTGAAGATCATCAAAAAGACCGTGGAGACGCATAAGGCTACCGATTGGCCGGACAAGCTAGTTGATGCACTTTGGGCTTATCGCACCTCCATCAGGACCCCCACAGGTCAGACTCCTTACTCCCTTACTTTTGGGATGGAGGCGGTGGTTCCCTATGAAGTGCTTATCCCGTCTTTGAGAGTGGAGTTGGACAAGGATTTACAACCCGAGGATAGGAGGGAAGCGCTCCTTCTACAACTTGAACTATTAGATGAGAAAAGGTTGCGAGCAGCCGAACACGCCCAAATTTACCAAAGGAGAATGTCCAGAGCCTTCCAGAAAAAGGTAATTGAAAGAAAGTTCCAAGTTGGGGAAATGGTGCTCAAGCAGCTCATGCCTTCTCGACAACCACACCCGAGAGGAAAACTGCAACCAATTTGGGAAGGACCTTATGTAATCACCCATGCCTATTCCGGGAATGCTTATCGCTTGGTGAACGCCGAAGGGGACGAGGTCTCAGGTACATGGAATGCACTGTATTTGAAAAAATTCTATGCTTAATACTTGATGTTTGAGAAATTTTACCATTACTTACTGTGAATCCTAGTATCTATGCCTGATGATATGATTTGATAGCCTTAAGGATAGCATGTGTTTTATATAGACTCATACTCACCGCTCTTACCATTGTCATCACACTTATCCAGTTTAAGACCTGGTTCACTGATAGATAAAAAGATCGCCCACAACATTAGACTGGGGCAATTTGTAATTGTCATTCTTTTGTTTGTATTTTAACTCGTGTTGCCTATGATCCATGAAAATACCTTAGTCTTGGCGCATGTCCCAAAAGAGCTGGCTCTGGCACTGTCGATGCTTCCAAGGAGAAGGTAAAAACAGAAATACCCTCCAAAATAAGGCAAGTTGGCCATTATAAAAAAAAAAAAAAAAGAGAGAGAGGATAAAGTGGGTATCCAATGCGGGCCTGCGTCCTCCACCCTTTAATATAAAAAAAAAAAGAAAGAAGAAAAGCAGTAAAGAAGAAAGCTGGGGGGACCGAGCGACTTAGGACATGTGCTAGGACTGGGGCAATTTTTTAGTTGGTTCAAGGAGGACACTACTCTCACCCCCATTCATTCACTTCCCCCTCTTTTTGTGACAAGATATGAATTAAACCAGTTCTTTTGGGTCAAGTGAAATTTTTGGTCTAGAGGTGAGCCACTTCTTAAACTGCTACCACGCACTGCACATGAGTCTACTTAAAACCTTGTTCATCTAAAAGTCGGTCTTTGAATGTTATCCTGGCACATTTATAGAGTTCTCAGTACATTTTGGTAACATGATCAAGCATACAAGAACTTCCAGACTTGGGAACTATCCCCATCGACAAA